>JARVGS010000814.1:11570234-11583270 GCA_031762315.1 Hypsolebias antenori | reverse complement strand
GTATGTTAGCACACCCGTTCTTAAGTCCGAGTTGCTGTAAGTAGAGGGCGCCTTAAGTCGAGGACTACCTGTATATATATATATATATATACATATACTGTATATGTATATGTATTTACAAGAATGTGACAGCTGAACCCCTTGTCTTGCAAACGTCTGGGTGTAATGGTTCTTGAAGCACTGACTCCAGCTTCATTCCACTCTTTGTGAATCTCCCCCACATTTTGGAATTTGTTTTGTTTCACAATCCTCTTTAGTGTGTAGTAATCTGTTTTGCTTGGACACTTTTTTCTACCACATTGTTTCCTTCCCTTGTCCCTCTGTTAATGTGCTTAACACAAAGCTCTGTGAACAGCAAGCCTATTTAGCTTTGACCTTTTGTGCCTGCCCTCCTTGTGCAAGTTGTCATTGGTCAAATTTTGGACAACTGTCAAGTCAGCAGTCTTCCCCATGATTGTGTAGCCTACAGACTAGACCGAGAGACCATTTCAAGGCCTTTGCCAATGCTTTTGAGTTAAATAGCTGATTAGACTGTGACACTAGGTGTCTTCAATATTGAACCTTTTCACAATATTCTAATTTTCTAAGATACTGAATACTGAATACTATATTATATAATACTGATTTGGGGTTTATTAGTTGTCGGTTATCAACGTCAAAGTAAACTCAAACTACTTATTCCTAAGAGCGGGATTTTTCCGACATCAAGCAGGAACTCACGGCTATACTCGCGTTTTAAAACATGTAGACATGATGAAGACATAGAAGAACACTGCAACTCGCAGGACAAAAAAAAATTAAAACACTGTTTTGTCGGGACAGAGAGAAGCCGCAGCAGCATATGCACGTACCGCCAGTCACTAATAATCATAATCATTAACATTAAAGAAATAAACAGTTGAATTTATCAGTCTGTGTGTATTGAATGAATATAATGTACAAGTTTCACTTCTTGAATGGAATTACTGAAATAAGTCAACATTTTCACAATATTCTAATTTTATGACCAGCACCTGCAGAATTGGCTCCAGTGGATACATTTCAAGGATTTTATTTTGAAGTCACTCACCTACAGTGACTTCTCCACTTTGAGGTTTCTCTGTGAAGAGTCCAGTCAGGTTCTGTCTGGTGTCTGGAGAGTGTTTGTCTAAAAATACAGAAGAGTATGTGACATCAACAAACCTAAAATAGAGCACATTTAACCCAGCATCCCATGGCCTTAGAGCTGATGAGAACATTTCAAGCTTACCAAGTTTTTAAACAAATATGCATTATCTGAATGTATAAATGGTTGTTTGTCTCTACGTGGTCCTGTGATGGATGTACGGCCTATCCTCTCGCACAGTGACTGTTAAACATAGGCACCAGCGATCCTCTTGACCCAAAATGGAAGAAGTGGGTAAAGAAAATGTTTGTATTTGTAAAATTAACGAGTTATGTCCATTTTTCATCCATCCATCCATCCATCCATCCATCCATCCATCCATCCATCCATCCATCTATCCATCATCTTCCTCTTGTTGCAAAGTCAGGTCTCGGGTGCAGCAGCTAGAGCAGGGAGATACAGACATCTTTTTCCACCGCCACCTTTTCTAGCTCTTCTGAGAGGACTCCAAGTCATTCCCAGGTCAACCGAGAGACCTAGTCTCTCCAGTGTGTCCTGGGTCTTGCCTAGGGACTCCTCCGAGGCAGACAGACAAGAAGCACCTCCCTAGGGAAGCACCCAGGAAGCATCCTTACCTGATGTCCAAACCACATAAACTGACTCCTCGCAATGTGGAGGAGCAGCTGTTTTACTCAGAGTCTCTCTCAGATAAATGAACTTCTCACCCTATCTCTAAGGTAGAGTTCAGCTACCCTGCAAAGAAAACTCATTTCAACCACCTGTATCCACAATCTCATTCTTTTGGTCACTACCCAGAGTTCGTGACCATAGGAGAGGGTAGGAATGTAGACCGACCGGTAAACAGAAAGCTTTGCCTTACAGCTCAGCTCACTCTTCACCACAACAGACCAGTACAGAGTCCACAGTACTGCAGATGCTGCACCAATACATTGATGAAACTCACGCTCTAATCTTACCTTCCTCGTGAAAAAAATCCTAAAATACTGTACTTGAACTCCTCTCCTTGAGGCAGAACTTCACCCTTGACCCAAAGAGAGAAATTCATCCTTTTCCAACTGAGGACCATGGCCTCAGATTTGGAGGTGCCAGTTCTCATCCCAGCTAGTGCTTTAACAGACTACTCGAGTAATCTACACATCGGTTCCTAGGACATCTATCGAGTTTTTAAATTCCATGTCGAGTATTCGTAGTGACGTCAATACCAACTGGTGTTACACCATATTCTTTGACCACTGTATATTGTGACAGTAGGGGGTGGTGTTGCATGCACTGTGGCAGGTCGCAGAATATGGTGTAACACCAGGTCCAATTGACCAAACCAGAACCAGTTTCCACTGACCTTGTTTCACAAACAAAAACCAAAAAATATTAATCTCAAAACCTATTCAAAAAAACTTATAAACATATTTATCTCTAAAACGAAACCTGAGGCGCACCACCACTGGCAGTGGTGCAGGGTGATCTACCTCCACACTGTTTTTAAGTTTCATTTTTTATGTGCTGCATGTTTCTTTCCCTTTTGCAGCTTAACAATAATAACTAATAGTTTTGGTTTTCCTGTGACTTATTTGCAGTATGATAAATGGTAGGAGCATAATATATGCTCCCAATGTTTTGTTGGTCTTTTTTTTGTAAATAATGACGTTTTGTTGCGTTTTTATGCATTTATTTATTTAATTATTTATTTATTTACTTACTTATTTTTTTATGTATTTATTTATTTATTTATTGCACCTTAATGTCCTACGACATCATCAACTACTCAAGTTCTACTCTAGCTTTATTATGTTAATGTCGAGTAAATAAATTATGTACTCGTTCAACCCCTATTTGGCAGTCAATCAATTTTTGGCACAACACCGGCCCACATTCCCGAGTAGTCAGCGGTGACGCATAATAGATGCGACGTATACGACAAAGCCACTTATTTATGTTTTTTTTCCACTTTATTAGACATACTGTATTTGAACTGATGCAACTTACAGGGCGGTGTGACGTGTACGGCGGAAAATACGGTATATATATAAAAAAAAAAGACTCAAAATGGGATTATAAAAATGATAAAAGTTGCTTTAGTTGAGTTAGTAAAACAGCCGACGTAAAGGTTTGATCATTTGTTGGCAGATCCACAACAGGAACAAGGTTTTTATTTTTGCAAAAATGCAAGCTAACAAGAAGATAAACAAAGGAGAATTAGTCAGTTCAATCTCTCAGGACAAGCAGATTTAGCACAAAATAAAATGTAGGCATCAACTGATGAGGTTCTTCCATGATCCTATTTAAAGACCTCTTACTGACAATATTAGAAAATATTGTGAGCATAAAGTCTGCAAAACCTTCACAAATCACCCAATGGGAAGTAATTCATACAGTCCTTGTGTGAGTCACCTCTCATCTTTGTCCGTTCTGATGCAGCCCTCTATAATTTCCTTCACCTCAGGAATGGCTACCTTGTCGAAACTGGCAGGCTTGACTCCCTGCAGAAGAAAAGGACAAAAGCAGTAAACCCAGGGCAGCACATTTCCACAGAGGCAAAAACAAAGTAAAACACGCTTTGTTCTTCTTTACCAGTGCCTAGAAAAAAATACTGACAATTACAGTTATTTCATACATAAATGTACATATGAAGTACAAATAAATACTTTCTGCAAGTATGTACCAAAAAACTGGTGTTCAGACTCAAGTGTATGTAGGAATAAAGTAAATTAAACAAAATTAGGTGCTTTTTTGTACAAATATTTGACAGTGAGGAAAATTACTGTGTCAGTGTGTCCAGAAATAGTTTGACCGGAGGTTATAGTCCACATAAACACAGCTGAAGGCATAAATATTGAATCACAGCCTTTTAGAAGCAATTAGGAGAGAACAATCAGCAGGGACCTTTTCCAGACGTTTGGTACCAAATGTTCTTGGCTGAAACATAATAAACACCGACTGTCCCTTGATGAAAAATCTGAACACACACACATACACCCAAAGCATAACAACAGTATTAACAGATAAAACATTATCCAAAATGTGGCACCAAGTAGTTCAAACTTCAACAACTTCCATCCATTATCTTTACCAGATTTTTCCTTTACAGGTCACTGGGGTCACTGGTGCCCACATCCAGTTCAACAACTTGTACTTTTCAATGACTAAAACCAAGAAGATACACCCAAGATGACTGTTTTGTGTGTACTTTAAATCTCTTTTACTTTAAATTTAGATTTCATATAAAAACTACCTACTTTTTTTTTTTTTACCTACTGACCAGCGATGACGATAAGTTTAACTCAAATATTAAGAGCTAAAGTTAATTATATTTTCATTTGCCGGCATTGTTTTATTTAAAAGTTTTATTTTCTTCGTCAAAACTTCAAGCTGAGTAAAGCTTGCCCGACGTACAATTCAAACACGTTTAAAAGCCAAAAACTTAAAGCAAAACTCAAATACTGAAGGAGGCAGGAAGAAAATTACGCTGAGCAGTTACTGAACACATCAGAGATGGACTATTTTAAAATGTAAGTTTCTTACCTATAAAGAAGTTAAAGAAGTGGACGGCAGAACTACTTTTGAAAAATGACGTCTACGCCCGTTATTTAATTGATAGTTGTGTAATCTCAACCTTTAAGCTTCAAGGAGTCCGTTTCACTCTGTTCATGTCCCATTTTCTTTTCTTGCAATGGTTTTCTCTTGCTGCCACCAGTCTGTCATTATATAACCCCCACCCCACATCTCTCTGTGGCAAGCACACACACACCACTGAGACTCTGAGGTCAAACAATGTTAGGACTGATGAGGGACGTAACGGCATTAAGTCTGAGGGAAAGCTACAAAATAGTTAAATAAGCCTAATTGAACATAAGGAATGTTCAAGAGGGAGGAAGACTGAGTTGAGTTAACAACACAAGTTGAAAGAAAACAAGCCATAAGGAGTAAACAGGTTGGGTCTATTTTTTTTTTTTTTGGTGACACAAACAGACCTTTGGTGCTTCTTAATTTACTGCTCTTGAGATATTGCTGCATGTTGACTAGACTGTATTTGGATTTGAAATAAAAGAAAATAAAGCAGGTAAACAGCATCACGTCAAGGCACAATATGGAGAATGGTAGATAACAAAACAAAACAAAATTATTCCATATAAAATTCAAAAGTTTAGTGAAAAAAAATATCTACAAAAATAATTTGAAAGAAATTCATTGTTTTATGATATGATAATTATGGGATCAAAAACGCATTTATAATGGGATTTCTCTATGGTCGATTTTTTTTCCCCTAAGGGACTAGTGGGTAGTAATGTTTCTGTGAAGTTACAGGAGCTTTAAAAATAATCTGGGAAAAAATTAAAACCATTTAGAAGAATAGAGAGAGACTAAAATCTTACATAACAACCCCCCAGTACATGCACTGTCAGGAAATAATGATGAATGAATACAAAAGTCTCCTTTGCAAATGGACCTTTTTGTCCTGCTGGATAAGTGCCAAACGGCACCTGTACAACTGTCAGACAAAGCTTCCCAAGAGCGTGTGTGGAGGGGACCAGGCACTGAGCATCCGCTCATTAAGAACATCCCTACAGAGAAACATGCTGGTGGCAGCTTGATGCTGAAGGATGTTTTCTTTAACAGGGTCAGAGAAATCCTGTTATATAGTCCTCTGGATTTTAGCATAAACTAAGTTCTTATTGCAAAATAATCAATTGAAAAAGACTTTAAGAAGCTCTGTGAAGTCTAACTGAAACTGAACACATCTGTACAACAACACTAACAAACAATCTGCTCAAATATCCTGATATCCTGAAGCTTGGCTGCAACTGGGTCCTGATGCAAAAAGACAACAGGAAGCAAACATACTATGCAGGAACTTTACAAATGAATGGCTGACAAAGAAAAACATCAAGGTGTTGTCAGCACAATTTCCAGAAATGACAAATGACAAAGAGGGCGAGAAAGACTTGTACTGATTGGTGAGGCTGAGGGATCAGGCTGGAAAGGATGTGCAGCAGGTTAGGCTTGTTAAAAACAGGAATTGTAATGATTAACAAGTGAGGAGAACGTGACCGGAAGATGGAATGAGTACTTTGAGGAGCTAATGAATGAAGAGACTGACAGAGAAAGAAGAGTAAACAATTTACAATATATGACAAAAAAAAGAAGTCTTAAAAACATGTTTACAATAAATTTAACAGAAGGTTACGAATTAAATGTGTAATGAACTCGTGACAGTCAGACAGAGCGATGAGGGTGTGAATCTGGTCACTAGAAGTCAGCAGTGAAATGAACAGAAGACGGTGACTAAAGCACCCTGAGGTCAAGGCTTGGTTTAAAATGACAAGAACAGAAAACTGAAGGTGGCTGTTTGTCTTGCTAAATTCTCTGCTGCCTCAAGCATACAAGATCACTCCATCAAAAACATATTACAGAAACACATGCAGAACGATGAACCTTAGAGCTAAGGTCATAATAACAATAATCTAATACGGTCTGATCGACATCTGGATGAGACAGAAATGCAGAAAAGGAAAGGAGGGTAAAAGAGAGTGATGGCCAGAAATGTGATTTAAAACACACAGTCTGAATCTTAAATTAAATTGTAAGTTCAGAGACAGAAAAATAACAGATGTACGATGGAGGACTGTTTCCTTCCTTTCAAAAGACTCTTTCGAGGGAAAGACGTAATCTTAATCCAGATCTTTTTATTTTGATTATGCCAGCCAGATAGTAGGAGCACTTAGTAAATAAACCAAATATCTGACTGAAATAAAACTTAAAAAAATATCAATATATTAAAGAAAAGTGATCAAACATATATATTAAACACAGGAATTAAAGCTGTAAATATCTAACAAAACTAAAACTAACAATGATCTAAGTTATGAGCCAAAAAAGTGATTAAAATCCATTATAATCAGGTCTCTCTTGTAAATGAGTCCCCGAGGCTCAATGGGATTAACCTGTATAAATAAAGGTTGAATTTGTTTAAATGGTGCTCCATTATTAAAAACCGCTTGTATTATACTGTATTGTCAAAAATATATAAAATTGTAAAAGCATTACATTTATGTTTTATTTTTGCACTGATGCACTCAGTTTTATACAGAAAATTGGCTAAAAAAAGATGGAATAAGACATGCAGAGAGAAAAGATAAAGTTAAAAATGGAGAGAAAAAGCTTTGCAAACTCCTCTGGTCCATTAACCATCACTGTTAGCCTCCACCGAGCTAAAGTCATTCTGTGAGGGTATAAAAGGACACAGCTCTCATCTGTTTGTGTTTTCATCTGCAGCACTCAGAGGCTCAACGGGCTGAGTGGCGTCTGATTGCAACTGTTCCTCTTTTAATCTCCGTCTCTTTTTCCCCTTAAAGTGTTGCAGAGTTTAAAAAAAAAAAACTACCAATGTTAACAAAATTATGTTGCAAAATCAAAAAGAGAAAAAGTTTAGTGCTTTGAGAGCACATTGTTTGGAACCAACATGAATAGTGAAATCTACAGGTGGGGGGAAAAAACAGATTTCTTCCAGAATGGTGTGGTTTCTTCTGTTTTTAATCCATTTTCCAAGAAAATGTCCAAATAAGAGGGGAGAGAACAAAAAAACAGCATCATGTGACTGGAACTGCTGCAGCTCAGGCCGAACTTATTAATACAGTCAGTAAACAAGTGGCGGGGGGGACGACAGAGGATGAAGAATAGAGGCAAAACCACAAACAAGGCTGTTAGCTTTGGCTCATGGATGTAAGAAAAACTCTCTGACAAAAAGAACTTACGCTAGTAACTCGTCTGTAGATCTGTGCAGCATTCTGGCATTCAGAGTAGGGATACTCAGAGGTGGCCATCTCCAACATACACATCCCGAAAGCGTAAACGTCTACCAACTCGTCGTACTTCTCTTCATACATCTCTGGAGCCATAAACTCTGGGGTACCTAGAAAAAAAAAAAACACTACAATCTAACATCTTGTCAAGGATGACATTTGCACAATAAGAGGCAAAAACAGTCATTTTAGTGATTTTTTTTTTTGGCATATCCATCTTTTTTTTAAAAGAATGTTACAGAAAACAGTTCATGTTTATAACAAGATTCATCATCATAATAAAACCATAAAACTCCTAACTTGTATCATATTTCCTTTCCATGGGGAGAATTGTGGACGTGCCTAAACATCTGAGGTCACGCTAATTACTACAAAGAAGCTGTGCCATTTCATTCTTCCCTCCAGTGCATGTTAGCGTGTGCATTCACGTACTTGGTGTGTAAAAAGTGCGTCAGTAAAAACATACTTGTGGTCAGCTTCGCTACTACACAGCTGAAAGGAAACCAAAGGCTCGACTGTGTTGAGTGTGTATTGTTAGCAGCCATTACACTCCCAGACAGCTTAATGTTAGTTTACCAGCAGACTGACTGGAGGTGGTTTTGTTTTCAAATACCTGTGGTTTGCTGTAACAGCCAGCAGTAAAATTAATGTGTGCATGTTTGCATTTTGAGTGGTTATTACTCCAGTATACGAGCCTGCCCGTTTCACATTCCCCGCTTTAGCCCAGATATGCACCTCCCGCATCTTCAGCCGTTGCACGTGCTCTCCTACCTATGACACTTTTGGCAAAAGAGGCTCTCTTCAGCGTGGCCAACCCCAGGTCTCCGATCTTCACCGAGCCCGTGGGCCCCGTGATGAAGATGTTGTCACATTTCAGGTCTCGGTGAATGATAGGCGGAGCTCGGGTGTGCAGGAAGTGAAGGCCTTTGAGGATCTGGCGGCACCACGAACGCAGAACCTTGATCTTCATGACCTTAAAACGCTTCAGGTACCTGCGGGAGAAAGAAATCCCACAAAATGTCACACGCTGAGGCAAAATAATGGAAAACAAACCAGCAGCAGCAGCCAGCATCTCTGACTGTCTACCAGCTAAAGAAACCAGCACCATAACAAACCCATTCTTGTATTATGAACTGAGGTTGACAAGTACTCAAACAGTTTTATATTTTTCCACATGATACTCTAGAATGATAATACACCACAAGAAAAGTAATTAGTCCAAATCAAAGCCTAGCAGATGGACACAACAAAGACAAGAGAACAAAGGAGGACACTTCAATAAATTTAAATCTTATGTAACCCCTGATTAAAGAGATCCTCATAAATTGTCTCATGACTGTGTTCACAAACGCGACACCAGCAAAACTTGTGGCGCCTGCAAAATTAGAGACAACTCATTATTCCAGTGGACAAATCACAACGTTGACAGAGAATAAAGAGCTTGATTAAAGGGCTAAAGTGAACAGCACTCAACGCTCCTTTTTAATCGGATCACAAAAAGAAGGTGAGGCTACTTTCTCAAGTCCATTTAACCATTTTATTCAGTTATTTCTATTTGAGCTCATCCTAGTACCAGTAATCTAAATCGTTTTCCACCTTCTAGTGAAACAACTGAAGCTGCACTGATTTATACAACATGCTACGTTTATATCAGGTTAATAATACATCAATTTAGCAGTCAGGAGTGAAAGCAGCCAGGTATTATTTACTGCAACACTTATTTTTAGTCTTTTAGAGCAGTTTTATTGTCTCTGCTGTCATATTTTTGCTTAAAGTCATAGAAATCTCAAGCCTATCCCAGTGAACGCTGTGTGGGAAGAGGGAAACATCTTTTTGAGATGTATCCAGCTCATTTTAGAGCCAAAACAGATCCACACCTGTGGCTTTTTAAAAGTCTGTCCACCAGGCATCAGAACGTGGGAGTTTCTATTTGGGGAGTTCTCATACAAAGACTTTAGTTTAGAAGAGATGCAAAATCTTTCAATTTTTTATTTTATTTTATTGGGGAATGCCTGGTAAGGCAGCACCTATTATTATCCACCCAACAAAAGGGTTTCTAAATGTTATATCTTACTCTTCCGTCAACTTTAATGTGCCACAAACCAACAAGTGTTATATCAAAACGATCGGCTCGGCACCGTGATGTGAGCTATTTCTTTTATTGGCATTTTGAGTTACCATGGCGACGCAATTTGCAAACAAAAGGTGCGATTTTCCCCCCATTTAGAAAGCTTGGCTGAACTCTTCACAACCTTCTGACACAGCGAGGTCACATGACCTAAAGTGGAGAGCTCCTTGAAGAAAACTCAAAGTCATCAAATAACCTCTTCCCACCATCACATCTTTTAACATACGCTTTTGTACTACCGTATTTTTCGGCCTATAAGTCACTTTTTTTTGTTGCATAATTTGCATTCCCTATGACTTACAGGCCGAAGCAACGTATTTGTAGATTTTTTTCCTATATTTATAAACTGTTTTTTTTGGCTGAGATACGATTGTTTTCATTCATTCTGAATGAAAAGAAAGAAGTACCATTTTCAGCCACTTCATGGAAGCAGAGTAGTAGAAGCAGTAAGGGATACCGTTGTATTATGTAATAAGGTTGACGTGGCTTTAATGACAAATTCAAAAAAATTTCAAGACAAAACCAACTGGACGTTATTTATTATACTTTATTATTTTTGTCTTGAACTTTTTTGAATTTACCATGTCCTGGATGATTGAGAATCTTCAGCTATTAATGACACAATCGTTTTCCCGTATTCCCCCACCTTCTTTCTGCTTGCTGCTTGGAGCAACCTCAGCTTCATTTCGATGCACCGCCCCGGCGATGTGCGGCTAATTTGACCGTTAAAGTGCATTTACTGAGTAAAAGACCAACTGGGACACATTTTTGCTATAATTTTGAGTAAACAAATAATTGTTTTGGGTGCTTTTCTTGTTAAATTTCGAAGAAACGAGCAGCATTTCTCCTTTTTTCCCCTCTGTCTGCATGCTCCCAGAGTACCGAGGCAGTGAATCCTTTTGAAATGCAGCTGATTTGACCTTTGATTACCGGTGAGTCCTTTTATTAAGCAAATGTTAGACCGTTAAAGTGCATTTACTGAGTAAAAGATCAACTGAGACACACATTTACTATCAGTTCGAGCAAACAAATAATAGTTTTTAAGTATTGACCTTGTTAAATTCTTGTTAAAGTCCTCCTGTGCACGCTCCCGCAGCCGTCATTTGGCAGCCAATCGATTTTTGGCACAACACCGGCCCACATTTTGGGTTGGCAGCAGTGACGCATAATAGACGCGACATAGACAGTGAAGCAACATATTTATGTATTTTTCCACTTTTTTAGACATATTTGGACTGATGCGACGTGCAGGGCAGAAAATACGTTGTATATCAAAACAAAGGCATTTTTGTCTAAATTTTTAAATGGCCGCCACGTGGTAGTCCCCATCAAGTTTCTCCAGGAACTTTCTTGTTTGTTACTCTTCTCTTATCAGCTGTGCTCTAAATTTAAGCAGTCACTCGTGGGAAGCAGAGAAAAACCCTGATCAATACAAAGACAAAGGTTTTATTTACTAAAACGGCTTGATTTTAACCCCTAAAATTAACAATACAGTATCCTTGATTTTGTCCAAGCTTTGAGTTAAGCTGAACCTATTAAAGTACTGTAGTTACAAAAACCACTGCAGAGCACACTGATCTGTCAGAACATGTTGACATCCTGTTCTGAGTCCAGTCAGATGATCAGAAGAAGAGCAGATGAGTGAGTCTGTCTCCAGCTCCAGACTGTAGCCAGCTGCGGTAATAATGCAGCAAACGCACACTGCCCACTTGAGTTAGAGAGGTCCAAAAGACTGCTGTGACACTGTGTTTCTGACGGCACTCAAACACATTTAAACTAGTCAGGAAAATGTAAGCATTTCCATTCAAACTACCATACTATCTATTATGAAGAGAAAACTGGAGGCTTTATTCATCAGACTGCTGCAATAAACAAAAAAGTACTCTCAAGTAGAAATGTGCAATATAAACGTACACGGTAGAAACAATAGACATTTAGCCTACAATGGAGAACTGTCGTCAAAAGCTAAGTAGCGAAGCTACAAGCTAACAACGTCCGGCTTGCCGTAGTGTTGCCGTATTCGGACGCATGCACAAAACGCTGAGTTCCGTCAAACGTTTTATTTTTTTCCCAGTCAACAGTTAAAGTAAGCATTGATCAGCTTTAGAGGAACCTGCTCTCTGATCTGTGAAAAGAACGCTGTGTTGTTTGATTTTACTGCGAGACACTCTGGTCAAAGCCACAGAGGAAACTGGTCGCCATTTTGTGTCAGCTCTCCTTAACGCGGAAGGAGACACCCACTAGAGGGTTGGGTGAAGTGTTTCAGTGTACAATGCTGCTCTGTTGCTGTTCATTTCTTAAGTGAGAATACTAGAAACTGTTAAGAGTTAACAACATATTATTTTGTTTCAAACATGTGGCTGTTGGTTTTTCATTCCTATTGCAAGTTTTATACCAAAAACATATTGTGATACATATCGTTATCGCCACCCTTCACTATACATACACTGTATTGTGATATGAATTTTATGCCATATCGCACATCCTTACTCTTAAGGAAGCCAGAAATCAGTTAGCTTTCATAGATACCGTACTTTGTTCTAATTAGCATTTCATAATGTACTTTATGTGAATGTATTGCATTATGAAAATAAACTGATTCACTGTACAGTAACTGGATTTTAATATCCAGGTCTCAATTGGATTTATGATTTGTACTTTTTTTTTGGTACAGTTCCCCCAAAATAACTTTTGTTGTGAGCTGGTGCTATATATATTTAACTGAAATGTCCAGTAGCTGTAACTGTGTTTGTCACAAATTATCTGATGGGTTTCAGTTACTTTCACATCAGAGCAGATTAAAATACAAACCGGATTCCAAAAAAGTTGGGAGACTAAACAAATTGTGGAAAAAAAAATGAATGCAATGATGTGGAGGTGCCAACATCTAATATTTTATTCAGAATACAACACAAATCACAGATCAAAAGTTTAAACTGAGAGAATGTATCATTTTAAGGGAAAAATATGTTGTTTCAAAATTTC
>JARVGS010000814.1:11301603-11312923 GCA_031762315.1 Hypsolebias antenori | reverse complement strand
TATATACAGTATATGCAGTATATTGATGCACTACTATTTATGAGCTTTTCACTTGTTGCTTGTGAACAGGTTGAGTTTAAATTTCTGAAAATTTACAAATTTGCACTGTTCGAGTGTTGTCATTGTGTTGGAGAGTAAATGTCATGAATAAATTTGACATTAAACATAATCCAAGTCAAGTCATCTTTATTTATAGAGCCCAGTTAAAACAGATAAACTGCCATGCAGAATAATGTAGTATTTTAATTCCACACCACAGGAAGCTATGTAGTCTCTGTAAGTAGGTCTTGGGGGGGAGGGATCGGTATTGGTATCGGTTATCGGCCAAATAAGTTTTAATATCATATCGGATATCGGCCAAAATTCCAATATTGTGCTCTTATTACAAACTTGTTGCCATTCTCTTATATTATCTGGATCAACGTATAGCTGCAGAGGTGGCTTTCTTCAAGCTGGGAAATCTCTGAATATGAAAGATTCTTTAAACCACATTTATGAACTTTAATCTGCTTCTGTTCCTGCTGCATATACAAAAAGATAAAAGGATTAGGTGACATCAATAGTTGCAAGAACTATTAAAAAAAAACTAAAGCACCTATAGAAATGTTGTAATATGCAGTGGTAGATTGGATCAGCTGAAAGAACTTTGGCTTTTAACTAGTCTGTTTTTTCTTTACTCTTTTTTGTCGTCTTCATCACTTTGATTTTCCTTTTTTGGCCACTCAGTCCTTCAGCTGAGTCTTTATTTTTTTCTATTCTCCAAAAACATGGTCTTTTTTTTGTGTGTGTATATTTCTCCTTTTAAAGGGCCTCCATCAACTTTATATTTTAATCATAACATCTGTCTTGTTCCACGTCTGAATTTGTGTGCGAGCTGCTGAGGTTTTTCACCAACCATGTTTTTTTTTTTAGGTGCTATGTTTCCCTTAACAACATCACAATTTCTGCTTCTACTTCTTTCTCTGTCCAAACCCACCCGGAACCAGGCACTGCCACTTGGCACCGTTTATATGTGTGCGTGTTTTTAATGACCCTGCCTACACACAGTCACAAAGACACAAAATCTATCATTTCGGCCCGTGTTTCTCATTTTCCTTCATCAAGCGTCGCCATCACCCTGACTGACCCTGTTAATGCGCTCAGCCTCCATCCAGACCACCGTGTTTCAGAGTGCCAACTTCTTCTCTGTTTTGTGGTGAGTGTGTGTCTGTGTGTTTTACAAGCCTCCCTCTGGCTCTGATGAAATGCCTGGCACTCTGTAAAGTCATTAGGATCGTCCTAAAATAGCATGTAAAGCACACACTGGTGCAGGCAAAGCCTCAAACAGAAAACCGTGCATCTGAAACTCTCACGCGCATTACCCTGAATGCACCAGCACCTTAAATGGCCAGTGGAGGTTTGACAGTATCATCCTGTAAAGGGTTAAATCTGTTGCTAAAAATGGCGTCTAATGCTAATTCTTTCAGGGGAGTAAACTGAAATTTATGTTTGTTTGTTTTTTACGTTTTATGCACTTGAAGTACAAATTCACGAGATAAATTTAGCTAAACAACAAGAATATGACAGCCATTGTTGTCTTAATTTACCAAAAATAATTTCTCTAATTGATAAAATTAAAACATACTTTTTTGATGAGCACTACAATGGAAAATCTTGTTTTTTATGTACATTAGTTTTGGTTATTTTGGATCAATATTAGTTGCCCAGAAATTTTTTTAAAAGCCTTTACTGCTTTTTGATGCTTGTTTTTTTTTTTTTTCTATAAGTCTTAAAGGGACGGTCCAGCCCGTCGTTCAAAACATGAGCATGAAAGTTGGAAGGTTAAACTTAAATCCCAGAAAGATTTCAAAAAATAGACGTTAAGGAGGGCAGGGGAGATTTATGTATTTTATTTTACCTGCAATCATACGTGGTACAAAGCTTTTATTTATTTTTACTTTAGTACAGCAGTTTCTTCAGATAACCCTAAAGTAACTTATCTCAGCTTCTTTTGAACTTGTTACAGACATTAAAATAAAAATGTTTTTGTTTGTGCAAAAGCACAAGTTTATATTTCTCAATAGCTTGACTGAGCTATTAATTTGTGTTGTATGCATGCCTGCACAAACTTGTTACTGTTAGTCTATTTAGGTCCATAACGGGTGTTTGGTTCCCAAAAAAAAAAAAAAAAAAATGTATGAAGTGTTGTTGGCTGAGTTGGACATTACATCGCTGCACTCGTGCATCCAGTATGAAATGTTAGCATGTGGCTCTCCATCAGCTAAAACATGCACAGCTTTCAGGAAGTGACTGCCTGTCTTTCTGGGCCAAATCAAACTGTAGAAACTTTTTTTTTTTTTTTTTTTAAAGCATTTCCTGAAAAATTGGTCGTCACCCAACGCTGTCGTTTTAAAGCTCTAACCAACCTGTTAGCATTTTGCTATTAGCTGTAGCAGCTACTTGAGAGCATGGAGATGAAGTTTAGACCCATCTTTCTCAGCTTTCTCTTGTGGCAGCCTATAGTTTGAGGTGTCCTCTTCAACCGTCCATGCCTACTACAGAAAAAAAAAACAACGTTCTGTTTTGGAATAGAAAAAAAAATACTGTCGGTTCACATACACCCTATCATTGTTTTCCAGTTCCACGCCCTGATGGCTCGTGGTAAAACGGTGCCCAGTTCCCCGACTGACGGGAGCAAAGTGTGTCTGTGTGTGAGAATTGCTTCAAGGTCTCTGATTGGGCAAATTTTGATTGACAGGTGGTGCAAAAACAGGACAGGGCAGAGCTGGAACTGAAGCATGGTGGCTGATAATGTGGACTGTAAATACACAGTAACAATGGGAGTGGAAGTCCAGTTGCGTGCACAAGTGGAAGTCAAACATCTGTTGAGATTAAAAGAAAAAAACTCTTACTTGATAGTGCGTGTTGTATGTTTAGACAAGGATTTTATATTGTTTATTTGCTGGATCTGCTTTTTAGTCAAATGAAATTGCAAATTGCGTTTTTCTTTTTTGTGTGTGATTTTTCTTAAAAATGCTTTTGTTACTTTTATTTTTGTTTTTGCAAACGTGAGGGAGGGAGGGCACGCCAACAATAAGTCAAATATGTCAAACTTTAAAGATCAGAAAAAACAACAGATTTATTGGAAGTTGACCTGAGAATAAGCTTTGTAAAGATATTTTTAAAAGCCGTATAATATGTATTAAAATTGAGTCTGAAAATTCTATAATAGCCTCCAGGGGTTCTGGTTTATTTGTGGTTTCATGTGCTAATTAGCAAAAGTTTGCTCTTTTCTTTAACGTTTATTTTATTTTATTTATGTATTTATTTATTTATTTATTTATTTGTTTGCTGAGTGTTTTATTTAGTTTTTAGATTTTTGTAATTATTAGTGTTCTTTTAATTTGAAAACAGCTGCTAGTTCAAATTTAAAAAGACTTTTCTGGGCAGCCAGACATAGGGCATAATAAAACATCTTTTCTGTAACATAAATCTTCATTACATGTGAAGCTTGGAAATATGGAATAACTGCATGGGAATTAGTAATTTTAACCTGTTTATACAAACTACGATGCAAACCCGATCTTACATTCACATTTTTCTGTGAACACCATCTCATTTGAAATGTATTCCCTCTGGGATACTTTTATTTTAAAATGTATAAAACACAATGGGAAAATAATAGTTTTAGACCTTAACATTTTGCTAAACACTAAACTTATAGAGGAGTAAAAGTTATGAAGTTAACAACTCTGTACCAGCACCACAAACTGTTTATTGTGTGAACGTTTATGAAGCATAATGATCCAGTTTTCTTTCGTACATTTTTCAGCATCTTACTCGTTCCACAGTTTTTGTGCTATTTCAACAAATCATGAATCAAAATGTTCAGCTGTTTCAGGATAATCCCGTTATCACTGTTGGTATTAGTGCAACTTTAGCTTTTTTGAAATATTTAGCCTTTTCTGACATTTTTTTGTCTCATAGGGAATGAATTGAGCTCATTTTTCAATCCTTCAGATCTTTAGATGTGTTTACAACCTTTTACTGCTCCTTTCACATTTTGTTCTGGTTCAGCTTATTTCAGCTTCCCTGTGTAAAATTAAACTTTGTTTCAGCTATTTTCAACTAATTTCAGCTGTTTTTTTTTTCCCAGCTGTTTTGTGCTCCTTTCTGCCTCTTTCTGCTAACTACAACATTTTTGTGCTTCTTCTAACTTATTTCTGCTAATTTCAGCTTGTTATGCTAATTTCTGCAAGTTTCAGCTTTTCCTGTTATTTCAGCTACTATTTACGGTAGCTGTTTTATGCTAATTTGAGCCTTTTCAGCTAATCCCACATTTTTTGCACTTGTTTAAACGTTTTTCAGCCCAGTTCAGCAAAAATATGGTCTCTCCACTTCCTTCTAATAATTACAATTCTTTCTGCTTTTTTAGCTACCTTTCAGCTGTTTTTTGCTAATTTCAGCTTGTTTTTGATAATTTCCACTTTTTTTGTGCTCATTTCTGGTTCTTTCAGCCTAATTTGACAAACGCGTTCTTTCTGCTTTCTTCTGCTAATTAGTTCTACTTTTTCAGGTAGTTTATTTATTTATTTATTTATTTTAGCATGTTTAGCTAATGTTGGCTGTTTTCAGATTGTCAAGTTTTTCATGGTAATTTCTGCTACTTTCAGCCTAATTAACTTCTTTCTGATAATTTCAGCTTGTTGTGCTCCTTTCAGCTTAATTATGCTATTTTTGCCTATTCTGCTATTTCAGCTATTATTTAGCTGTTTATGCTAATTTTAGCTATTTCTGCTAATTCCCCACTTTTTTTTTTTTTTAAAGCTCAGTTCAACTCTTTACACTTTCCTCTGGTAGTTTAAGCTTCTTTCTGCCTTTCAGCTACTTTTCAGCCTTTTTTTAAGCTAATTTCCTAATTTTTTTGCTCATTTCTACTTATTTAAACCTATTTCGGCAAATATGTGTTCTTTCAGCCTTCTTCCGCTAATTTAAGCTTGTTCTTCCATTTCGGCATGTTTTTTTTTTTCCCAGCTAATTTCAGCGGTTTCACAGCAAGTTCTTCAGCAACAAGCATTCACGCTGCATTTTTGCAGGAAGTTTTTATTGCAATTTTATAATTTGGCAAATGTTAGAAAAGCCTAAAGGGACACAATCAACAAGTTGAACAGACAAGCCTGATATTTATACGTAAAACAAGTTTTCTTTTAAATAAACTAAACTCTGGTGTGTGAAGCGTCCACATGCTCATGAGAAATAAACGAAAATTGTCGTCAAAATGCAAAACTTGATATTTTTTAGTCCTAAAACCACAGATGACTTGCTTCTTCCAGAATATCTGGTCCTTAGCAAACATTAAAAATGAATCTTCGCTGTAATGTACATGAAGGGTTTTTGTTTTCAAGATAAATTGTGGACTGAAGCGAAGACAGAAACGAGGGGAGGTTGTTGTTGTGAGGTTTGAGGCTCGTGTTGAGCAGAAATTCAGACGCATCCATTTGTCCCACGCTGTGGTCTGGGGTCTCTCTAGGCGTTCATTAGGCAGCTCTGCTTCCTGCTCCGAGGATGATTGTTTTCTCTCTAAATAATGACACTGAGGACCGTTACCATCCTCACACACACATAGGCAGTGTGTATTATCAACGAGAACAACAAGTACACATTAATACACAAAGAAAAACCCGGACAAACGTGAGACAACTACACATTTTACACACTTTGGCCTTCACTGGTCATTACAGACAAACTGCTGCTTTTTGCAGAGTTACTGAGTCCATGTTTAATGGATTTACCAGAGAACCACTTTTTACATGCCTGTCTTTTTTCTTTCTTTCTCTCTTTTAACCCTTGAACTTTTCCTATCTGATTGCTTATTTCCTTTTCTCCGTCTTATGATCCATTTATCAATCTTTCACTGTTTTGCTCTTTTTAAGTTGACTCTTCTGTCGTCGTTGACCTCTGATCAGTCTGGTGTTCTTCGCCACCTTTAAGTTCTCCTCTTTGTTTCCTCTGGCGGTAATGAAGAAACAAGCTGTTGATGGCGACAGGTGAAGGCCAGACCTCAGTTTAAATCTGGGATTTAAAAATAAAATAAAATTGCTTCCCGCACTTACCTTTCTGGTCTTTTTCTCTCTGAGCTCTTCACAGTGGCAACCACTGTCGAGGCCCAGCTTCTCACATTTTTATTACAAATTATTGCTCCAGACATTTTCCTCAACACGTTCAAGTACCTTTTAGCGGCCCTACTGGAAAAATGGAAACTGGACGACAATCGTAAAGCTTCGACTTTAAAAACAGTTAATTTTTTTTTTTTTTTTACATTATTTCAATAAAATAGCTCCTTAGAGATGGTGGAAATGATGCAACAAGGCATTAACATTTCCACATTTTAGACAATCACTTTACCTTAGAATGATTTTTTCTTGTTTTACACAGAAACATCATTGCAAATGTGTTTTACTGTTCCCCATTGTGGAGCAAAGTGGAGAATTGGAAATACCCTCCATCCATCTTGTAGGCTTGATAACTTTGCTAAACGAGTGAGCCGACTTCCATTTTGGTGTCTATCCCAGCCAGGGACCTTTCTGTATGGAGTTTGCATGTTCTGTCCGTGCATGTGTGGGTTTTCACCGGTACTCTGGTTTCCTCCCACAGACCAAAAACATGCATGTTAGGCTGATTGGTAACTCTAAATTAGGACTGGGCAATATGAGGAAAATCAAATATTTCAATATTATTTTGCTATATCACAATACACGATATATATCATGATATTTATAGTAAATAACCTCCAGTGTTATTTTAAACTATATAGTTTATAAAATGTCACTGGTGTACTCTATTGAATACAAAATCAGAATAATTAGAAATGTTTTATTGTAGTAGTCGTTTAAGGAAACTATACATTCTAGTTTATATATTGCTTAAAAGTAGTTTCCTCAAAAGACTGGGGTGGCTGAAGTTAATCTATTGGGGCCAAGGCCACCATTGGCCACCCTCTGGCTCCTCCTTTGCACCTGATGCTTCCTCCATTTGCCAGGGCCTGCTGGTCTGTGCCTCCACAAACAAGTAGAAACTCACAGAAATGAATATCTTTCACCAAAAACATTCATGTTCACTTACATTCTCTGTTCGATTCCAGTCAAGAAAAACACTCATCTCAAAAACTACAAACATTCACTATTCGAGTCCTTTAGCAATGTGGAGCATTCACTATTCGAGTCCTTTAGCAATGTGGAGCATCAGCGTAGCGCTTGTCTTTCTATGTTTTTAATTTAAAAACTGATCAATAAAATTAAAAAAAAAAACATGTTTTTCTTCTTTGCGTACTAAACGTCTGGAGATGAGATAAAGGAAGAGCAAACTAAGTGGAGTTATATTCAAAAGAACAATATTTTAAGGGGAACATAATTGGAAACAATGGTGCATGGTAGAGTAGATGGAACAGCAAAAAGAGAACGCCCAAGAACAACATGGATGGCATCAACACTGGCGAGATACAATGTAGGGCCACAGTATCTACTGAGAACTGCGCAAGTCAGAGAAAAATGGTGCTTGGTGTCAACTAATGCAAGAGCCCACGTCGATGATGTACAGTAAGAGTTGTGCTGAGATATGGCGAAGAAGAAGAAGAAGAATATGTAGAGTACTGTGTTAGTTAACCGCTTGGAAATACAGTGCAGTACTGTACACGTTTAAGGTACAGAATGTACGCTGGTTTTGTGTTACGTTAAAAAAACATGTTTATGGCACCGCATACCATGCATTTCCGACTTACGTCAAAATCGGGTTACAAACGGTGCATAGGAACGGAATTCGTTCGTAACTCGGGGACTACCTGCATAGAGATAGATGGATGGATGGATAGATATGTGTGTATGTATATGTTTGTATGCAACTGGCTGCACATGTGCATAACAAAAACAGAGATACAAGGCTGAAAGTAAGGACAGTAAGAGAGAAAGTACAGCAAAGTTTTATCATTTTATTTGCATGCAAATTAAGTCGTAATCAGTCAGAGACAGACAGCAGCAGGGATAGAAGGACAGGAGGCCTCACCTATCAAACCTTTCTCTTTATCATGGAGTTGCAGCTGTGTGCAGGCACAATTTTGCTTCAAACAAACCCGGTCCTTTGACAGCATGCTAACCTGAAGGCAAACGATTGGGATGAGCACCAGTATCAGATTCCTCTAGATTACTTTAAATTCATTCACACAATGCCTTATCTAGCCAAAGCCTAGTGCAGGCTCAGACTCCAAGGGAAGGGTCTTGGTTTGTCAGTCAAATCTGTGGAAACTTTGTCAAAGATCCCAGTTTGATAGCGTCTATGAGGCCCTGTTGTCCTCTTTCCCCTCGTTGTTGCCTGCTGGGCCTTATGTAATTCCTTCTGTTATAATGAGTGCTGCTGCTAGATGGAAGTACAAGTGCTCTGAATAACCACCGTTGAAAAGTGTACAGTTGGCAGACATGAATATTTCAATGATTACCACAGCTAACAAAGGAAGACACAAGCCTCCTGAGCACAAATCCTGGATACAATCAGCACCAATATACCCAAATGCTTGTTGAGGAGGAAGGAGATTTGTCACTCAGTGTTAAATGGAATCTATTCTGCTCCCCTGGAGTTATCATTGTCTCACAAATTAAACAACCTGATCCATGGACCAGAACAAACTAATCTACTTTTTTGGGGAGGATCTCCATAAGAGGACTGCAAGCTAAAAGTAGACATGTGCCCATACCCATCACTGACTGATATAAATGTTTAAGCGATGCCAATCAACTAGTTTAGACTATCTATGAACAGCCCAGACCTAATTAGCTACTGGCCAACAAATGGACTCATTAGGGGACATTAAACTCTAATATGAAGGCTGTTATTGAGTTAATCACTGAAGAAACCCAATTAGTGGTCAAATTTGGAGAATGACTCTGAGGTAGTGTGACGATCTGATTGGGGAGCAGGGAGAAAGGGAGGGGGGAGCAAAGCAACCTGGAATGGGTTTGCTTGAGGGTGAGTGGCAGCACAGAGAGAAAGATTCAGCCTCAGATTAAACAAAAGGAAAGCGAGTGTGTGGCAGAAGCAACCAGGAGAGATTATATATGTGTGTGTGCTGATGTGAAGGGAGGATGAAAAAAAAGTAACTGAAGAAGAATAAAAAGGACTGATGAAGAAGGTGAAGGAGGTGTATCATAGAAGATAAAAACAAAAAAATGTATTTGATAGAAATAGAAGCCATTCACTCACATTGCTGCGAATTATGCACGAGGTGTGGGCGGTTAATTAAAGTAAATACATTTTAACTTTGCCAACAAAGGAAGCTGAGTGCTTTGTCACTGGGAGATTTGCTAACAACATTTTTTTTCTTCTAATGGGAATATGAGCTGAAGGGAGTAGGAGAAATCCAGCTCTCCTGAGTTTCAGGATGACGTGTCCTTGTCATGCCCGACAGCCACCGAAGTTGCTGTGAAATGCCAAGACCCCTATAGGGACTGTCAAAGCCAGGTTCGCTCCCATGGGAGTGCCGCTTGACATTCATTGTACATTTCTAATAACCAGCGTACCATGTGAGACACGATCCAGTATGAGCCTGGAAACAGCAAGATGGGAGACAGGAAACAAATGTGTCGTGCTTTAATTCAGTTCATAATGGTTTTCTTTTTGCAGATGAAAAAACACTCATTACTGAATAATCAGTGATCAATGCCAGGTTATTGTTTGACATTAGTCAGCAGCACTGATGTCCCGTCTGTTGTTCCTGCAGGGACATCAGATAAACAGCAAGCAATTGAATCTTGTGCATGTGTGTGTTAGTTTGTGGGTTGCATCATGCAGCTGCCACTCTGCTGGGCCCCGGCAGAGAATTTGATAAGGAACAGATATAGTTTAAGGATTTTAGTGGCACGAACCTGCCTGAGGCATCTATACTTACCTTCTTAATTAATCTTGATAAAACCACATACGCACTGGGGAGAAAATAAAAATGAAAGAAAACTGTTCATGATGAATCATGTGCAACAATGTTATACTGAAAAAAAAAAGCATACAAGTGACTATCAAATAAATAATCCCTGGGCTGTTTGAGTAAACATTTACAGAATTTCCTTCTACTGCTTTGTCGCTTAATGGCAAATGTTCAATAAAACCAACACAGTAAAAAAAGAGCAGAAAACATTAGGGTAATTATACCAAAATGAGAAGAGTAGTGTTAATTGATCAAATATAAACATTATTTCTATTTATATTAGGCTAAACAGAATAAAACATTACTATTTTGTTGTTACGCATCTTGAAACATACTTAATTCAGCTTGACTGTGATCAGTCGGTCAGTTTTAGACTCCAAATTTTATTTACACACACATACACATGGCAAATTGTGTTTGGCTGTGTTTCGGCAACACTTTATGTCATTTTAAATGATTCTATTATCGTCACTGAATTTAAACGATGGCTGATTAGAGAAAAAATACACTAGAGACATTTTGTCAGACTCTCGGTGTCCTCTGTGACTTTCCATTAAGGCACAGTGGTGCCCTAAATTGAATGTAGTGGAGTACAGCTGTGGCTGAGGAAAATGTCATTAGTGTTGTTTAAGAAACTGCTATTCTGACCTGAACAGCACATTTGAAGTCCAGCAAATAAACATAGAGTACTGCAACTATTGTCGTTCTTATCTTGTTTTCAGTCCTTAATGAAAAAAATAAATTCTTTGGTACTGTTTGCAGAACATTTCCTGTGATTTACTGATCATTTTACACAAAAAGTCACAGGATTTCCACAGTCGAATCAATCATCTTCTGTGAAACCTACGTACATGGAACAGTCTGAATCTCTGAAGTATGTCGCTCAATTGTTTCAACAAATCTGAACAAAATAGCAAACGAGTTCTATCGGTTGAGATCATAAACAGTTTAAGATTCATAGAGACTACAGACGTGTACAAAATAAACAAACTGAAATTTATTTTATATTTAAACAGATATTTCAGCCTGGTGGGGAAATGTGGCAGAATTAAAGAAGATATCAAATTTCTCTAAATATGACTTCTGTCCACCCATCTACAAAGCTCTCAACAACCAAGCTCCATCTTGTATTAAACATTGTATTTTTGGAATGGTTTGGAAGATGATGTTAAAATGGTGAAGTCAATGTTTATATTTAAGAAAAAAGACAAAAACTATTTTGTTGGAAATATATATTCATTCAACCTTTATTTATATAACTGATTAATGTCTGTTTTGTTAGTATGAAATTTTGACAAGTTAAGTATTTTGCTTTATTAACTATAAGAATGATTATGTTTAAATTGATAGTTTGAATTGATTTTGTTTAAGAGG
>JARVGS010000814.1:11282634-11293541 GCA_031762315.1 Hypsolebias antenori | reverse complement strand
AAAAACATGAACATTAACACAGACATAGTGCTGTACAACATTTTACACACATTCTAGGGAGTTTATCAGCTAAAAAAAGTTGATTTGGGGGTAAGTTCCTCTTTAAGTGTCAGAGCAGCTGAAACACAATGGATTCTATAAGCTAGTCGACTGGTTGGACATACCACATTTATATTGTAAAAATGGTACAGTTGATCAAAGTTAATATCAATAAAGCTGTTTATACCATATACTGTATATAAATAAAAGTCCTGTGGGAGAGCATGCTCTTTTGTTCAT
Source organism: Hypsolebias antenori (assembly GCA_031762315.1). Taxonomy (NCBI): domain Eukaryota; kingdom Metazoa; phylum Chordata; class Actinopteri; order Cyprinodontiformes; family Rivulidae; genus Hypsolebias; species Hypsolebias antenori. The sequence continues at coordinate 11,293,262 of JARVGS010000814.1, read as the reverse complement.
ATGACATGATAGCAAACTCGCTCAGCAAGCCAGCTGTTTAGAATCACAGAACCAAATGTCTCTAAACTGGTTTGAGCTAGCCTGACGTTTATTCCCTGTTTGGGCCAAGTTCTACATCGTTCTCTACGTTTTCATAAAAAAAAATGCAATATGACTTTTTTAATTTTCTTTTATACGAGCCTTCGTGCCTGGATAACATTCTCGTTTTTCAAACTCAGTATCTCCGATAATAAAACCACCCTACAGTCTATATGGGTAATCGGCGATATGTGCGCGTGATTTATTAGCAACGTTTCATTAATCATTAACGTTATTGCTTTGAGCAGTTTTATACGTGAAGAGCACCGCTTCATTATATAATACCACAGGGGTTTTCTGGCTCGGAGAAGAGAGAAGAGGTTACGATATAACGAGGGGGTACTTGCCAATATCTGACCCAGGCCTCTCACACACATACACACACTCTCTAATATAAATGTGGGCTTGTGTTACATGACTATTTTAGCGGCACTCTTATTGATACAGATGTATTGGTCATTAAGCCAGTTAGATTTGACGTCTCAGCTCAGCCGCAGCCAAAGAAAATAACATGGGTGCTCGCTAGCAGAAACGTTCCACTCTATGTACAGAAAGAACCGCTCTGTTCGATACGTGTGTGTGTGTGACCTGAAAAATATTGAGAAAAGTCCGACTGCGAAGCTCAGTCGCCTGATTTTGTGATCCATCAGACATGACCATGAAGTTCAGCCGTACGGAGTTGATGTTGGCCGCGAAATCTTGTGTAAATGTGCTCGACCAGTTGTGTTTTACTACTTCGACCATGTAGGACAAACTACCGTGGTCTGTAAAACCGGAGCAGAGCCAGTGAACTCTTGTAGTTCAACTTGGCTGAGGGTGACTCTGAACCATCTTGTTCGTTTAAACAGAAAAAGGGTCTCAAACGGTGAACCAGTTTTCTTCCATTTCCATGTGCTTGTATGACAGCTACTCTCATTTTCAGTTAATTTAGACATCAAAATGTTTTGTTTTTAAGTTTAGGCTCTTGTTAATGTAGGACAATAATCATGGTATAGAAGATATAGCATAAAATATACAGTATACATTGTAAGATGTGCAAATATTTGGCTCAATAACATCTAAAAGCTTAACTCTGTGGGTTGAAAGATTCAAAGACCTAAAGTGATGTGAAAGGAGTGTCAAAGATGGCCGGCAGTTCATGACCTTTGCTTGCTTTAATGACTTCACACAGTCACAATATCATTTTGTTTTTGCATCAAGAAGAGCTTTAAGATACTGCTATCACTGACGATAAGCCGCTTGTGTTTCCACGCTCATCTCGCACAAAAAAATGTGCAGTTCTCTCCACAAATTCTTTGACTGTCTTTATAAGTTTTGCTGGAACAGTTAAGAACGAGAGCGGCGTACTGTAGCCGCTTTTCCACATAAACTTGCACATGGTTCTGACCAGTCACACAATACTTGGCTCAGAACCTGCAAGGCAAAAATAATGATGGGCGACTGTGCACAGAAAGGGGTCTCGAGGGCTGTGAGAGAAGAAAAAGATACAATTTTCGGCACGCAATCGCGTTTCCTCATGGAGTTTAAACCAGGCCTTAATCTGTGCGTCTGCAAATTACCTCATGAACCCGTGAACAGATTTTAAGAAGCTCTTTTGATCTTTTTCAAAATGGCCACCACAGCTAATTAACATTATATTGAACAAAAAAAAAAGACAAACTTTGTCAGGTTTACATTTGTTTAGATAAAATTTGATGTTGGTGGCTGAGAGTCATTCCCATCACATAATCTGAGCACTAAAACATCGCTTAGTTTAAAAATGCCTTTGGCTAAAAGATAAAAATTACTGCATTGCAGCTTTTTACTAATAAACTAGTGGTGGCACAGCTAACCAAAATGTAGCTTTGCTAACCCATATTCCACTAACTTAAAACTCATCTTTGCTGATGCTAAACTGCTAAACACATTTAAAAACATTAGCAGACTAACGCTAAACTGCTAACCACTTAGACGTCAAGTGCTGTCGTCTCCTTCCAGTTGAAGCTGCGTCGTCCAATCGTGTCTTGTCACGTGTACGCGTAGTAAGCTAATAGCGTGTAGCGGGCTCTTTGAGACACGACCACAACAGACAGGAACAAGTGCGTGAATTTCGTTATAGCGGGCTTAGTGTGCAAAACCTCTTTTAGCGTAAGCTAATTCTGCTAACGGTTTCCAAAGTTAGCAAAAATGCTAATCCACTAAATGAAAAAAAAAATTCTGCCATTCATTAACTGTTAGTGGATTAGCAGCACTGCGTCCGCCTGTGTAATAAATCAACGTTTTGCTCTGACTTCATGTTTAGAATTGACTTAAAAGTACACACAAAAAAAGAAAATCATCATAAAGTTTGTGTATATTGTTCAGCTATTTTGCTTTAAGTACAGGTTGGTAAAAAAATAAAAACTTCTAGAATCACCTTTTTTCTCTCTCATTGCCTCTTTTATCCATCTGTCTTTCAGCTGGAGGCGGAGCTAGCAACGGGTGAGAGGGAGGGGGCGGAGCTCCAGGAGTACGCCAACCAAGTGCTGCAGCAGATCGCTGACCGATGCCCTGACATTTTGGAACAAGTGGTCAACGCTTTGGAGGACAGCTGCTGACCGGACACACACATCAGAAATCTGCTTGGTGCCACAAGCCTCCTCCGAGAGAATCAGTGTTACGTCCTAATTTAGGAGGAAAGTGGGTCAGAAGGAGTAAAAAACGGCAGTATTTGTGGAGTTGAAAGGTCAATTAAAAGTGCTTTACAGGCATGCAGTCAGAATACAGTAGATATATTTTTCTAAGTGCTCTGCATCTCGGCTGCACCGGCCGTCTCTCCCACTTCAGCCACCATGTCGCTCTGAGGACTTGCACATTGTTGCCACATTTTTATTTGATTAGTTCACTGTGTGGTGGTCTCAGCTGCCTTTGGCTCGTTACATCATTTGCTGCTATCGTTTTAACTTTTAGTCCATTTTTTTTTTTCCCATTTCTTCTTTTCTTTCCTCTTCAAGCGTCTAATAAACGTGTTTCTGTTCGCTTTCACCTCCAGATAGTTGTCATGAAAGAGAAATGGTTCGTTAAAAGAAACGGCTTTCATCAGGGAGACATGACGCTTTAACCCAGCGGTTTATTTTATTATTATTATTATTATTAAGAAAAGGCAAAATCTCGCATCAAACATTTATTAAAATACATTTGTGTACTATTGAAGGTTTTGTTAGTTTGGTTACGGTGCCCTAACTGAACTGAGTTCAGATAATCCCGCTCCAGACCGTGTACTTGAAGTAAACGTGGTTAAAACCGAACTCCCCTTTCTCTGAAATATCTTTTGGTTTTTTTTTTTTGTTTGTTTGTTTGTTTTTTTTGTTTGTTTTTTTTTTTTTTTTGGAGGGAGAGAATATAGAATAAATGTTATATATTTGTTCTTGTCCTACAACAAAAAGTGTCAATCCTTTTCTTTCTTTTTGTTTTTGTTGCTGCCGATTGTGTGGACGTTTTGTTACATTTAAGTTTGGCGTCCATCAGGAATGTGTTCTCGTGTTCTTGGTTTCAGTGGACCTCCCACTCTAATTGGACGTTCAAACCTAATTTTATAGTTGAAAAAAAAATTCTACTTCTGGCCCCTGAGCTTTTTGTTTTTGTTCTTCCACAAATCAAAACCAAAATGACGGCTTTGATTTTGCGTGCAGTCGCTCCAAACGAAAGATTTAATGTTCCCACAGAGTTTATGCAAGCTCTGAAAGACGGTGGGTGTTTTATTTTAGGAAGAAACCCTGTCAGGTTGGCGCTTGCGTTGTAAATCCAGTTTCCTGTTGTCTGTTTTGTACAGATGCCGTTTGTCGCTGACAGTGAAAATGACTGAGACTCACTTTGACCTTGGATTAAAAATTTGAATGAGAGAATGGAATAAAATATGCATTTATCTTTAGTTTGTTTGGTCTTTCTTCATCTCGTGTGGTTTCCCCTATGGAGCACCTCAGTTTGGACATGCTGGAGCCATTTATTTGACGTTTGATGGAGCCAAAATAAGAAAAGTATTTTACAAGAATACGTTTTTAAATAAACAATGAACCAAAAAATGGTCAGAAAATACAAATTCAGGTTTCTCTGTTCACTGTTTCCTCCCACATGCAGACTTTCAGGTGCCTGTCATATTATCCTGGGTGGGTTTTTTTTTTTCTCTTCCCAGAATAAAGTCGTAACTCCTCGTGTTCGTCCTGGTTCAGTTCAGCGCTCTCCCTCTGCAGCGCAGGTTTGAATACAAGACACAGAAGAGGCGCTTTACAAACGGGCGCCTACTTTCTTAAGGAAATAATCTGATTATTAGAAGTGGAAAAGTTATGAGCAATAACTATCTTACCTGTTACAGATGACTCTTTGAACTGCTTGTTAGATGTTTAGCTCTGACCAGATTAGCAGGCTAATGGCTAATCTGGAGCCAGGAGGCGTTAGCTTGTCCGTCAGATCAAAATTAAACCACAAGCTATCCGCAGCAGGTAAGATGTTAACTGTTCGTAATCTTTCTGGGCTATCAGTAGAAGTTTATCAGACTTATCCAGTTTGACTGACTTGTCTGGTCCTGGTCCACGGCGGGACCATCGGGTCAACGTAACGTTTTTCACCCAGCGCTCCTGGCGACAGCGTTCACCGCCACACATGGCAACACTTTGTGTCTGCGAGCGCTCCCGTCCAGCTCTGTTTTCTCCATCTACTGTCTTAATAAAAACCAGCAGACAGGAGGAGGAGGAGGAAGAGACACGGCCGCCCGACTCCCTGATTTATGTGATGGAGCGGCAGATCGAGAAGTGGAGACACGCCGAGCGCCCGACCATCATTTCATCATCTCGTCGCTGCTGAAGCTCTTCCACGCCGCTGATCGTATAGTTTAAACTTTGCCTCGCACTTTGTCATAAATCTGAGAAGAACTTCGAGCGAGGCGCTCGTCTTCCATTTTGACGGAAGATTTACGGCGACTTTTAAACGAGCTGGACACAAAGTCCTGCGCAACATCCATGCAGGGACTCACATCTGCCCTTTTTTTAGGCTTACAGTTAAATTTTAAGTTGTAAATATTTATACGACAATGTCGGAATAATTAACCAGTTAACAGTCAGAGAAAGGTTTTTATTGAAGCAGCAGCTCATAATGCATTTAAAAGGAAATATTTAGTTTAAAAACTGAGAATTGTGGTATATTCTAGTAGTTACATATAAAACATTTATTTTTCATATACCGTATTTTTCGGACTATAAGGCGCACTTAAAATCCTTTAATTTTCTCAAAAATCTAAAGGAAGCCTTATGTATTAAATCTGGTTGTGCTGGCCTTGAACCGATTTTATGTGGAACACGGCGCTCAAACATCTTTCATAATGTTTTAGATTCGCTTAATGCGCCTTATAATCTGAAAAATACGGCCTTTTTTTTTTGTCAGATGTGCTTGTTTCAGTTTTTTTTTTTTTAAGTTGCAAAAATTGGTAGTTGTTGCAACTATTTACAGGGAATTTTTGTTTAAAAAGTGAAGAAACTGGTAAATTGCTGTTATACGTTTAGCAAAAAACGATCATATTGACAGAAAACGTATTGTGGTCGTATGTTTTTATTAACAGTTTTGACCATGTTCTAAAATAAACAGAGTAGTTCAGTGCTACATTTCTTGTTGATTTTGAACCTCGAAGCTTGATTTGAACAATTTAACTTCTTCCACTGCTCTGATCTCTGCAATACAATTGATTAGATATTCCACTTTATTAATAATAGAAGTTATTTCTTTCTAACCTGCAGAGTTGTGAATGCTAAATCATTTGAAGTACACTCCAAACAACATGTAAACAACATTAAGAGATATTTCCTCTCCAGTTACATTAAATATTTCAGACCAGTATCTCCTCATGGAAGGACCACTCCCATTTTTTAGCAAATATTTTTGCAAGCCCGGCTTTAATATGATGAGCTCAATGCATGATGCAAAAGTATGATGGGATTCTCTCTGTTATAAATGTAAAGAAAGCTGAAGAGGTTATGTGCTGATAATGTCTGTGTTGGACACCTGTGCTTCAACAGAGATCATATTTCCAGTGTTTGTTGTGAAACTGTGCTCAAGTTTTATCCAAACCTGGTCATAGCAGCCTGCCGGTTCAATTAAAACCTAAAATGGATCATAAAGACGCCGTAAGAAGACAGAGCCGTGTGTTTCTGCGAGTGATGGACGTTCACGGAGGAGAATCAAGGTTTGATTGACTGCAGAGGAAGCTGCGAGGCCTTACTCTGGATTAGAGACGACGTGGTTTCAATCATCCAACTGCAGCTCCACAATCCAACAGTTTCATGCTGAATGACGGCTAAATGCAGGTGTTTGGTGTCTGTGCAGCTTTTTTGCTTCTAATCCAAGTTTGTAAATAATTGAACTCTGTGGAGAAAGAGGGAAAAACCTTTAGGAGGAGCTAAAAAATGGCGTCAGTGGAGTCATGGCTGCTAAAATAAGCTGAGTCCAAACATCCTCGGGCACTGGTGACATTTTCCTCTTCTGTCGCTCCAACTCTGTCACTTTCTTTCCTTTAAATTAAGAAGAGACGCAGTGAAGGTTTCACCTTTAAACCCTCATCTGTCAGGGTTCATGGAGCCAAACTTTACGTTCAAGTCCAGCAAACAGATATTTTAACTCATTTTTATTTCTTTTATTGCAGTTTATTGTCCAGTTTAGAGCATTTGTGTGTATTTAAGCCCCGTTTTCATTATTTTTATCGTTTTTAATCACATTTTTTAACTTTAAGTATATTTTTTGTGTAATTTGCATCTTATTCTGAATGTTTTGTGCTTCTGTGCACAAGCTGACCTTATTTTTTTGCCATATAACTGTTCTGCTCGTGTTTTCTTTTCCCCTTTTTTCCCATCACATTCTTTATAATCGTATTAAATTAATTTTTTTCTGCTGTTTCAAGTCTTTTGATTTGAGGATCTTTGATTTTGTGCACATTTTTTGTGTGTCCCCCATTAAAAGTTTTGCTTTCTACGTTCTGGAGAGATATTTTGCTAACAGACATCATCCTCCGCCTCCACTTTTTGGAGTGGGGCGTTAAAACGAATCATTTAGAGTCGACATGAAGGTAAACATAAACAAATAAACAAAAATGTGATTTCTGTGCATGTTTGTGAGCAACAGCCTAATCAGCTCCAGGTGCGCAGCGTCTCTCAGGTGGCTTCAATTAAGATAATTAACACAATCTGTCACTCTTATTTATTGATTTATTTATGAGCCCACCCCCCAGTTGGAGCAGAGGACAGTGGTTCGGGTCTGTGTCCACTCCCTCTGAGAGACTCGAACCCTCCTCCTCTCCTGCTGCTCCGTGCGTAAAGAGTTTGGAAACTTTGGGATGCGCGTGAAGAAGTCTCTCTCTCTCTCTTCCTGCCACTTGTTGCTGAGCGTCTCCCACGGACTCACTGGTTCATTAAAGTCCCGGGGCTGTGACAGATCCACGCCAGCTGCCGGACACACAGACACCTCTGAGGACAAACCCCGAGCCCAAGGAAGAAATGACACTTGGAGGAGGTTGCGCTGGTCTCGTGAAGTGAACCCAAACTGGGTTTCTCCGACTCTAAAAAGAGACAAGGCAACAAGAAGACGCTGTTTTGTGTGTTGAGGAGCCTCTCGGATGCTTTTCTTGGAGAACTGAGCAGAACTTTTACTCAGGCGCGTCCAGACAGGTAGGAACTGCTGAACTTCTCATTTTTCAGACGAGTCCAGGGGCGGATTTAGTCTCTCTGGGGGCCGGGGCAAAGCTCATGGGGGCTACCACTTGCAGTTTTTGTCTTTTATTTGAAGCGCAATACTTTTTTTTCTGATGTTGAGTACTAATACCAAGTAGTAAATGAGTTAGTACTTAAGCACTGCACAAGTACTTTAGAAAAACATTTATTTTATTGGGAACACGACACATTCTGCTGTCTTATCCTGTGTTATCATAAAGATCCTCTAAACCACATTGTGTTTTGTCCTGTTTATGAAAATGTGATGTCCCCAAGCAGAAAAGCGGTGATTTTATAAGTACAAGTACTTAAAGCTTTGGGCACCACTAATTTTAAGTGCTCGTTCATTCACTTCCTGTTTTGATACCAGACTTTTTTTTTTTTTAAGATGTAATGTTCAACTGGTTGTTTGTTACAAGAATAGGAAGATCATAGCTGGAAATGTTTAAAGTCTGTGGTGTATAGTTGACTGCATGATGGTGTGATTTTTAAAAAAGGAGAAAGTTAAATTATTTTTATTTTCTAAAATTTCTTTAATCCAACTGGGGGACTTGGATTTTGTTTGTGACATAAAGTATACCTCGCCACGTTTGACTTTCACTCCGGCCTGGTTCACAAAGTTTTACTGCAACAATTTATTTTGTTGCCGTATCTTAAAATGTAGTCGTGCACAGCAGTTTCTAGAGATCTCTTTGTCCACCAGCTGCAAAAACGGTTCAAGATGCTGTAGTAACTGTCCAACCTGCACGTGGCGCAGTAATGCTGCCACTCAAACAGGAAACGAGGCGTGTGGCGTGCTCGTAAAGCTCAAAGACCAGGACACATTTGGGTGGTAGTTTTGATTAGATTTGGGGTGGGGGGCGCGGGGGGCGCTGTGTTAAAAATGTTTCTAGGCTCCCACAAAGCCTTTTTTTTTTTTTTTTTTTTTTTACAAATGTAAGATTTAAACTTTGTTTGTTTTTATCCATTCACAAAAACATTGACGGCTCCTTTAAATTAATGGAAGTTAAATTACTTTTAAATGCACTTTAGTATGGCAGGCTGTTGTAACACATAATCAAACCATTCATAATTCTTTTTTAGCACTACCATACTAAATTACTTCTAGTCCCACTACTGTACTATACTAATTTTTATCTATTTAAACATCAGACTATACCTATAAAAAAGACACACACCTAAAAACTTGTTTAACTACGGTAATTACTTTTTAAATACTTTTTATTAGGCATCTTTGGGCCCCAGGCAGTTGACTGTGTGTCTAAATATTTTTCTATGCCACCATGAAACCTGGACAATAATGCAATTGAGTGGGTTTCTGTTGGCAAAATATTTCATGAATTTTATGGATTTTAATGAAATTCCCAGAATGCACTCATTGAATGAACATTTAAATGATTAATATGAGCAGAGCTGATTAAAAAAAAACTGGATATTACTTTAAAACTTAGTGTAGTAGTAGCTGGAAGTCATCCCCAAGATATATTTTGAGCGCTAACGTACACAAGACTTTTGTTTTTATAGCTTTTAAATGAAAGTGATGCTGATTTAAGGCATTTTTTTAAACATCTTTATATTGTAGACACATTTCCAACCTAACGAGCATCAGTTTGCAGGAATGAATCTGTACCGTATTTTTCAGAATATAAGGCGAATTTAGCTAAACGAGTTCATTTTGACAGATTTCTGAGTGCCACATAAAATCGGTTCGAGGTCAGTAAGCACAACCAGAATTAATACATAAGGTGTACACTGTAGATTTTTGAGAAAATTAAAAGGATTTTAAGCGTGCCTTATAGTCTGGAAAATACGGTAATTTGGCTCATCGTTCTCCTGAAAGTTCAACAGGTTTAAACTCTGCCCGCCTTTGGATTTAAATGTGTCTAAAATTAGTCAAGGTGTTTTGGATTTAAACTTTATTTCCGCTGTCGCAAGCTTTTTGCTGCACGAACTCATTCCATATGACTCTGGCTGCAGCCTTTCTGTCTCGGTGTGTGTGTGCGTGTGTGTGCCAACCTCATGGGTCCAAATGAAGGCAGCCCTCTTGCTTTGCGGTGGAGACCAGGACTATTTTGGTCAAAAAGTTGCACAAATGTTTCTCAGAGTGCAGAGAAATAACTCTGCCTTCATCTGGGCCAGAGGCCTTTTGACATCCAACTCTGACTGCAGCTCAGAAGGAAAACCTGGACCTGGTTCACAGTTCTGACAGCCGTCATAAAACATAACGGTGTGACACAAGAGGAGGACGCTCAGTCTGTGTGAGGTTGTAGAGAACAAGTGATGATGACGTGTTAATTTATCGTCCTGTGTGTGTATTTTTATTATTTCTGTGTCAGCTGCAGGTCCAACGTTTGACAATGTCCAGAGGCGCTGGACCTGCTCAGAGCGTTTAGTCACAAACTACAGAGCAGTGAAAACATTTGGCTGCTTCTGACGATTAATGTACAAATGATTGTAAAGGGGAAAATAACGTTAAAAAGAGAGCACAGAAATCCATCTAACGTTGTTTGAAATGTGGCTTTGTGTTTGTCTCGCTGAAACGAAAAGCGTTTTCTCATCGAACATTTGTGTCTAAATGTTCTGGGAAAAATTAGGCAAATGTTTTTAAAATTCACAACGAAAAACTGACAAAGGAGCTCTGGTGTAATGATGATCACTGGGTGCAGGACCCAGTGAGTCAGTACACCAACGTGCCAGGAAGACATAGAAATACAAACATGTACCGTACTTTCTGTCGTATAAGTCGCATCAGTCCACATATGTTAAATAAAGTGGAAAAAACATAAATCTGTTGCTTTTGCATATAAGTCGCATCTATTATGCATCACTGCTGGGGGGGGGGGG
>JARVGS010000814.1:11199206-11210056 GCA_031762315.1 Hypsolebias antenori | reverse complement strand
ATTATTATTATTATTATTATTATTATTATTATTATTATTATTACATTATTATTATTATTATTATTATTATTATTATTTTCATGAACTTTCAGATAAATCAAAGTTTATCTTCAGGGAGCAGATTTTACCATTTGCACATTTGAAATCTTATTCTCTCTTTTATTATTATGATTATTTTATAATAATAATTATTATTATTATTACATTACTATTATAAATATTATTACTATCATTATTATTATTTCCATTATCATCATTTTTAATATTATTATTAGCAATATTGCTATTATATAATGATAATAATAATAATAGTAACTATATTATTATTATTATTATCACAATTATTAACATCCTCATCATTATTAGTAATATTACTGTTATCAATATTATTATTGTTTTCATATAATTAATAAAATAATTACTAAAATTATTATTATTTTTTATTATTATTATTATTACTGAATTCATAGTAGTGGTAACATTGTTATTATTCTTATTATTATGCTTATGATTATTAAATTATTATTACTGTTATTATTATTATGATCATTATTATATCATTATTATTATCATTATTTTTATTATCATCATCATCATCATCATCACTATTATTATGATGATTTTTATTATTATTCATAATAGTGTATTGTTATTTTTCTTCTTCTTATTATTATTAGTAGTAGTAATAGTAGTAGTAGTAGTAGTAGAAGGAGTATGGGTATTATTCTTATGATGATGATGATGATTACAAATTATGATTAATATAATGAGTATTTTCTGTGTTTTTATTTAATAAATTTGTATACCATTAACAATGTGCCTTTTTTAAAGTTTGTCCTTTAAAGCTTTAAATGTTATTTTAATTTTTAGTTTATTATTGTTGCTCATTTCAAAATGTTCTGACTCTTTATTTGATTTGTGATGTGAGACGGTCGGAGGGAGTGTGCCGGGTCATCTCCAGAGCCAGAAAAATCCTGTGGTTTGATGGAGGGCCAGAGGAAGAGAAAAAGGACCATCTTCAGTCGAGCCCAGCTTTCTGAGCTGGAGCAGGTCTTTGCTGTGACCCCGTATCCAGACATCACTCTCAGGGAGAGGCTGGCAGCGCACACACACCTGCCAGAGAGCAAGATACAGGTGAGCTTTGACCTATGCCCACATGACAATCAGAAGTTACAGTACTTGTTTAAATGAAAGTATAAGTATTACGGTATTGGTAAAACAAACTAGAACATGATCAGTCTTCTTGTTTTCTGCAGGTCTGGTTTCAGAACAGACGAGCCAGAAGTATTAAGACTGGTAGATTCCTCAAGTCGACCAATTCTGACGTGAGAGGTGGTGGTTTTACAGAACCTTCCCCAAACCCACCATCAACCACTCTGGCTGACGTGTTCAGGCAAGACCCGAACCACTACTGTGAAGACGTGCCACACATTTACTCAGACTGGATCCAAATCTACAGCAGCCAGGTGTCTTCCACACAACCATCGTCCTCATCCCTTCACCAGCAGCCCGCCCAGAAGCTGCTCAAAAGCTGCTCCAAACCTTCAGACTCTTGTTTCTGGGAAGAAGAGCACCACAGGCAGCCACACATGGGTTCACAAATCTCTGGTTTGATTGGTGGCTCCTTTTCTCAACCCATCAGCAGGCAGTCTCACCACCCTGCCTCCAGCAGTTCCTACCAGGCCTTTACAAACTTCAAGCCCCAGACCCTCGCACCATCTGGGAGCCATCAGCCTATGTATGGAGCCCACAGTGGAGGAGGAGGGGGGAGCAGTTCAATAGACCAGGTCATTCCTGCCCATCCTCAACCAATATACTGGGAGGCAACTCAAGGACAAGGACACCGCCACCAACACCATCACCACCACCACCCACAGGTTGGACCACAGATGTCTATGGGATACATCTCAGATCTGATCTATAATGCTGCTATTGTAACAAATTTTCTAGAGTTCTGACGATAAATCTGAATAAAAAGTATGGACAGACTAAAAATCAGTTTGTTGCAGTCAAAGAACCTTTATCATCACATTCCCCTGAGTTTCACTTCGAGTGCTTTCTGTTTCCATTTTCATGTTTGTGTATTGATTTGATTCCAAACAAGCCTGTGAAATTGTGAAGCTGTCATATTGTCGGTCTGTTCCTTGTTTTTTTTTAGTCTGATTTTACTCTGCTTTAGAAAATAAACAAGGGTTTGTCACTCCTCTGTTGAGTGTTATATTTCCAGTCAATCAATTAGGAAGTCCTATGGGTAGAAACTTGTGCCATCAGAAACTGAACTTGAATTGCTCAGACCGAATCTGTATTTGTGTAATTTCAAATTAAATCCATTGGTTTGAAAATGAATTTCACTAAAATGAAACTGAATTTAATGGTTTGAAATTAAATTTTGTTGTTTTGAAAATTCAGTTTGACTACTTTCGTTTTCAGTTCTATAATTCAGTTTTGATTCCAAAATTCCTTTTGTGTCACTTCTGGGTCCTCAAGAAATCCATAAAGTAATTGAACGCAGGTTGACAGATTCAATCAGCAATTCAAATTCAGTTTCTGATGGCACAAGGTTCTGTAAAGTTATTAAACAACACGGGATAAATTTTCGTTGTTATGCTGATGATACACCATTATATTTGTCCATGAAACCCAATGAATCGAATCAGTTACTTAGACTACCGGTACAAGCATGTCTTAAAGACATAAAAAAAAAAACTGGATGACCCTAATCCAAAAAAGTTGTCAGGTCCTCTTGATGTTCAAAAAGCAAACAAACAAAAACAAAATGTAGAAATGTTTCGTCTTCCATCTGAAAGACTTCTTCAGTCAGACTGAAGAAGTCTTTCGGATGAAAGACGAAACGTTTCTACAATTATTTTTGTTTGTTTGCTTGTTTTTTGAACATGCAGAGGACCTGACAACTTTTTTTTTTTTTTTTTTTAGATTTTTCTACCTGGATTATCAAGCATGCACCAGGATATGGATGACCCTAAATTTTCTCACTTTGAATACAGACAAGACTGAAGTTTTGGTTTTTGGACCAGAGCATCTTCCGTCTTTCTCCCTCCTTGGATGGCATTAATCTGGCTTCCAGTTCTAAAGTTAAAAATCTTGGTGTTATTTTTTATCACAACATGTCTTTTATCCCCCACATTAAAAATGTTACTAGAATGGCCTTCTTCCATCTGCGTACTATTAGAAACATCTTATCTAAAAATGGTGCAGAAAATCTGGTTCATGCATTTGTCATGTCTAGGCTGGACTATTGTAATGATTTATTATCTAGGTGACCAAATACTTCTTTAAAAAGTCTTCAGTTGATCCAGAATGCTGCTGCCAGAGTCTTAACTGGAGTTAGTAGGAGAGATCATATCTCCAGTTTTAGTTTCTCTCCACTGGCTCCCTGTCAAATCCAGAATTGAAGTCAAAATCCTACTTCTAACCTACAAAGCAATCAATAATCTACAAAGTAGCTCCATCTTATGTTACAGATTTCATTGTTCCATATTTTCCTAACAGAACACTTCACTCTCAAACTGCAGGTTTTCTTGTGGTTCCTAGAGTTTCTAAAACCAGAATGGGAGGAAGATCTTTCAGTTGTCAGGCTCCTCTCTTGTGGAACCAACTTCCAGTTTCTGTCTGTGAGGCTGACACATTGTCCAGTTTTAAGACCGGGATTAAGACTTTCCTTTTTGATCAATCTTAGGGTTGGCTTGTGATGTTGCTATAGACTTAGACTACTAGAGGACAAATTTACCTCATTTCTCAAAATGAACTGTTAAAATTGAATAGTTTGCATTTGCTATTTCTATCTTAACATGATTCTTGACCTGCCATTGTGTATCTGTTCCTCTCAAACTTAGCTGGTCGAAGCAGATGGCCGCTTGTCCTGAGCCTGGTTCTGCTAAAGGTTTCTTCCTCATGAAGGAGATTTTCCTTTCTACTGTCGCCTTCATGCTCACTCAACATGAGAGTTCTGTGATGGAGTACAACTCAAAGCAGTCTGCTCCTCAGATAAAGTCTTAAATTATTATTTTAAAATATGAATGTTTCTGTTCAGTGCCCTGAGATGACTTCTTTTGTGATTGGTGCTATATAAGTAAACCAAATTCAATTGAATTGAATTGAAAAAGCAAAATTTAGCACAAAGCTGCTAAATAGTAGCTGAAATAGTAGAAAAAGCTGAAATAGCAGAAAAAAGCTGAAAGGAGCACCACAGGCTGAAATTAGCAGAAACATATTAATAAGGCTGAAAGTAGCAGAACCAACCATGAAAACTTTAATTTATCTGAAAATGGCTGAAATTGGCTAAAATATGCTTAAAAAAAGTAGCTAAATAGGTAAAACAAGTTTAAATCAGCAGAAGAAAGCCTAAAGAACATGTTTGCTGAAAGAAGCAGAAATGAACACAAAAAGTGGAAATTATCTGGGAGAAAGTTGAAATAATAAAATAAATAAAAAAAAACAGCTGAAAAGTAACTAAAAAAGTAGAAAGAAGCTGAAATTATCAGAAGGATGTGGAGAGGGCATGCTTTAGCTGAATTAGGCTGAAAAAAGTTTAAATGAGTGCAAAACATGTGGAATTAGCTCAAAAAAAGCTAAAATGAGCATAAAACAGCTAAATAGCAGCAAAAGCTGAAACACATAAATAAGGTGAAAGGAGTGTAACAAGTTGACATGAGCAGAAAGAAGTTAGAAGCACAAAATGTTGTAGTTAGCAAAAATAATCTAAACAGAGCACAAAACTGCTGAAAGTAGCTGAAAGTAGCTGATTTTTTTTTATTTGCACAAGCTGAAAGAAGCTGAACCAAAACAAAATGTGAAAGTAAAAGGTTGTAAACACATCTAAAGAGCTGAAGGATGTAAAATGAGCTCAATTCATTTTCAATGAGGGAAAAAGTGTCAAAAGGCTAAATATTTTAAAACTCTAAAATTGCACCAATACCAAAAGTCATGGCACCCTTCTCCTGAACGAGGTGAACGTTTTGATGTTTGATTTGTTGAAATAACAAAAAAAAAAAGAGGAACGAGAAAGATGCTGAGAAACTAATGAAAGAAAAATGGACCATGTGTGAATGCTTCATTGACAAGTGGCTTCAGAATCTCCAGGTGTCGTTTGGAGGCACATTTTTAGTTATGTTTCCTTTAAAAATGTGTTTTTGGAATATGCTTCTCCTCCTTGGAGGACTGGTAAGCTCTGGTGTTTGCGTGGACTTCAGCTGTGGGTTGTGGCTTTGCATCCCAAAGATGTTCTTTGTCATTAGAAGCTTGGAACTCGGGTCAGAGTCTGGACTTGTGGTTTCCCAACTGAGGGTTTGATTAACGACATGTTTGTGATTGATCACATGTTTTTAATCTGCATTTTCCTGTTTCTCTTCAAAACTCAGCAGCTGGATTTAGTGTCTAAAGTCACAGAGTTGATATGAAAATGTACTGAGTGAGGGAAAAAGAGAAAGGACACAAGAAGATGTGTTTAAAATCATGGAGAGTCATCATTTAACAATATTTGTAACTATATTAATATTTGGCACAAAAATAAGACCATGCTGCAGCTTTTCTGGTAACTTGTTGGTTCAAACCTTCTTCAGACAGTTTCGTGTTGCTCCAAGCATCATTGACCCAAACGTCAGATCTTTGCAGATCTCTGTATGACCTTTGACCCTCTGCAGGAAGGAAGAACTTGTTTACTCTGATGTCTGGAGATAAACACATCCTGTTGTTGGCCTTCTGTGAATCAGATTAGTGATTTGGTCTAAACTGAACATTTTACGTTGCATTGTTTAACTTTTTCTTGAATAAATATGTGAAATAAACATATTGGTTTTTAAGAAAATATCACCTCTGGGACAAACGAGCGCAAGAAAATGTTAGTCTTATTCAGACCATAAAGGTCTTTTTCGCGTTATTCTTAAAAATAAAATAACAAGACGATGACGTCACAAACTAAAATTCTTTAACTTGTTAACAGCTGCACCAAAGCTGATTTTAATGTTTTTTTTAATTTTATTTTTTTGTCAAAGCTGAACCCCATTCCTTTAACTAATGGGCAGTCAGTTTGCGAGTGACACTCATTTCCAGAACGAATGTTGTGCGTTTTGGGCTCCAGCAGCTTGCAGGGGTTGGCTCAGCTGGTTCCTGCAGCTGGTTTCCCTGCAGGAGGGAGCTGGCTGCGTCTCCTCTTCCTGACTGGCACTGGAGGCCGTAACAGTGAGGCTGCTGTTAATCCAGAGAGGAGCTGCAGACTGTTCATTGCTCCCTGTTGCATGGCTATTGCTCATATCCTCCAGGGATGTGCTCCCCCCTTTCTTCTCCTCTGTATCCTTTACATACACCCTCCCTCCATCTCTTTTTTTTTTTTTTAATCTTACTTGGTCCAAGTTGTGCCTCTCTGCCCTCACCCCCACCCTGCCTATTTTTTTGTTTTTGTTTTTTTGTCTTTTAATGCCCCTGCCTTTGGATGCAGAGAGTCTGGTGGCTGCACTGCACCACCCTGTGTCTGAACAGGAGCATCACAAGTTAAACCAAAAAGAACCCACTTCAGTTTCATGCTCCTAAAACAGCAGAATGACAAAAACCAGCTTAAAGTTATAGTAGTTGATCCAATAAACAATGATAAACTGAACAAAAATGTAGAATTTTCTCTCATCTTTCACGATCTGAACTCAAAAATGTAAGACTTTTTCCTCTCAAATATTTTATTTTATTTTTATTTAGAATTTTATTCATTTAATTAAAAACAAAATAACTGTATACAATAGAAAACAAATATGTACAATCAAAAAACAAAATGAAAGGCATGAAGAATAAATCTTATATCTGCCCCTTTTTTTCACAGAATATATTCAAACAAAAGTAATTTACAAAATATTGTGCATTAATATTGTGAAATATTGTTCACACGTTTGTGTAAAGGTGTGTTAGTGAGCACTTCTTCTTTGCCGAGATAATCCATCCACCTCACAGATGTGGCAAGTCAGGATGCTGATTAGACAGCATGATCATTGCACAGGTGTGCCTCAGGCTGACCACAATAAAAGGCCACTCTAAAATATGCACTTTTATCACACAGCACAATGCCACAGATGTCACAGGCATGCAGACTGCAGGAATGTCCTCCAGAGCTGTTGCCCGTGAACTGAATGCTCATTTTTCTACAATAAGTCGTCTCCAAAGGCATTTCAGAGAATTTGGCATTACAGCACATCCAACCAGCCTCACCACCACATGTAACCACACCAGCCCAGGACCCCCCACATCCAGCATCTTCGCTTTCAAGATCGTCTGAGACCCAAACAGCTGCTGTAACCATCGGTTTGCATAATCAAATAATTTATAAACAAACTGTCAGAAAGAAGCTCAGGGAAGCTCATCTGCATGCTCGTCTTCACCTGACTGCAGAGCATCGTCGTAATGCTCACATTTATGGCATGTTGGAGAGGTGTTGTCTTCACAGATGAATCCTGGTTTTCACTGTGCAGTGCAGAAGGAGTGAGAGGTTTACTGTCAGCGTTATGAATTGAGTGGTACATGGTGGCGGTGGGGTTACGGTATGGGCAGACGTATGTCATGGACGATGAACAGAGAGGCTGGTTGGATGTACTGCCACATTCTCTGAGCAGTCTGCATCCCTGCAACACCTGTTTCATCGTGCTGTGATAAAACTGCACATTTTAGAGTGGCCTTTTATTGTGGTCAGCCTAAGACACACATGTGCAGTAATCATGCTGTCTTTGACATGCCGCACCTGTGAGGTGGATGGATCATCTCAGCACACTCAGGTCTGTTGTGCTCAAAAAGTCTTAGATCTTTGAGTTCAGCCCATGAAAGCTGGGAGCAAAAACAAATATATTTTTGTTCAGTGTGGATGGATATGTTTATAAATTGATCATCCGCAGCCGAAAGGCAAAATTAGACAATGATGGTTTCAAGTGTGCGTGCGTGCACTTGCATGTCTCTGTGTTCTCCCTGTTCTCTCTTACATAAACTGCTGGGTAGTTTTTAATGAAACAAGACGTACACCTTCAACTTGTTAACTTTAGGAATCAACCTGATTTAAAATGGCTGCCACAGCCAACTGAGTATAAAAACATGGTAAAACCTGGTCTGTTTTACACAGGTTACGCTAAAATTTGGTGTGGTAGTAGCTGACAGTCATCTTTGAAACAAAGTGCTAATAGGTTGTGCAAGACCTTTGCTTAAAACTTTACCTTTTTTTGTTAGTCAAATATGTCATAAAACACTGGACTTATTTATATGAAACTTTCAGGAATAGTCACTTTTAGGAAACAAGTCAATTCCGTTCAGCTCATGAGCAATAAACACAAAATGGCTAAAACTTGGTCAGTTTTACACATTTTTAGTTTTAAAGTGTCTACACTCAGTCCTTTCTCAACAGTATACAATATTTATCTACAACCCTGGCATAAAAGACAGTGAATGATATTCATTCCTTCAAAGAAATATCAATTTGATGTACTGTAGTTTCAGCTGTACACGTCGCACTGCCGTATAAGTTGCATCAGTCCAAAAATGTCCAATAAAGTGGAAAAAAATAAAAATAAGTCATTTCGCCATATAAGTCGTCTCTATTATGCATCTTCGCTGGCCACCTGGAAACATTTGCTAGTGTTGTGCCAAAAATCAATTGGCTGCCAAAATGGCTGCCATGGGAGCGCACACAGGAGGATTTTAACCAGAATTTAACAAGATTAACAACTAAAAACCAATTATTTGTTTGCTCGACATTATAGCTGAAGTGTGTCTCGGTTTAACTTTTCCTTAATAAATGCACTTAAATGGTCAAATCAGCTGCCTTTCACCTGGGCGGTGCGGTGAAACGCAGCTGTTTTGACGTTTGCTCCAGGAATTCCGGAGCGAGACAAAGGTAGTTTTGTATGGCAAGACAAGTGCTTCAATAATAGCCACATTTACCCATTAATGGGACACTTGGCTTGCCATATGTCAAGGGCCATCTGCAAATGGTAATGTTTAATGTTTTTCATAGAATGAATGAAATTGTCAGATCTCAGCCAAAGACTGGATTATAAATGTGGAGGGAAAAAAGTGTTACTTGCTTCAGTGTATAAGTCGCAGGACCTGCAAATTTATGCAAAAGGTGCGACTTATATGGTGAAAAATATGGTAACCCTTTTTTTTTGTTTGTTTGTTTATTGTTTCACAAAAATAAAACTCAAACCAGAGTCATAAAAATGACAGTTATGTCAGGAGATGCAGAAAATATTTAGCTTTCCTTACATTGTAAGGACTGGACGCACAATGGGAATGTTTTATGTTTTTAGATATAAACAATCATGTAATTTGTGGATGGATGGATGGATGGATGGATGGATGGATGGATGGATGGATGGATGGATGGATGGATGGATGGATGGATGGATTGATGGATTTGGGTGATTATTATGCTCAGATTAGCTGTACAGGATAGTGAACAGTTTATTCACATAATGTATGGAGCCCTGTAGTGTCATGATTTGGTAAGTTTTAATAAAGGTTTTGCATTAAAAAATGCTGTATTATTCACAAGTGCACAAGTCCATCATATTAATAATTACAAATAGATTGGGTCAAATGAGTTTGTTAAAATCCACTTTATGTTTAGTGTATACTTTTCTTATCTTGTTGATGTCAAAATTTTCTAGGCAAATGATTCATTTTCCACTTTTTCTTTTTTTTTTTTTTTTTCCAATTTCATGTAAACATCTGATGTGGAGTGGGTATTATTTTTAAGAGGAAAATGTTTCAACAAATAATTCAGTGTAGCTACGAGGACTTTAAATAATAAAAAGAGTAGCAGCTGTTGTGCCAGATGGGGGTGCTGTTATCACAGTAATCGTAAAGAAAGATGTTCTTGGCAAGGAGAAGGAAAAACTGGACTGGGACACGTGGAAAATGTTTATTACAGAGCAATGAGTTGAATCTGTTTAGAGTTTATTAATGACTATTTGTTTCATACATTTAGAGAAGGTGAGCTGAGAGTCTGCTGCTAAATAAAATCAACAGAAATTACATCACTTGTAAGAATCCAAAAACTCAAGTATAAAATCAGGCATCTCCCACATTTTCTTTTAATAAGAGAGGCAGATTAATTAGATACAGGCAGGTCAGTTCAGGAACTGGACAATTCTACTATGGAGCCACACCGTTGTAATGGATGCAGTATGTGGTTTAGGATTGTCTTGCGGAAATATGCAAGACCTTCTTAAAAAGAATGTCTAGATGGGAGTACATGTTCTGAAATTGGTACCGTATTTTTCAGACTATAAGGCACACTTAAAATCCTTTAATTTTTCTCAAAAATTGACAGCGATCCTTATAATCAGGTGCGCTTTATGTATGAATTCTGATTGTGCTTACTGACCTCGAACCAATTTTATGTAGTTATTGTGAATGAGTTGAATAAAGTTTGACTTATCTGACTGCTTTGTTTCACTTAATGAGCCTTATAATCTGGTCCACCTTATGTATGAAAACAGATCTGTTCAATGATATATATTATAGTCCGAAAAATATGGTATACACTTTTCTGTACTGATGGTGTTTTCTAGATGTATAAGCAGCCTTTCACATACAGGTAGTCCTCGGGTTACGACGGTCTCATCTTACGACGTTACGACGCATCTCCCTTATTCACGTTACGCAGTTACGTCGGTTTTACGTCAGTTTTTACGTCGGTTTTACAACGTTAATCGTCGTAATGCGGCGGCACAGCGGCGGAAGAATACAGTACGCGGTGCAGCGGCGGAGGAATACAGTGCTGTACAGAGGACGGCGTCACTAGCATCCCAGTAGGCCATTAGCCCTTCATTATGGCTCCCAAACACAAGGAGGACTCTTCTGAT
>JARVGS010000814.1:11161014-11173303 GCA_031762315.1 Hypsolebias antenori | reverse complement strand
CGCCAAATTTGGTGAGTTTTTGGATATGATAAAGCCCCCAAAAGGCCATTTCATTTGACGGAAGAATAAAAAAAAAATAATAATAATAATAATAAACACTACGATTACAATAGGCCTTCGCAGCGCTTTGCTGCTCGGGCCTAATAATCATTTCCGGGAACGAGCCCTTCTGGTCGTGTTTTCTAAAAGTGTCCAATAAAGTTTTGCTGATGGACTCGGATATCAATTTTCCATTTTTAATTTATTCCAAAGACCTTTTAAGTGAGGAGTTCTTTCTGTTTCTTATTTTTTTAGACTGTCCCAGAGTGTGACGAAGGGAGAATAAATGCAGACGATGACAGAGGAAGAGAAGAACATAAGGAGGAGAAAAGCAGTGACGAAGGTTTCATGGGAATGACCTCGCTGCTGCAAGCCCACCACGCCATGGAAAAGATGGAGGAGTTCGTCCACAAGGTGCAGACAAACGCAACAGTTTTACCTCTTTGTCCTTCTACTGAACTTAACGCAACACTTTTACTGTTCACTGATGCTTCTGCTCCATATCCTCCCTTAATGTAGTAAAAACTACATTAAATTAAAACAAAACTATTAAAAAAATCAAAGTTTTTGGTTTTATCAGCGTCCACATTCCAACGTAACTGGTCACTACAAATGGTCACATGATGGTTGGATGACAAAAGACGTGTAAGTTTTATCATTTGCACCAGGAGGCACCAACATCATAACAATAAGAAACCTGTTTGTGTTGGCTCGACCTTCAGAGCCGGTTTTTGTCCTTTTGAATCAAAACAAACAAGTTGGGAGCGACTAAAGAGTTGAAGCGCGTGCAGATTCAAACACTGAGATGCTTCTGTACGTCTGACCAGCAGTTAGTAAACCATCTAAATAATCATCAGGTGTGGGAGGGCCGGTGGCGCGTCATCCCTCACGACGTGCTCCCCGACTGGCTGAAGGACAACGACTTCCTGCTCCACGGTCACAGGCCGCCCATGCCTTCGTTCCGCGCCTGCTTCAAGAGCATCTTCAGGATCCACACGGAGACCGGGAACATCTGGACACATCTGCTAGGTGAAGACACTCCCCGATTCAAAACTGCAGCGCTAATCTTTGATGTGCAAGCATAAACGCATCCATGACGAAATATATATATTTTTTTATCCTCTAGTTGCGCCTAAATTAAACCAGACTGTTGTGTAATCAGGTTGTTGTTCTAGTCTAAAACAACAAACAACTTGTGATTTGCATAAGAAGTGTGTTGAAAGCTGAGCTGATGCCTTTTGTAAGAACATCCAGAGAACCTCGTATGGTTTGGGTCATGAACTCTGGACTTGTAACACACTGACTTCAGCTTCAAATCATGTTTAAGAAGCTGCTTTGATTTTGTGCAACTTCTGTCAAAGAAGCTTTTTGTTCAGTTTGAACCTGACAAAAAGTTATTGTGTAGCTCTGCTGCCACCCATTGGTGTGCTGCTGACACTGCACCTAAACCACATGTAGACATTGAGAACATCTAAAAACAATATTGACTTTTTCTTCTTGATGAAACATTTATTTAACGTTCACGTCTTTAAAAAAAATAAAAAATTACCCAGCTCGTTTTCATTCTGTCCCGTCTCTCCTCTCTTCTCCACAGGCTGTTTGTTTTTCCTCTTTCTGGGTCTCATGTACATGTTCAGGCCCAACATGTCGTTTGTGGCGCCGGTACAGGAGAAGGTGGTAATCGGGATGTTCTTCCTCGGCGCCATCCTCTGCCTCTCGTTCTCCTGGCTCTTCCACACGGTCTACTGTCACTCGGAGGGCGTGTCCAGAATCTTCTCAAAGTAAGAAGCAAACGGTTCTGCAGCGGTAAAGATGAAAGACGCCTCTTCAGCCGGTAGTTATCTGTGTTTTGTGTTGTTCAGGCTGGACTACAGTGGGATAGCCTTCCTGATCATGGGCTCCTTCGTCCCCTGGTTGTACTACTCCTTCTACTGCTCCCCTCAGCCCTGCTTCATCTACCTGATAGTTGTGTGCATACTGGGACTGGCGGCCATCTTTGTTTCTCAGTGCGACTTCTTCGCCACCCCTCAGTACAGAGGAGTCCGAGCAGGTAAAAACAACTCCTTTACAAGGAATTATCATATAGCCTATATGTTTAGACTAGAGATGTTCTGATCGATCGCCCGATTTCCCTTAAAAACTGATCAACCGATACCGATCAATGCCTTTCAGTGCTGTTCACAAAAAACAGCTGGTAGCAGCTAAATTTTAGTGTTTTTTTTTCTCTCTCTTTGTCCTTTTGACTGAATAGTTGCTGTGTTGTACCTGCAAGTTTTATTTTTTTAAATCATTTTTTGTCTTTAAAAAGTAAACAAAAACATGTTTTTGTCCAAATTAAGGTGATTTATGGTTCCTATTTTCCAGATCACGTAGCACGTAGCACTCATCTCAACTAAATCAAAACATTTGCAGACAATCCATGTGATCGGTATTGGTGATCGGCAGCAAAAAAACCTGATCGAAGCATCCCGAGTTCAGACCATTGGTTAGATTAAACAGGCTCATATTCCCCAGACTCGGCTGACAGATGCCTCACGAGTGGACGGTGTGAAACGGAAGAAAAGCCGTAGAATCTTTGAAGCGACTATAAGCCGAATGAAAACCTGGCTTCTAACACTGTTGTTTTACTAAAAGATAAACTGGTCTAACTACCGGTGATTGGAGACACATGTGACTTTAAGTGTTTTTTTTAGGAGAGGTTGACGGAGCAATCTGTTCCCTGTACAGCTGTGCAATCCAGCTGTTTGTGACCAAAAAGAAAACAAAGTCACTGATCACTTTGGTTTTAAAACGAGGAGTTACACAAAACATTCGACAAGAAACAAGAGTACCACTTTACAGTAAGGCTCCACTTATAGATGGCTAGTAAATACGTTATAGATATGTTATTAATTCCTCTATAAACACTTTATAAATAATTAATAACTGCTTATTATGCGTTACATAACGGTGACAGAGAGACAAAACTGGCCAAATAGTGAGACAAATCTGCCACCTATATATTTCATCTGGAGTTGTTATATTAAATATTTTGTATTAAGTTACTACCGTATTTTCCACCGTAAACGTCACGTATAAGTCACATCTGTCCAAATATATCTAATAAAGTGGAAAAACACATAAATACGTCGCTTCGCCGTATATGTCACATCTATTATCCGTCATTGCTGACAACCCAGAAATGTGGGCCGCCGTTGTGCCAAGAATCGACTGGCTTCTAAAAGGCGGCCGTGGGGATCGTGCACGGGAGGACTAGAACAAGAATTTAACAAGATTAACACATAAAAACAATTATTTGTTTGCTCTAAATGGTAGTAGAGGTGTGTCTCAGTCTAACTTTTACTTAATAAATGCACTTTAATGGTCAAATCAGCTGCATTTTGCCGAGGTGGTGCAGCGAAATGAAGCTGATTTGATGGTTGCTCCAAGCAAGCTAGATGAAGGTGGCATGCTGATTCAAGCCGATTGTGTCATTAATAGCCACTTTTTACCTATTACATGACACAACAGCATGCCATACTAATCTGCTGCCATCTAGTGGCTGAAAAATAGTAGTATTCAATATTTTCAGTCAGAATGAATGAAAACAGTCAGATCTCAGTGAAACATTGGTTTATAAATATGGGAAAAACCCATATGTCGCTTTGGCGTATAGTCGCAGGGCATGCAAATTATGCAAAAAACTGCGACTTATAGGGCGAAAAATACAGTCACTATTAAGCATAATAAGCATTTGTAAACCTGTTTCTTTAGCTTATAATAATGAACTTTATCACTGCATTATAAGTATCTACAACTAATATTATATACTAAAAAATAGGTTTACAAATGCTTATTGTGCTCACAAGGTAGTAACAGTCTGAAATGTTTAATATAACATCTCTAGATGAAATAAAGGTTGAATGAAAAATATATACCGGTAGGTGAACAGATTTGGTCAGTTTTGTCAGTCACCCTTAATGCATAATGAACAATTATTGATTTATAAAGTGTTTATAGGAGAATTAATAACATATCTTTAAAGTATTTATTGGCCATCTATAAGGGGAGCTTTATTGTGAGTGGTACTGAAATAAGTTTTGAGCAACCTGCTCTGGACTGAAGTTAAAAGCCACAAATGTATCACGCCGAGAACAGTCGGCTTTTCTCACGTCCTTATTGTCCCAGCAAGAAATACTTAATGAAAGCTGAACTCTGCAGGAATAATGTCTTCAAATGACTTGTTTTTCTGACACAAAGGAGGAGAAGTGTCACCACAGTTGTTGTTCATTCAGCTAGAAAGTTTCGTAACATCTCCGCTGCAAAGAGACTCTGCAAACATCAGGTTTTACAGGATGATTCTGTAAAATAATGTGCTGTATGAATATATGACATTATAACACTAACATGTCCAGCTGTTAAGTAAACATGTTTTCTATTAAAGTGATGATGAAACGTTCACCCTGGTTTGTTTCTGACTCCTGTTGCGCTCTGTGCTCAGGCGTGTTTGTGGGTCTGGGTCTGAGCGGCGTGGTTCCGTCCCTGCACTTCGTCATCAGCGAGGGTCTGATTAAAGCCACCACCATGGGTCAGATGGGCTGGCTGCTGCTCATGGCGACGCTCTACATCACCGGCGCCTGTTTGTACGCCGCTCGCATCCCCGAGAGGTTCTTCCCCGGCAAGTGCGACATCTGGGTGAGCGACGAACGCGATCGACAGACGCGTTGTGTTTTTATTTTTTAACCTTACTGCGCATTTTTCCTCTTTACCTATTACATGACACAACAGCATGCCATACTAATCTGCTGCCATCTAGTGGCTGAAAAACAGTATTGTATAACTCGTTCTCTTTCTCCTCCTTCGTCGCAGTTCCACTCCCACCAGCTGTTCCACATCTTGGTGGTCGCCGGAGCTTTTGTCCACTTCCACGGCGTCTCCAACTTGCAGGAGTTTCGGTACACAGCAGGAGGGGGTTGCACTGACGGCGGCAATCTTTAACCCACGTTTACTGATTTCACGAGGGAGCTGTGGTTGGAGTTACGTAAAGAGCGGCTCACGCTGCAGGAGCTGGTCCTGCTGTGAGCGGAGCGACCAACAGGGGGCACTATTAAAACTGACAATGGGTTTGGTCTCATTCTGTCTCAGTCTGTTCAGCTCGACCTCTTTGGGCAAACAAAACCAAAACATTTAAGGCGGTGTGATTTATAAATCAGTTTTTTAAACTATTTTTGATTCAAGACGGGGACAAGATTTTTACATCTCCTCTTCTTTAGTAATTCTCAGATTGTTGTTCTGACTTTAAAAGAATCCAGGATTGTGGGGAACAAAACGTTCTAGGTGTTTTTGGTGGAAGCTGTTTTTCCAGATCATTTTCACATGTGAAAGGAAAAAACAAAAAACAAAGCGATAGATCTATTCCTTTATCGGTAAACCTTTGGAAACGGATCAGGAGAGGGATTCTTAGTCTCTTTTAAAATAAAACGACGACAAAACTTTTTTTATGTACATAAGATTTCTAAAGTTTGATTTCTAGATTTGTATGAAATTTATTTTAAAAGCTACAAAAAGTTGTTATAAAATGGGAATAAAAATGTTAGATAATAAACTAATTTTTGAGGCGCACACGCTTCAGCAGCAGTGTACGTCGAAGGGCAGAGTGCAGGTGGTGGGGCTTTCTTCTAAAAACTGTGTGTTAGATGGTTTAAACACTCCATCTTTTCACGCTTCTCCTCTCCACGTCTCGGGGAGCTGGTGTCTTATCTCCGGCAGTCACTGTGTGAGAGGTATAGGACATCTTGGACAGGTCACAAGTCCATCACGGGGACACAGAGAGACAACCATTCAGTCTCTCATGCACAATTTAAATTGACCACGTAGCCCAACATGCATGTTTTCAGTCTAGGAGAAAAGCCACGGCGACAACATGATAACATAACAAATATGAACAACGAGACACTATTTTTGTCTCGCTTGTGTCCGATCTGCAGTTCAGATCTTAAATTAGGCTCACAGACCAACATTTTAAAATCTGAAACGGTTATATTTGATATGTAGCTGCTTTTATTTGTCCTCTTTGTCTGTTACAAAAACACCCATATAAGATTATTCTTTTCTATGCCCCATTTCCTCCCCAAATGATTTATTAAAACACATCAGACAAGATATTTTTATAAACTAGACTCTATTTTTTATTTAAAAATGGGAAAAATAAATAAACGGATGCAGATCTTTGTATTTGACTCTTAAGTAGGAGTCACATCCTAACTGAATAAGGGTAATCTTATTGGAGTATCTTTTTCTGTTTTGATTGATTTGTATTTTAATTTATCTACTGCTATTATTATAATGCAAGGCTTTAATTTGTCTCATTTGCTTTGTTTTTGCATTGTATTACTCAGCTGAGGAGAAAATGTAAAAAAAGGGTGTTTCTTTAACAAAAAACATAATTTCTTTAAAAAGAATCCTTTTCCTTTAGGCTCAGAATGTTGAGACTTCACCTGGTGATTGAAACAGGGAGAACCTTTTGAGTTTTCTAGTTATACCAAAATCTTTCACCTGCACAGACAAAACGTCTGAGCTCGAAATAAAACGTGATTGTTTGAAACTTAAGTTTGCTGAGTTCTTAATCAGCAAGTGGTTTGAGCTGCACCTCTTTAATGCAAGAACAAAAACTATTTTTTCGATTTCTCTTTTTCTCATTTTTATTTCTGTTGATCTATTTGGTATTAATTTATTTCTCTTGCAGAGTGTTCATTGTCTTTTGATGCACATTTTCCATCCTGATGGGAATGTTTGCTTTGCAATAGACCTTTATATCTGCTGTATTCTAATAAAATGGTTTTTTGGACTCTTTGTCTTGATTATATTTTGTAAGTCGCCATATTACAGTGATCCACAGTTTGTCTTTATTTGTAATAAATCAAGTTAGCTGCATTTAAATATTTTACTATTAGAAATTAATAATTTTACATATTTAATAAATTTATATTATGTTAAGTCTGAAATTTGAAACCTAATGTGGGCAGTTCATACATTTTAGATAGAAGTTATAAATAGACTACAGAGATAAACAAGAAAGTTCATGCTCAATAATCCAGGTACCAAATCCAATAATTCTCAGTCGGGTCATCTGGACACTTTCTTTTTTATAGAAACGTTACACCCTCCATCCGGAGGGCATCATCAGTCAGAGGAGTTCCAGCAAACTGTCTCCCCACCAAGCAGTAAACACCTTAAGTGGACCAACCAAGACTACAGAGATATTTATTAAACAATAAAATAACTTGAACAAAGTGTAAATAATCGGAAAATTATTAAAAAAGATATACATCAAACTTATATACACAGTTTACATAAGATTAAGTATGTTTGTATGCACTCCCATGTATATTATAAACCCTGAAATTAATAAAAGCTTTTGTAGGCTCAAACCACCATATTTGTGGTTTTTGAGCTGTAGTTTCACGTTACGTCCACCAGAGGGCGCACAACTCAGGCGTCCTATCGCTTCCGTTTTAGAATGGCGTTCGTAAAGTGCTGCAAAAAGGTATGATTAAAAAATGTAGTTGCAATATAGAGAAATTGCTCTAAACAATTTAAATAAGTGTTAATTTTCCTGTGGTCAGATTCTGAACAGGGCTGGAAAGGTTTCTGCGGATTCGTGAGCGTTTGGAAACTCCGGTGAGTGAGTTAGCCACCTAGCATGCTAGGTGTTGTTACCCCCAGTGAGAATATTGTGCCACAATATTTCGTATTAATACATGTAGTTCAAAATAAGAGGCTTCAATATGGGAGTATTGTCTAATATTTTGACATTCTTCGTGCACTCGCATTAATGTCTTTAAACAATTATAATTATGCTAATTGTTATGCTACTTGCTAGCTTGACTAACAGGTGCGTCTGTGAGCGTGGTCTTTTCAGTGGCGGACTTAGACATTTTGTGGCCCAAGGCAAACCTTTGTAAAGGGGCCCTTCCCCAAGTTTGCCTTAATGTATCAGTAGACCCTGAGGGTGAAAGATTCTGTAGTGTTGCCACAATTTTTACATTTCAATACTGTGAACCAGATCATAGCGCAACATAAGATTTTTCCTACTTAATAAGGCACAACTACTCATTAAAATCTTTTTTTAAAAAACAAAAAACAACAACTTTGTTTTATTATAATAAAAATGTGCTAAAGCAAGTCTCACATCAAAAGTCAACACCACTAACTATGTAAAAACTAGTAATGACAGGATAGAGGTGGGCAATATAGTAAAATATATTTTACTAATGGCAGATTTTCATAACTTTATCATAACTCTTTTAGTGTCATATTGCATACTGTGACAGGCCACAGCTGTAAGATCATTGTGGAAAAGCTGCATTCTTGCAAAAGATGGAACTTGGAAGCAAATCCAAACATTGGCCCATTGCAAGTGTGGATAGGGAACAGGACTGGATGAAGGATGATGAACAGCAAGATGTCCAGGCAAGAGATGCACTTTTACAGGTGCTGGTCGTAAAGTTAGAATATCATGAAAAAGTTAATTTATTTCAGTAATTTCATTTAAAAAGTGAAACATGTATATTATATTAATTCATTACACACAGACTGATATATTTCAAATGTTTATTTATTTTAATGTTGACGATTATAGCTGACAACTTAATGAAAACCCAAATGCAGGATCTCAGAAAATTAGAACATCACTTAAGACCAGGGCTTAATTTGTAAACTGATCGATGCCGGAACAGTAGGCGGGCCGGGTGGGTGGATGGGGGGGGATGCATGGGAGGGGTTCAGTGGGGTGTGTGTCTGTAGGTCCTCCTACAGAAAATTTTTAATAACATATGCCATTTCCTGCATTCTGGTGTATTTTAACGGGTTGTTATAACAACCCGTTACTATCTACATTTACCTACATTTATGATTAAATTACTATTTTGGAGAGCAACAGCAGGTTGTATGTGAATAGAGTAGCTCTGATTCTGTCAGATTTCCTAACCCCCCTCCTGCCTCCACTCACGTCACAGCTCTGCATGAGCTGAACTCTTCTCCACTGAATTTGTTGCTCCTGCTCCAAGTGGCACCGTTTGAAGCACCTGAAGGCTTCAATTCTCAGTTGTCCAACTAAGGAAATCCATCCGTCCATTTTTTTTATTAAAGTAAACTGGACTGTCTTTTTGACATTTTGATCGCTGTTGTTATTTTGACAAATTAACACCGTTGTTTTGAAATGTGATGTAACGTGAATAACACATCAAACTTTTCTCTCGTATTTTAATTTTTTACAGTAAGTTTTTTTTAAATTCATTATATCTGAAATGTAGCAGGAGTTCAGACACATCAGCAGTTGCACGCGCTCTGTAGAGCTGTCTGGAGAAGCTATGCATATTAAGTGTATTTTATTTTTACCTGGGTGCACTGTCCGTAGGGTATTTATTTATTTTGTTGAATAAATGATTGTTTCTGCAGAAACATGTTAATGAACAGGGCCAAGATGGTGTAGAGGCAGGGCAGCCAGCTTGGGACCCGAAAGTCCCAGGTTCGATCCCCGGTCACTGCATCCCTTGTGATGTCTCTGGGCAGCACACCTTATCCCTAAATGCCCCCCGGGCGCTTTCAATAGCTGCCCACTGCGCCACCTGGTCGTGGATGGGTTAAATGCAGAGACTAATTTCGTCCTTGTATGGAAACATACATTGATGACATTGTGAGACATTATTATTATTATTATTATTATTATTATTATTATTATTATTATTATTATTATTATTATTATTATTATACAAAAAAAAGAAGCAAGATTAAACACTTTTCAGAAATCTCACAGTCGTTTCTGGCCCAAAGCTCATTTAAAATGGATGGAGGCAAAGTGGAAAACTGTTCTGTGGTCAGACAAACAACACTGAAAATTATTATTATTATTAATGTTATATCCTTCATACGAAAGAGGAAAGGGACTGTTCAGCCTGTTATTTATTTATTTATTTGTACATTTTTATTCATTTTAAAATACAACACAAAATGCCAGCCTCTCTTATGGTATGGAGATGCATTAATGTTTCTGGTATGAACAACCTACAGAACTGGAAAGGCATTATCAATCCAGAAAAGTGTATATACAGTACAAGTTTTAGGACAACATGAACTCCAAACAAACACAAAATCTACATCCAGGATTGCTCAACAGCTTGAGTCCTAGATTACACAGGAGAGGGAGAACATTCACCTTCAAAAACTCCAGCATCACAGTAGAGAGGATGCTATGCTGTGGTAAACTTGGCCCTGTCACAATTATTTTGGGGTGTTTCATTTTATTTGTACTAAACGTATTATTATTTTTAAAGATAAATATAAAAAGTACAATTTTTTTATTTTTAATTTTCAGTGTCTTTACGTTGTTGCCTTTAAATTAAATAAAAATGGGTTTCTGAGATTTGCAAATTATTGCAATCATACTTTAATTATTTTGTACATGTACACAATACTTCAACTTGTTGGGGATTTTAACTTCACGGTCGTAAGATTTTACAAGACAGTGTGAAAATACTTATAGTGCTTTCACATCAAGTGTATAATGAAATATACATTTTAGGAGAACAATTTTTTATTTGTGCCAGGATATTAACAAATTGAATAGACTGAGCTTGTAATACAGCCAGTAAGTGACAGTAAATCACAAACACTTGAGGACATTTGTTTATCTTGCACCTCTCCCAGCTGCAGTGGCAGTTTGCAAATGTTCAGCCCAACACAGTCTTGAGTGATAACCCGCTGAGTGATGATGAGCAGCTGGGAGGTCAGTGCATCATTGAAGGGTCGATGGTAATTTGATGGCAGTTGTTGAAAGAGAGAACTCCTCACCTCCACGTTCCCTTCCAATTGCCTGCCAGTCGAGAAGGGATTCGATCTGACACCCCTCTGATTGCAAGCTCATTCTCTCACTGTCAGGATATTGCCAACCCACTGCCTATTGTTACTCCTGTCACTTCCTGGTATATTGACACAACCACCTATCTGCCCGTAGCAGCGATGCAGAGCCAGTTTGGTTTCAGAGACTTTCATATATAAAGGCTCATTCATGTACACCTATGCAGGCTATTTCTTCACACACATCATTACCTGCCTCTGTTTTTCCTTCTGCCTTCCAACCTCCAGTTTCTTCAGTTATTCATGAGCCATCTGTTTGGGCAAGGGCTGTATCAGAAGTGTGTCAAACAGGACCTCATCTGTCCCTCCCGTTCATCTTTTAATTGTGTCCTTGTCCGCCTGCTAAAGCCAACACTGATACACTTGCAAGACTCCACGATTAGCCGGAGGGGGCCCCAGCTTACGTTTCTGGTCCATCATGTCCTAAATAACTTGTTTGATCTGATGGGTGCATCTTTATTTAAGATCATGGCATCTGGTTCATTAATTTTGTAAGGATGAGCACAAATCTGTCTTTGTGTGACTGTCTATGGGTTTGATTTGTGTGTCTTTAGGGAGGTGGGTTACAAATCCTGCTCAATATTATAGAATCATAAGCGGTCCCCCTACTAATAAACATCAAATTACCTAATATAGGTCAAATATGAATGTTAAAAATTACACAAGTTATTGAAGTGACTCAAAGAAAACTAACAAGTGCTTCTTTAAAACTCAACTTCCAGTATAAAAAGGTCAATGTGGATTTATTTAACTCAACCTTTTCCACATAAATATGCCCTGCCAACCAGTCCATCTATTCAGAGACATTCTTGAAATATTTTTTTTTTCCACTCACTTTAAAACTTTTCACAGGCTCATGAA
This sequence comes from Hypsolebias antenori, assembly GCA_031762315.1. Taxonomy (NCBI): domain Eukaryota; kingdom Metazoa; phylum Chordata; class Actinopteri; order Cyprinodontiformes; family Rivulidae; genus Hypsolebias; species Hypsolebias antenori. Next base: position 11,161,507 of record JARVGS010000814.1, on the reverse strand, counting down.
GGAAAAGGTGGTTCAAAGCCAACTTTAATAGAATATTCTACTGGTTTGGCATGACTGTGTGACTGCAGGGTACCTTGTAATTCCTTTTTCTCCCAGGAAAAGTATCAAAAACTCCACAGGAATGAATGTTGAGGCATGAAAATTAGAGTGCACTCAAAAGGTTTGACACAGACAAAACTTCATATTCAGTCTCAAAATATGTCACATGTTTAGTATATTGCATAATTTTTACCTTTCAGTTAAGGGTTGGACGTGATTTCAGTTGAAAATGGCTGGATTTTGTATTTTCATAAAAAAAAAAAATGCAGTACAACAACAATTTATCATTGTCAATTTGCACCATGACCTTTGACCATAAACACTGGTAATATATATACTGTATCTAAACCTGGTGGTGGAATAGTGACATGCAGGATGCTGTTCAAAGAAAGAGGTTAGCCAAGAAGAAATATGACAGTGAGAGGACTGAAGAGAGGAGACAGGAATATAAGGA
>JARVGS010000814.1:11116175-11126596 GCA_031762315.1 Hypsolebias antenori | reverse complement strand
CATCTTGGCTTCTGAGAGACACTGACACTCTGAGAAGCTCTTTTTATACCCAGTCATGTTGTCAATTGACCTAATTAACTTGTCTCAACTTTTTTGGGATTTGTTGACACTGTGAAATTCTGAATCAACTTATTTTTCCTTTAAAATGTTACATTTACTCAGACTGAAAGTTTGCTCTGTCATCTATGTTCTATTACGAATAAAATAGACATTTGCCATCTCCACCATTGCATTCAGTTTTTATTCACCATTTGTTTAGTGTCCCAACTTTTTTGGAATCCGGTTTCTGTATATTAAAGGCTGTTATTTTACACAAAAGTTCATGCGAACGTTTTCTTTCTTAGGCAACTAATAAAAAATGCTCTAAAACTGGAAGTGAAATAAAAGGTTTCATAATTTATGACAGCTAGCTCAGTTTATCAGTAGTTTCAGCTGCTTCCATCCATTGTTTATACAAGTGCTGCTCTGAACACACCAGTGTGAATTGTTATTAGAAAACTGTGACAGAGGACAAAGAGATTCACTTGATTAACTAGTTTAATATCACACCTGCACAACAACATCCTTGCTTTTTGACACCGGTCAAAATGAAGCCACCAGAACATTTTTGCAAAAGTGACCAATGTCAAAATGACAAAGCAAAATAGTTTTAAACGATTAAAGTTGGATATATTGCTTATTACATGTCAGATACAGCTGCTGGTATAAACTTCCAAAGGCACGCACATTTTGTAAAATCATTCTGAACTATCATGACTGGTTAAATCTTTAGAACTGGTACATGCAAAATAAATAAGAACATTTTAGACATTTCATATACCGGTAGTTGGATTTTATACTTTACAACAAAATAATAAATGAGTAGCTCAATTCGATTTTTAACAAAGTATCAAATGAGCCTAAACGATGTCATAAAAAATGTGAATATTTTGTGAAAAATCTATTTTGAGACATAGAAACATCTTTTTGAAGCCCTGGAGGGTAAACAGGAGAACCATTTGTCTTGTTTGACTGTTTTTGGTATGTTGACTTACATCTGAACTTTTCAGTTGTACAGAAACATGAACACTGATCAAGTATTTGTCTAAGCCTTACATTTTTATTTAAATGTCCTTGATTAACATGCACACAAATAAGAGTGCAAAGCTACAACTGAAGACCGAGCAGAAAGCCAATGAACTGTTTTTGAATTAGCTTATTAAATAATTCATGTGATGGATGTAAAAGAATATCTGTGTTTTGTGTTAAGGAATATTTTTGCACTGAGGTTGTTTACAGCACAAGTTCTTCATCTTTATGATTTTAAAGGTCTATATCTAAAGAATCTAAATCGTTTTGTGCAGATGATTGTACTCGGGCAGGATTTTTCAGTTTTAAGCCACTGTCTGATTTTGATCTATTTAAAAAGTGAGTTCATTTCAACTGAGCTGAATAAATTCACTGTCAGCACACATGTCTGTAAAACCAGTCTGAAAGCTTTCAGGTGAAATTTTTAAGGGTTTGTTGTCAACAGGTGGATCTACTTTGACCTAAATGCAAAACAACTAAATACAAGATGTTTCTTTCAGCTACAGCTTGTGTCTTATACTTTTTAATCAAATTTGAAACAAATGACTGGCCTGATTCACGTTGAACCTGATGGAAATCTCACCTGAGCGCGGCCGTATGTGCAATGCACTTACGCAAACTAAACGTGAATTTTCAGATTTGTTAGGCTTCCACACCCCGTTTAAACACAACACACAAACCCACCCAGTTTAAATACAGCACAGCTGAGCTAACATCTTAGAACTTGGATTATCTACTCATAAAATAAATATCGCTCCTCTGCAGGCTGCTGTGCGACTGCGGGAACATAAAAGAAAAAACAGCAGTCTGCTCTGTGATGCAACTATACTGCGGCTGATGACGTAACCAGCTACAGGCAGACACAACCTGAACAACGCAGAAATATCATCACAAAAACTAAAATTAAAACAAGAGGCTGAACGAAACATGAACAAAAAAAGGAGAGACGGCAGCGTGGATATACAGCGGAAATGCTGCATGCTCAAACACTCAAGGTCATTCAGGCTGTTTACTAAAATCCAAACCCCCACAACACACTAACCATCTGTTCATAGACACCGTAGACTTGCTGCACAGCTACAATGACAAATACTAACTTAGCAGATGTACTGTATTTAAAGGCTTACTGTTGCCTCATCCGCCGTGTGTTTGTGAGGGTGTGCGTTAGGAGCTGGGAACATCAAATCTGCACATAAAAGCCTGGGTTTAAGCTCACATTTGTGCAAGAAATAAACAGAGCAACACCAGTACTCGTCACTGCTCTCTCGACAAGTACCGGTAATAAATCATTTTGAAAACATTGTTCGCTGAACTGCAGTAGCTGCTTCAATAACAACAATACAGTGTTGCTTTCAATAACTGGACTCTGTCTTGCAGTCCAGCTGAAAAATAGTGAACTAATTTTTATTCAGCCCTGTGCAAATAAATTACCAATTACCAAATCTGCAATTTCAAATGGGTAATGTCATCTGCAAATAAAACAACCATAGTGACTGTAGATCTAAGTAAAAAAGGTCTGCTGTTTCGCATTTATTTTGAGTGGCACTACTATAGCTTTATTTTTAGAAACTGTGAATTACCTACAAGCTCCTATTACACAATACTGTCGTACATGTCTAAACTAAATGTACATGTAATACAATCGTTTCTGCTTGTTTTTGGAGCTAGATTTACAAGTTAAATGGATCTGCAGTAAAAACTGTGTTAGACAAACTGCTTTAATGGGAAACATGTTGGATGATGAGATGACCAAACAGTGAAGCTAACTCACTGCTGAGGCTAAACCGTTTAACCCTCAGTTGGGTCAAAATATAAATAATTTTTGAGACTCAAAATCACGTAACTGACTTGTTTGGCTCAGCAGACAGCTGAGCATGGAGACATCCACCCATTTAATGATGGACAGGTTCTTTTCACAAAGATGGCTTCTTTTACTCCTCTCTCAAACCACTGTTCCTCTCTATCAAGGATGTTCATCCCTGAAAGAGTGACCGCTGGCCTGGAGATGTGTATAAAGCTCAGAGTCCTGGCCTGATGACATTGATCCTCTGTGCTGGGCCATCCTTTTGGCCAGTGGCTGTTTAGTTTCCCCAGTGTATAACTGGTCGCAGCCCTCCTGACACTGAACAGCATACACAATATTTCTCCATTTGTGCCAGGAGACTGGATCTTTGGGATGAACCAGTCTTTGCTGTAATTTATGTATTTTGGGGTTTGAAAGCCACTGGGACGTTATGTTTAGTGGCTTTCCCCCCTGGCTTCACAGCAAAAACTGGTTCTGCAGGCCAGCGGTCACTCTTTCAAGGATGAAGATGTTCACATCCTTGCTAGAGATGAATGCTAGTTTGAAAGAGGAGTAAAGGAGGCCATCTTTGTAAAGAGAACATGTCTATTATTAAACAGGGGTGAGGGGTGTCTCTGTGTTCAACCATCCCCCTCTACTGCATCACTCAGTACTCTGTGAGTAGCAAGCGGACAAATTGTTAGGCTGATGGTCCTCCTTTCATATGCAAACAGTTAGTTCTGGCTGTCATCAGCAAACTAGTTGATCCATTATGAGAAGGTGCTATTTATAAGACTGAGTTTGTTGCAGCGCCTCAGACTGAAGAAGTCTTCTGGATAAAAGATGAAACATTTCAACAACAACAACAAATAAATCCGTCCAGAGGACCTGACTTAATCTTGCATTATCGAGATTAATGTGCATGCATCAGGACATTCATCCAAATGTTCAGCTCATTTGGGAGATGGGCGCCATGACTTCTGATTTCTACAACTTTCAGACTATTCAATACATTAAACTTCTTTTTTTAATACAGTACTCTAAAAAAAAATCATTGAAATGCATTAGCTCTCTTTTAAATTAAAAAGTTAGCATTATGGCTCTAGTTTATCTTCTTTCGCTACTAAGATTGTAGTTTAGCTCTGTTTAGTCTTGTGCTACATTTAACTAGCTTTTACAGCTTCTTCAGCAAGTTTTTTTTTTTTTTTAGCAGCTCTCAGCATTCACACCATTTGGTTGAAATTTAAGCAGCCATCAGATAAAGGAAGTGGAAGTGATTCATCAAAACTATATCAATAAATGCATTTTTTGGGACAACTTCAACTTAAATAATGTGCAAAATTAAGATTAAGACCTCTAGACGCAAAATTAGACGATTAGCTCTAATTAAATAGTTTAATATTTAATATTTTTGTTTTAATGCCTATTTTTTATCTCGCAATTATGTTTTATTGCTATAACTCCATTTAATTATGTAAAAGAAGCAGCTTAAAAGTGCAATTAAATTTAACAAACAGGCTTTACAAATGTAAGCAGTGCGAGTTTAGTGCAGGAGGAAAATGGAGGTCCTGGATTTTTTTTTTTCAACTTCAGCATGAAGATTTAACCCTCGCAGCTCATTTCCATTAAAATATAGCTTTTTTTAAATTATTTTTTTAAGCTAGCGAACAAGTAGCGGAACGCAACCAGTGTTTTCAGGCGGTTTCAACGGTTCAATCGTCTCACAGGCTGAAAACCCTCCTCCTGTTGCTAGCATGCTACATGCTAGCTAAGCCCCCCGGCGGCAGTCTCAAAAAGCTCCCCGTTCTTTAATAAACAATATGAACAACCTACCTCCTTCTGTAACAGCAACTCCGCGTTTTTCCACAATAACGAACCGCACTGTTTTCACGTCATATTACAGTGCAGTTAGCTTTGCCCATTGTCTGGGGTGAGATGCTGCTGCTGAGCGTCTGGTGGCGTTTGAAGCCTCTTTCCTTTCTGTGTAAAAAAAAATACTACTGGAGTCCTTTACCGTAAAACCTCGTGCAAACGCGACATAACGTTTTCAGCAAATTAAACGTCGCCACTTAAAGCAAAAGCAAACGAATGCAAAGACGCAGAGTGGGTTAACGTTTTGTTTCGAAGGAAAAAGGAGAGAGAAAAAAAGTATTTTCTTTACATCGCTAAGTTCCATGAGCCACCAAAGTGACAGACCAGCACTGACCTCTGGTGGATGTTAACGCTCACTACAAGAGAAGCTTTAACGGTTAGACACCTGATTGGTGGACGTAGAACCAAACTGTGATGACGTTGCAGGACAGTAACCAATCATCTTCGAGGAAGGGCTGACTCCAGCGCAAAGATAACGGACCAACAGCGTAGCCTGTAGTTTATTTACATAGCGTCTATTATTAATAATGCTGATGTGATTTATGAATTTAAACAGTATGCAATTATTTATTTGTATCATGTAAGTAGATAAAGCTGGCCAGTGAGTTGGCAAAACGCTTAAGTAAGTAAAAAAATTGACACTGTTAGCGAAATGCTACCATTTACTAGCTAGCTAGCAGATTAGCTAACAATGAATGAAAAGCAGTGGTTTAGGTTTGTTTTTAACTAAAATGTGCTTCGTTTTGTGAGCAATACGATATTTATAATGTAAACTGTGGTTTCTAGTACCAATTTTAATGGTGCCGACTAAAAACGAAGCAGTTCTTAGTGCTATGTGGAAACTAAGCAGTCATTAGTGTGTCTCTGTCCATCATGTCTGTCCAGCTTCTGTTTACTTCTCTGATGTGGGACTCCAGACAGTGAAATGTCTCTAGCTCAGAGGGTTTTGTTGACCTGGGCCTTTACCCTTGTATTCCTCATCATGCTGGTGCTCAAGCTGGATGGGAAGGTATACTAAGATGTTATTTTTGTCCTGTTGTCAAAGTAGTTTAATTTCTGTTAGTATTCTTAACCCATTGATTAAAAAAAAAAAAAATTATCTTCTGCAAGGCTTTAGTTCAATAACGATCAATACCTTTAACATAATTCCATTATTTTAATAATATTAAACTAACTCATGATAATCAAAAGATGTCAAGAATGAAAGCCTTGAATATTAATTTTTAGTCTGTCTCTAACCAGGTGCAGTGGAACTGGTTCCTCATCTTCCTTCCAGTCTGGGTCTTTGACGGCATCCTCATCCTCATGCTTGCCATCAAAATGGCTGGCCGCTGCAAGCCTGGGTACGACCCACGCAATGGTTCACCAGACCTGTGTTTGCGTACCTGGTACCTGATGGCCATGCTGCTCAAACTGGGCTTCTGCCTGACGCTATGCGCAAAGCTGGAAAAACTGGCTGACGTCAAGCTGACATTTGTTTGCATACCACTGTGGACAATGCTGCTGGGAGCTCTGGTAGAACTGGGACTGAATATATTTCCTGAAAGGAGAGAGGTTTAACAGCTACTTGAGATTAAATTAATTTAAAAAAAAGATGTGTTGGAAATGCTTGTGGTTTGCCTATATCAGTGTACTCTAAGTATAAGAACGATAGCTGTTCATACCTGAGCTGAGCTTCAGACGAGCTAAAGGTCCACTGAACGTGTCAAAGACAAACATGTTTTTGAGTCAGTTATTACAAAAAAAAGTACCAAAATTAATCTGAAGAAGCAGCTATATTAAAAAAAAAAAAAGACTACGGTAAAGCAAATACTGGACAAAAAAATCTTGTAATGTGTTGTTTTGAATTCATAATGATCAGTATTGTTTTTCAGTATTTATTAAATATAATGGGCTGTAACTTTTCTTCATGAATGTACCACAAATAAGACACCATTTGTTTGTTTGTTTTTCACCTTCTTCCATTCCTGAGCTGTTGAGCAGTTTTGGCAATTTTTATTTAAACTGTTTAACTTGATATTATAATTTTAGATGTAAAGATTAAATAAAATGACTAATTTTTCTTTTTTATGGAACATCTTCCCTGCACGTTAAACAGCGAGTACATTTGTTTTCTCCATTATTCTGCATTTATTTGAAAACAGTTTTGACCAGAGTGCACTTGTTGTAATAAATAATATGAGGTTGACATGTTCTTTCAAAGTCATTACCTTCAAAACACTTTGTTCCAGCTTGCCTGCTCTGCTGCCACTCCAGCTCTCTAAAGGTCAGCTGAACTCCTCGGGCCCTGCGGGGTGACGCCGAGCAAAGAAAGAAGTGATTTTGAAGAGAATGTGACACGACACACACCAGTTCTGAATGATGTAGCTGCAGCATTGTTGGGCGTGTGTAGTCTGCACGAATCAGAGCCGTTCAAAGAGCTCATCCAACTGCTGCAGAACGTCACTGCCAAGAAGCCAGAAAGAGAACAAGTGCATACGTCAAATCAATCAATTCTTTTCTAAATCCCTTCTTTTGATTACCGTAATTTCCATTGTATAAGTCACTCCAGAGGAGATGGCGTATCAGTCAAACGAAAGCATCACAAAAAGGAAAAAAAAACATTCAAGTTGCAGGACTAACAAATGTACGCAAAAAAACTTGCAACTTATACGCTGGAAAATATGGTAATTGTATTGTAATGTAACTGTCCATGCTTCAAGAAAAGGAAGTGGAACAACAACGCATACTTTCATACAGCGAACCTTTTATTAGTTAGGCTCATATTTAAAAGTAGAAACCACACTACAAGATATTTTCTTTTTACAAAACTTCTTATGTACACTACAGTGCTGACAGTTAAAAACACAAGTAAAACAAAATAAAAAATAAGCAACAGATAAAGTGTGAAAACAACTCGAGCTCCTGAGGACATCTGTTTTCAACAATAGCTTTGTCACATTTGTAAAAAAATTACATAAAATGAGTTCCGGTCATGTTTCATCTAAAACACAGACGTGTACAAAAAAAAGAGCTGCAGAGTGCCTTACAGCGGGACCAAGTCCTGACTCGTCACCTGGATCTCCTCTGAACCACAGGTGAAGAGTTCTGTCTCGGAAACGAAGTCGTTTGAGGCAGAAGAATAGCTAAGGCATTATGTTTTGCTTATTATGGGGTTTTCATGCTTTTTGTGGGACTAATCAATAAAACACAACCCTGCTTTCTGGATTTCACTTCTTAAAGTCATGGTTCTTATCTGCAGGCCTTTTAACAAATTTAGAGACCAATTTAAGGCTTTACTCTCATTTTACAAACAAAACACTGCGCTGTGCGTCTCTGGAGCACTGAGTACAACTCCAATGACCAATAAGTTGGGACGTTGTTTACATTAAACTGATATGTTTCCTATGTTCCATTGGGAATAAAACACTGGTTTATGAGATTTACAAATAACTGCATCCTGCTTTTATTTACATTTTACACAACGCCCCAACTTCTTTGGACTTGGGGATGTAGCTCATAGTTAAGGACAGGCACTGGGGAAATGTGGGCTACATTAGCTCCGATGTTGATCGTAAAATTAAGACACTGACGACAGACAGGTCCTCAGCTGTGGGACATGCACTGACAGAAGAGTCTGAACCTGAACAGGTACTTGGAGAATCATACACTTGTCGTACTTACAACAAACCTTCCATATTTTTTTAGCCATAAGAGGTCATTTCAGTCCCCGGTTGATAAATAAACATTTTAATATACATAACGCTGAATACTATCATAAAACACGACTTGAGGTAAAAACATAAATAGTGCTTTGGACATAAGCTTTCAGTCTGTTTTCAAAGTGTTTTAGGCCACAGAGGCCTGAATAATTTCTAAATTATAGTCTTGGAAGAACCTGAAAATGCCCCGTGAGTCATTATTTCTTTCATTAAGTCATTTGAATGTGCTCAGACGTGGACACGGCGATTAAAAAGTGCTGCAAACGGTCACGATTAGGAAGCCTGGACGAAACGCATCTGCATATTGCTCTCTGAATTCAGTCGCTTACATCTGGAGGATGTGAAATCTAAAAGGTAAATGATTTGTGTAGCTGAAAACGGTTCTAAAAAAACATTGAAATGAAGAGTTTTTAACCTGACCTGACTGTTTTCCTGAGACTCCAGTGGCTGGCCTTTAACGGCCTCGCTCGGTTTAAAATATTATATATTTAGTAATATTTTACTCTGGACAACCTGCGACTCATTAAAGGGCCTGACTTACCACAGGGGGAGCCTGCTGTAGTGATTTATAACCGATGTGGGTCTTTTTAATAGTAGCACTGAAAAACAGCGCTACAACCATCGTGTTAGCTACAACCATCGTGTTAGCTACAACCATCGTGTTAGCTACAACAGTTGAAATGATTAGAAAAGCCTTTCAGGCATCCATTAATTGCACAGCTCGTTAATGTTTCCATCGTCAGCTGAAGGACAGATACAGCATGGGGTTTTATGTTCAGCCGATTATTGCTCTGAATACAACATGAGGGAAACGTCCTGCTGTTACCTGTATTGATCAAGATGTATTGAAAACGTACGATAGAGGAAATGTTGCAGTATGACATTGACGGACAAGTTTTAAATAATATTTAGCTTTGTTCGGAAACAATTGTGGGCACAGAGAACATACTGTTAAAAAAAAATTACAATTAGCTGCAAGTTTAACAAAAAAAACATGTTTTTTTTTTTTTGTTGAATAAATAACAAATCTGCCTTAATAGTCTTGTTTTCTTATTACATCTGGTGGCTCACAAAAAAAGAAAGAAAACATTCTGAAGGATTACACTTAAAGAATTAAAAAAATAAATAAAACCAAACGGCGGTTTGGCAGACCAGGGACTTCATCAAACCGTTAGCCTGAACATTCTTGAGCTAAAACTGGTGCACGGACTACAGGCCCAACAATTTCCTGTAAATAAAATTGAATTTGATCTCGTTTGTGCACAGTCCAAGCCAGTTCCGTCCAGGCGTCTGGAATATATCAACTCTGCTTTTATACCGTGTCTGCACCGACACGCTGAACGTGCTTTGTACACCGTCTTACAACCAAAATAAAAACCTTGCTCATTTACAGTCGTTTAAAATGATAATCGCTTTGTACAGACTACTATAAAATCTGCTTCTGCTGCTCGTCTTGCCTTGGGGGAAGGGGGAACATAGGAGGGGAGGGTTGAGGGTAGGGAGGAGGTGGTAGAGGGGGAGGCGGCGGCGGTGGCGGGGAAGAAGGAGGAGGCGGAGGATGAGGAAAAGACGGTGACGGGGGAGGCGGAGCTTGCACCGGCGCAGAGGTCTGGTACTGTGGCTGGAGCGGGTAAGAACCAGGCGGCGGCTGCGAGAGGAACGACTGTGGTGGGAGGAACGGGTGAGAGGTGAAGCCGGGGTGCTGAGGGGGGAAGAAGGGTTTGGCGAACTGGTGCTGGTAAGAGAGATGAGAGAGGAGAGGCTGGGAGGGGGAGTTTGGTTGAGAGGAGTGGGGGAGAAGGGGAGGGGGGTAGTAGGTCTGAGCCTGTGTGATGTTGGGTTGGTGCAGGTGGCTCAGGTGTGAGTGTGGGGGCGCACTCTGACCGAGGTAAGAGTTCAGAGTTTGAGGCTCTGGGGGGAAGGAGGGACTGGGGAGGGGAGTAGGGGGGAGGACTGGAGACCTGTGGGGGAGGTGGGAGTGCGACAGGAGGGGAGGG
>JARVGS010000814.1:10956543-10967651 GCA_031762315.1 Hypsolebias antenori | reverse complement strand
ATTTCCTTTTTCCAGCCACTTATTGCTACTTGTCCCAACTTTTTTGGGATTTGTTGACACTGTGAAATTTTGAATCAGCATACTTTTCCTTTGAAATGTTACATTTACTCAGATTAAACTTTTGATCTGTCATCTATGTTGTTACGAGTAAAATATTGACATTTGCCATCTCCACATCATTGTATTCAGTTTTTATTCAAAATTTGTTTAGTGTCCTAACTTTTTTGGAATCTAGTTTGTATATATTTAAGTTGAAACAACCAAGTTGAGTGGAACTAGTTGATATAAGGTAAGACAATGTAACATTTTATTTAGTGAAGACTGAGCTTCGGCTGTAGACCCAGACACCTTCTCTCTAAATGTCCCAACATTGAAGTTTAATCTCTGATTATGATTATTCAAAGTCTGCTGCTATATTTAGAGTAAAAATCCCAAAACATCTTTATTTTTTTTATTTTGCAGCAACATTTGAATGGAGGATTATCTTCAACTTTCCTGGTCATTAGTTTCATACATGATGCCAAACTAAACTTAACTTGGATAAATTTGGTTTGGATAAAACTGACCAAAATGAGTCAAATTTAATGTTTCATGTTGGCTTTAGAGGCATGACTGAAATTACTTAAGTCCAATTTTCACTAATTCACAAATGAATATCAAAAGCATAAGTGCACTTTAGAATAACCGATTCAAAGGTTGATTTGAACTGATGGCCATTTGGTCTACAGTGAGCCGCCACCACCACCATATTTATAACAGTGAACCTTTATTCTTCTTAAAGTTGATTTAAATTTAAAGACTGTTTTGCATCTGTTAAGCCTCAAAGTACAGACAGTATGACAATAAACTCCTTTCAATCACTACCTAAGGATTAAAATAATGCCTATAAGGCACAATATCGATGAACAGGTCTGTTTTCATGCATAAGGTGCACGGGATTATAAGGTGCATTAAACGAAACAAAACAGTCAGATAAGTCAAACTTTATTCAGCTCATTCACAATAACTGCATAAAATTGGTTTCAGGTCAGTATGTACAACCAGAATTCATATATGACACACTGTTGATTTTTGAGAAATTTACCGGTAAAGGATTGTAAGTGAGCCTTATAGTCCGAAAAATACGGTAAATGTTTTAAACCTTGCTGACTTTTTAAACACCCAAATGTTTGTGTTATTTTTTGGGTTTATGTTTCATGTGAAAGGTATTATGAACTTTCTAACAGCTTTCAATGAACAGATCTGTCATCATTTTCGTATCAGTGAGAACAAGTTACAGGATGCTGATGACCCGCCTGGGCCAGAGCTTGTTTTTTTCTATTATGTAGTGTTTTTAACAGACTCAAGGCAGAGGAATGAAGGAACGGGTTGTAAATTCAAGACACATGCACGTCAGCATGCAGATGAAAAAGAATGTTCTGCTCAACTTTTCCCTGAATTCAACACATTTGGAAAATAAAGTCATCAGTGATGTAACACCGAGGAAAGGAAAAAGGCGAACAATGTTTTTGCTCATGTTTGTTACCAAAATATCTCATGAACTACGGGATGGATTTTAATGAAATTTTCAGTAAATAATCACTGGATGTACATCGACTAAGATTAACTTTTGGAGCCAACTAAACTCAAGATGGCTGTCTCAGCCAACTATTCTTAGAAACCACAAAAAAAATAACGATAACGCAACCAGTCTTACAATTACCAGTCTAAAACTCAGTGTACAATTGTAATGAAACGTACAGAAAGTAATCACTGGATGTACATCAACATTTGGAGTTAACCCAGCTCAACAGCTGCCACAGCTGTTTAACCTTAGCAAACACAAAAATAACTATAAAACAGCCAACTGAATTGAGTTTTTTATGGTTGTAGCTTAGTTATTCCCAATACATATTCTGAGATTGAGCATAACTTTATCTCCAAGGGTTGATCAATACCTTCATCGTTTATTTGCTTAAAATGATCTTAGTCTGAAACAAAATATACGTGAAGACTCGCAATATGCAGCTGGGCCTTTAAATTCAAGTTAATTGCATTCATGAAAATTCTTTGTAACTTTGGTCTAAAAGTTACCCTCGCTCTTCAGCGCTAATGGGCACTCTGGGTAATGGGCAGGAGGACACTGATGTGAACATGGCAGCTGTCATATCCACAGGAAGCTCTCTGCATGTGTCGGCCAGCATGTTGAGCGCTCGCTGCGTGTTTAGTGGCTTCTACTCTTACATGAACCCATCTACCATCACGTAGGAATAAAAAGCCATAAGACACAACAGCAATCTCACAGGAGGAAGGGGGAAAGCAGGAAGGAGGAGAGAATACTAATAAGAGGACTCCAAGTAGCCATGAAAGGGGGGGAGTTGTTCTCTCAGCTGGAAGGAGGAGAAAAAGCAATCCTGAGGAGGCGGGGAGTATGGTTCAGGAAAACAAAAGAGGAAGGATGCAAGGAAAGGAGACAGAAATGAGGCAGAGGGAACCCGATACTCAAAAGGCGTCGCTCCGTGTTCGTCTTTGTCTGTTTGAGTGTGTGCAGCAGATAAGTTTGTACTGCAGGTGTTAGTGGACTCAGAAAATCCCTCTGTGTGTAAGTAATATTTGCCATGCTGAAAAGCAACCTGCTCTGATGAACCTAATCAAAATCCGCCTGCTGCGTTTTGCCATTTTCTACCAGCACACGACTTAAAGTGTTGAAATGAAAGTGTGCGTCTCTGCAGATGGCTCGCTGATAAATATTTGCCTCTGAAAACCAGACGCACGCTCTGGAAAACATCCATTTCGGTTCGCTCCTTTTTCTGCACTAGAAAGCTCGTCGTGTTTGCATGCAAGGAGGAAAGGAGGAGGGGGTTACAGTACAAGTGCGTGCAGATAAATATGTATGACTCCACGGCGGTAGGTTTCCAGATTTGTATGCTAATGATCTAATTCAAGTTTAATTATGCTACGTAGGTACGCTGAGGGCGGGGAGGTGGAGGAGGGCTGACGCACCACTGAGCGACCTCATGAGATAAAGCTCCGGCAATGAGGTAACAGATTTAATCTTTTTAATCAGATTGCAGGAAGAGAGGGTCTTTCCTCAGAGACAATACAGGGTGCTGCTAAAGGCCAGCACGGATGAGATTAAAGATTTTAACGGTCAGTATCGATGATCCAATTAGAGGTAAATAATTCAACGCAATGAAGTGATTTTTAAAAACCACATCAAAGCAAAATCAGTGTAAACGCGTAAGGTAACTGAGGCAACTACGTGCTATTTTAGCTGTTCATACGTGAAAACATTCAGCTCATTCAGAAGATGGGTGCTCCGACTTTTGGTGTTTGTGTCTCCAATATATATGTATAAACTGTTTCTTTAAATTACTTATTATAGTTGCTCCTATTTTTGTCTTCTTAGCTAATTTTCTGCAACTTTTAACTTTTAGCTGGCCATTTCTTACTTTTGGCTTCCACTTCGGTACTATAGCTAGCTTTCTGCCACTTTTTGTTTTTACTTACCCCTTTGCTACTTTAACTTTTAGCTATCCTTTTGCTGCTTTCAGCTACCACCTTGGTAGTTTTAGTTTTTAGCCAGCTTCGTTTCAGCTTTGACTTACTGTTTAACAATTTTTAGCTACATTTTTGCTACTTTTCGAGTTTAGCTAGCATTTTGGTACTTTTGGCTTTTTTAGTTTTCAGTTGTTTTTTTTTTTAGCTTTTAGCTAGTGTTCAGCTTCTTTTAGCTTTAACAATTATAATTTGTCTCTCAGTGTTCATGCCGTAAATGTCTTCATTTATTTTTTTGTCAGAAAAGATGAAGAGTCGTTTTCTTTGTTGTAAGCTGAACTCACATTCAGATCACTCTTCCTCCCCACCCTCCTGAAGCTTGTTGGGGGTATTTCTGTTGGTCTGGTCAATGAAAGAGTTTTCTCCACATCCGAGTACAAAATGGAAAGAAAATGGCTGGTGATTACCGTATTTTTTTTTTAACATATTTATGTTTTTTTCCCCATTTTATTAGACATATTTGGACTGATGCAAATTTATGGCGGCAAGTACGGTATATTCAAAACTGCGATGCATGTGCTGGAAGCTGAGACCTGCTCCTCTGTTTAATGTTGGCCTTTCTCATTTGACAAACATGGCTTCCATTACTGCCCCCAAAAGAGCACCCCTTATTCTCAAGATGTAGGTGGACATCCGAGTCTTGTAACCTAACAATACTTGGTGGGGATTTGAATGTGAGTTTAGCTTACTGAAAAGGGAAACTTATTGCACGTTTTAAAACTTGCAACTTAGCTTTTTATTCTTAATAAATGTCAAAAAAACAACAGAAGTCATCCAGTCGCTTGTGTTTAAGAGATTTTTTTGGATTGACGTCCTGGATGGATGAGGATCCATACCAAGACACCACAAATTTTTATTTTTAAGCCTTTACATTGTTTTTAACTCAATGGGCTGTTACAGTAAAATGCCACTTTTTCCAATTTTGACTTCCGTTTAGGATGTTTTTATTTGAGTTGAATTGAGAAAGTTATAAAAACTATTGATTGCAGGAGTTAAATTTGCGACTTTTAGGGCAGCTGATTAGTTCGTTCTCGTGTAAATCTTTATTTGCATTGTTTTCTTCAATAGTCAGTATTTTAAAGTTTGTTGTGAGCGCTCCTCATTTAATCATTGCTTTTAGAGTAAATGCCACTCCTCGCATAACGTCCGCAGTCATGTGGGTGCAATAAATTACTGTAAGTAAAATATTCTGGTGATATTTCACAGAACGGCACAAAGATTTATCAGTTCTTAAAATATGAATGAAGGAACGACATATTTGTGCTCATGAAAAAGGTGAGAATCAAACTAATAATGAGGAACGTGGTCAGTGTGATCAACCAACAGAACTACTGGTAAAGATAAATGATTTATTACGAATGTCTTTCTTCTGAGTTATAACTACAGAATTCATTTAAAAGGAAAGTCTTTAAATGTTTTCTTGATTTAACTGTTTCTTGTTTCATCTTTTAGACAAACTTGCTAAAATTTGACCACAATTAGCAACAAATCAGCGATTTTTGGTTTATTTTACTCGTTCATTTGTCCCTGAAAACCACAAAAACTTGCATCGCTTATTTCAAAGTGTTCCTAATTAGTAATCTGAGCTGCACAAGGTTAAAAAGTTTTTTAATTTTAATTAGAGGTAGAACGTTTCTGTAAATATACAAGTAGGATGTGTTATTGTGTACTTTTCCTGTATTTTTTTGTATGTTTGGTGAAACTCGTGTCTGCAGAACGTCACGGCTGCAGCTCCCAGCTGGCACGGGTCTCCGCAGCAACTCCTGAAGGACCCTGCAACAACAAAACAAAGGCAAACAAAAGGAAGAGCAAAGATTAGAGGTGTGCGCACGCTCAAGCCGAGCGAAATCTTTATTACTGCACTGCGGCTGGTTGTTTTAATGAGACAATCCTACGGCTTGGTTATTGAATTAACGATCATTACGAGGAGCTTGAATAACGGCGCGCAGCCCGGAAGAAATTGTCGGCGTGCGCAGTTTAAGCTGTCGGTCTTTAAAAAGTGCTTCTTCCTGAGAAAATCTGGAGCCTTAAAGAGCTCACGCTGCGATTTTACCAGCTCACTGACACTTACAGCTTCAAAACACGCATTAACCACAAACCAATTATGTGGAGCTGCAACTACTTGTTGATGACTTGTGCAGTTTAATGCACCTAATGAAAAGTTAATAGCAAGCACACTTAGAGATTTCGGCACCTGCTACCATCTCCGTTGAGGTGAAAATAGTTGACAACAATGAAACCGTAACATCCCTTTATTTATCATGCTTAAGAATATTTTGCACTTTGGAGAGAGGAGTGACCCTCGTCGTGAGCAGAAAGGGTTTCACTTTATCATCCAAAACCTTCTGGGAATTATTTAGGATAACACTCCGCACAATGAGCTGTGACATCTTCATTGAAAAATGATTGATTGGGCTGCAGAGAGAGGGGCTCTTTGAGAGACGGATCGCTCAAACAGTCAGGCTGGAGAAGCCCAGGAAGATGATGAATGGTCTATTTACCCAACAAACGAGCGGAGACGCGCGCATGAAGATTAAATGCGCAGGTTTCTGACGTGTGCCGCTCGCGGGATGGATAGAAATTTAAATAATACGACGGTGTTCCCTGTCAGGAAGCAAGCTGGAAATGAATTTAAGCTGAAAGAGACTTTTTGTTTTGTTTTGAAAGAATGCTGCTCGGTTCGTTTAATATTTGGGGTCGTTTCAGAGCAAAATGCTTCGATTAGATTTGATACAAATCACCTGCCGCCTTTCACGCCAGCATTTTAGATCATGTTGAATAGTGACAGAGTTGTAACCGTTTGGTCAAACCTTCAAAACAATATAAAACATGAAACATCTCTGATGGTGTTTAAGTGAATGCTGCCGTCAGCTACAACAGGCGTTCCCTAACTTTTCCATATGCCCCCCCACAAACAACATAAGCTTCAGATCGAGGCCCCCCTCACAAATCCACAAACAATGCTACAAAATATGTAAAGAAACATCAACTTTTAGAAGGTTTTAACTTTTATTCACTACAAAGTATATTCAATTAATTATTACAGCTGCTGAGCATTCAAATGTTATTAACAAACATGTTTTAAACACTGAATTATATTCCCACTGAAAAACAAACTTTTTCAACAAGCTGTTGACCAGAAGAACAAAACAAAAGAAATCTAATGTCTCTTATCTGGAAATGAGAGATACAGACTGCCCTAGTGGACAATTTTTATTATTATCGTTACTATTTTTTATTTTTGCTTTTTTTTTTTAACTTCTCTCCAGCTTTCTGGGGCTCTCTAGTGCCCCCACTTTGAAAATCACTGAGCTAGAACACATCATTTTAGCTCTATATTTATAAAACTGGTTGTGTTATAGTCATTGTTGGGGTTTTAAAGTGCAGGTGGCTGCGACATTCATCTTCCAAAAAGATCGACTCCAGAAGCTATTCACTTCTATTTCATCCAGTAATAACTTTTTGTGGGTTTCATTTAAATCCATTCAATGGTTCATGAGATATTTAGCCAACAATAGATAAAAATTCGGCAAAATGCAGCTGAAAAAAAAAAAAAAGACAGTATAGATGTGCCTTATTACTTTACATTAGCTTGTTTTTTTGTCGCTGCAGTCAAACAAAGTTAAACCTACAAATGATCTTGGCTAAATCATTTCAGTTGCACACAATTTTCTTTCGCTGGGGCTCCTATCCCTCAATGCCATCATAAACGGACCATTTAACACAGAAAATGCAGCAACTGTATCTAAAGTCGAGCCACTAATCACTTATCTAAACAATGGCTTCATGGATCGCGAGCAAGTGTTGATAAAGTGACCCAATTCTTTACAGCCAGCATCTATAATTGATGCGCAATAGATGTAGCAGCCTCACATCTGATAAGGGGCTCGGCTCTGATGGATATCCAGATAGGCTTTTGTAGGGTGGAACAGATGTAGAGTCGTGCATCGGAGAGGGATGGGGTTGCCTGTGATCATTTCCACCCTGCAGCGAACAAAATAGCCCTCATATATCCCTGTAATCTGCATTAGCGCTGAAGCACCAGCCAGGAGACAGCGCAGAGGGGGATGAGTAATGGGGCTACCGCTGATTTGGCGGGGCTATATTACACCTCAAAACTGAGGCATGCCCAACTGGCGAGAATATGAAATGAGGATGTCACAAACGAGCATCCTCCCTCCCTCTCGATAGCTGTATTTATTAGTGCGCATTAAAGCCAGAAACACGCTTCATCTGTAGCAAGTAACGATACATTTGATTTTTCTGAGTTTACTGCTGATTTACCAACTTATCAAGTGTCTTTTAATAGACATTTAAAACCAAATATGACCATCTGCAGTCGAGCGTTTATACAAGTTATCTACTTAAACACAGTTCGGAGATAGCTTGACTTGTTTGCAGTCAGTATAAAGTCTTTAGATGCTTAAAGAAAAAAAAAATGCTGCTAATGAGCTTTAGGTGGATGCAGAGCACAGCTTGAGCCCATTTTATTCACAGAATACTGAAAACAGAAGGGCTCGATGACTGAAGACCAGCCAAGAGACCCCTGTTAATAGAGGAAGTGATGTTTACACTTTCATAAAAAAGTCTGTCTTTCTGGAATAACTTTTGATGAACAAAGGTCATTATAAAGAGTACAGTGCAAAAGTCCTTATTCGGCCTTCTTTCATTCAAGACTGCCTAGTATAAGGCAGACGCTTATTATTATCCACCTTACAAACGTTTCTTTACTTTACTGTATATCTTACTCTTCCATCAACTTTAATGCGGCCCGAACCGCAGTGTGTAACTCCACAAATCTTATATCAAAATAACCGGCTCAGCACCGTGATGTGAGCTGTAACTTTTACTAGCATTGCGAGTAGGCCTGTCACAATAATAGATTTTGTCAGACGATTGTCTCAGAAATGATTGCGATAAACAATAACATTGTTTGAAATTTGACAATGATTAGTTATTAGTGTCAAATTTAAGAAGTAATGTTGGTTGATTTTTGTGTGAAACACCTTTTTTGACCACCGGATGGCAGTATAAGACTGTTTGAACCGAAGGATGGACAGTGAGGGAGCGAGCAGCGTGTCTCTTTAAGAAAAATGGGAGGGAGGCCTCTTGATGTGACACGGGCTGTCTCTCCTTCCTTTTTTTCTGTTCTCAAAATGGTGGCCGCTCAGTGCGGTTTGAGCTCTTTAGCATAGCATTTTTCACACAAAGCTTTTAATAAAAATTAAAAAAAAAATCTGTAAACAAGTTCTCAGCTTCTTTTTGCAGAGAGAAACAACTTTTTAGACGAAGGCACGGGTTTCAACCGGGACTTTTGGAGCTTCGACAAGACGGAGGTTTATTAGTTAATAGTTTAGACTATTGTAATTCATTGGATGTTGGTTTAGACAAATCATCTTTGCATCGTTTACAATATGTCCAGAACGCAGCAGCTCGTCTTTTAACAGACACTAAAAAAATATGAACACACAACCTCTGTCCTGGCTTCTCTCCACTGGCTTCCTGTCCACTTCCGGATTGGAGTCATTTTGGATCAAGATGGCTGCCACAGCCACCTCAGAAAAATCCAAATTGACTGTAATTCAGTCATTCAAAAATGCCTATAACTCATTATTTATTTTTTTCGTATTGAGCTGAAATTTGCTATGGTGGTATCTGAAATCAAACATCTGAAATGGCTGCAATGTGGCAGTCCCCATCAGAGTTTCTCCAGGGACTTTCTAGTTTTTTTATACTTTGCTTTTTGTGTCAGACTTTATGTGACCTTTCTTCAATATTCTAGAGATTCTAGAGCCTCCAAAAGGTCTCTAGGTGAAAATGTGAGGGTTAATGGTTGATAGTGTACCACGCCTCTTGTTTAAGAATCGCAGTGGATATAGAAAATGGACAAATGGGTGTTTAGGCACTCAGGTTCTAGAAGCCTGTTACAAATTTGCAATCTGTTTTAGTTTAACTCGTGAAAAGTAACAAATATAACATCAAAAATATGATAACTGAAGATTATAGCCTGTTAACAACAACTTGGGGGGAAATGATCAACAACAACAAAAAAAAAAAAAAATAGCAGTCCAAGTCCAAAGAAAAACTTTGAAAGATCTTTGAAAACCTGGAAAACTAATGATCAACACCACCTTACAAGAAAATCTAAAAGAAGTGAGTAATTACTCAAGACTTTTGCACAGTACAGAAATAGCTCTGTGAAAAGCCCTGGCATGGGTTTGTTTGCGAGTGATGAAATAAAGTCCAGAGAAAAGAACACCCTCCCAATGATAAACCTCCATCATGCCGGATCATTGCTTTGCTGCCTCTGGTATCGGAGGCACCGAATGGATCAAAGGAAATATGAAATCACAGAGTTACCAAAATGAGCCAGCCAGTGCCGGGAAGCAAGTTATGGATGAAGAGGGAAAGATGGACGGGTTCTGTAGTAATGAGTTCTGACCCAAACACTATTGAAAGCTCAGAGAAAAATGAAATTGGCCAATACAAAAAAACAAAACAAAACAAAACTCATGCACTTTCCTTTCTTTTAGCAAGAAACATTTGAAGAGTGACAAATTATGTTTCTTTGTATTTTTAAACTTCACTGGAAAAAAAAAAAAAAACAGTTTCTTAAAAAAGTCAAATAATTTTGTGTCCTCTTGATTTTTTTTTTTTGTGCATACTGTACTTCCTCTTTTTTGCAACCAAAAAGGGTTTTTCCCAAACCAATAAATGAACCCACGTTTGTACCACATTATAATCAAGGCACTCTTATAAACGACTAATGAATAGTTATTAATGCAGCTTTTAATCAAGCCATTAACACCAATTAAACCTTTATTAAGCAGTTAGATAAAAAGGACAACTTGAACTTGTGTTTTGCTAAATAGTGAGCCAACATTATCTCCTCTCCATTCTCCCTATGAGATTATTGAGCATGCATCAGGGTACGCATTCTTCATTATTTAAAATTTAAATAAACATTTTTCAGTAATTTTCCTGCAAATAAGCACTTTGATTATTTTAGACACAATGTTTGTTTTGGCAAAAAGAGTTTAGTTTAAAAGTAATCTGAGTAGTTATTAATCCATTATATTCACCTGAATAACTATAAGTACATTACTTGGTCAAGCCAATCAGTGAGCATATTGCTTTATAAAGTGTTTACAAAGTTACAAATAACCTATTATTAAAGTATAATTTAGTTTTATTGTATAGTGATGCCAGATGACGTGTGCAAAAACTACATTAAAAAGTACTTAATATACTGTATATGCTTTTTAAAAGCAGTTCTTCTTAGTTGAGGCATTTTGTAAAGTTTACCATGAATATTTCTATGTAGTTTCTTATTAAATTCATAAAAAGTTAAACGATGTTCAAAATATCACGCATCGCTGAAGTACCAAAAACTTGAACCACATAACTCCACTCGGTTTTTTTTTTTTGTTTTGTTTTTTTCTGGACCAGCACATCTCAGCCTCCTTTCAGTTTTACATCCAGAAATCAGTACAGCTGTCGAGTTGAGTAATGACCCGTTGGCATCATCTGTTCGTTTAACAGGGGGGGGGGGGGGGGGGGGGGGGGGGGGG
>JARVGS010000814.1:10896716-10913721 GCA_031762315.1 Hypsolebias antenori | reverse complement strand
TCTCCACATCATTGCATTCAGTTTTTATTCACAATTTGTTTAGTGTCCCAACTTTTTTGGAATCCGGTTTGTAGCTGTTTTTAGAGTTTCTAGTGAAAGTAACATCTGGCCTCTGCCACTAAACATAACATGTTCACACATTAAAGTTGAGAGAAACCTAAACCAGGTGTTTATTATAAAGTCTACATCAAGCATGGCTGTTCTCAAAAAATACATGTAGTATTTAAGATGTAAAATGAGTAATAAAACAAGCATTTACTTTTTAGCCATATACCATAATTAGAAGTCCTAATAAAGTATCTTTCCTGTGGTGAAGTGCTGGTGTTATCACCTTCCTGGCATATTAGCATATCCTGTACAAGCACGGACGTCAAGGTAAAGTCGTCTCCGTGTTCTCGCTCCGTTGAGCACAAGACTTTTCCTCGGTGATAATGTGAAGCCTCTATCTTAGGTGGGAGCACAAACGTCCATTAGATCTATAAATCAAGTTAGCTGAGAGATTGGGGGGTGGGGGGTATACAAAGAGGGGAGGGGGTACAGCACAAGCTCAGGGTTGTAAATCTCATTACCTGAGCCTGCTGCCGACCCCCTGCCACATCATCCTGTCCTCAGTCTCTCCCATTATCAGCTGACCTTGACCGCCAACGTAGACACTTACACTCAATCAGGGTAGCACAGGGAGTGTGTGTGCATGTGCATGCTTATCTACCATATTTCAATCCTGATATTTAGAGTTCTGGCCAACTAAACAGGTAAATTTCAAATTAAATATATTTCAATGTTCTTGTTTTCTTGCAACTAGCTTTGTTTTAGTTAGCAGGTCTGCTAATAAATTCTACTTAAAAAGGAATGTACATTTTTTATGTACATATTTTTTGTGACCATTACCAACATCTATGCGGAAAATAGTATTTTTGTGCATTATGACATTACGTAAACCAAATTAGAATTGAAAAATTCAGTAAAACACCTTAATGAAAAAATAATTTATAGTCTACCACTCCAATGAACATTGCATTTTTTCCATTTTGTTTTGACTCATCATAGCTAAAATGATTTAAAAAAGACATTTCCTGACTATGTGATTCTTGTCAAATAAACGTTCGTTGCTGCTATAAAATTACTTGTTTGCTTACGGTATAATGGTCTAATGTTAAAACATTGATTTGTGACTTTGGCAAAATCTAACTTGGACAACTTTCCATCTGCTAAAGTGACATAGCATTCTTAAAGCATTTAACAACTAAAGCTTTTCAGACTGGTATTTTTAAGCACTGTGAATTCCCAGTTGTTGGTAAGACATTACCAATTATAACTTTATAATGATTGTACAACTGCTCTGGTTCAGTCTGACACAATCTCTAATTAAATCCTTACTTATAGTGGATTTAATTAATGTGTTTTTTGGTGTTTGTCTATAATTTTTCTTGCTTTTAATGTTAAGTGCTTCATTATACAGTAGCTATGTGCTATATGAAATAAACTTCACTTATTTAAAGTATTAAAACATCACAGAAACCATATAAAACACACAATCTGACAGGGTAATGTTTCAAAAAATAATCTTAGTTTTCTCTTCCGCGTCGACAAGAATCCAGTATATATGACTGAAAATAACCAAACGTTACCTTGAATGTTGCTGCAAACAATTAAGTACGGTATAGCATGTTTTGTCCTTTTGTAAAGAAACATCCGGTATAGCCTATCATAAGAAATAAGAAAACCTCATAACTGATCTTCTGAATATTTAGTGGATTTAATTAACTCTTATAAGAAATGCCTATTTGATTAATCTCAGATGTAAGTACAGTTGCACTAATCCACTAACAGCTAAAAGCGGAACAAATTTTTCGTTTAGCGGATTATTATTTTTGCTAACTTTGAAAAGTTTTAGCGGAATTAGCTTCTGCTAAATTAGGTCCACTTTCTGTCTGTTGTAGGTTTGTCTTGAAATGCCCATTCGGCACGCTATTGGCTTACTACGTGTACGTGACAAGATATGATTGGTCGACGCAGCTTCAACCGGAAGGTGATGAAGACGTGTGACGCAGACTGAGTGACAATCGTCTTAGCGGTAAGCAGTTTAGCATTAGTTTCTGCTAATTTATTTACCTGTTAGCAGTTTAGTGTTAGCTAAGCTAATTTTTTAGTTAGTGGAACATGGGTTAGCTTTCACTAACTAACACAAACACAAATAAGGTTAACAACATATTCTCTGATGAACAATAATATGCCATCATCAGGTCAAAAACAGCAGGTATTTCACTGTTTGTCAACACATTGTTGCTTTGGAGTTGTGTCTGTGTTAGTAAAACCATCCTCTCCGTATGACTGACAACATATGGGGGCTGTTTATTCCCACAGTTCAAAAAGAATTGACTTCTACTGTCATAGCTGTCCGGAAATTTGTTATTTTCTCAGTGGAGGCGAGTAAATCAAGCTTTTTAACAAGCTGTGAATGTAGTTAAAAATAAAGAAGTCTCTCTGTGGTCACAACCTTTTTCTAATTAACCAAACAATTAGTGAAAATTAAATTTAAAGGGAGCATTTGGACATTCATGCCATGATGTTCTATCAAATAGTTAGCAGTAATTAGTAGCTTATCTGTGACATCAATCGTACACACCTCTGCACTTTTACACAACACTGTTTCTTCTGTTGAAGTGTTGTTGACTGAACAACCTCCATGTTACTACAGGAATGTGTGCTGAGAAAATGTCAATACTGATGAGATTCAGCCCGCCAGGAGTTGAGTAAACTTTTGGAACAGACGTGCCAATTTATTTTTGAGCAGAAGTTGTTTTATAATTCTGAAAACTATAAAATTGGGTAATTTTTTAGCTAGTCATTAGCCTAATCTGGCCAAAGACTTGTGACTTGTGTCCTTTTCTTCATGCTCACGCTCTACGACTGATGTCACAACTGATTAATAATAACTATTGATAACTTTTTGATAAAAGATAACTTCAAATTGACCAGACTATTCCTTTAAGCTGTAGTCTCCAATGATGGCCCTTAAGGGCCACAATCCTGCATGTTGCTCCAACACACCTATGGCTGAATTAACTCTTCACTTCTGTTAATCACCAATTTATTCAGAGTGTTGAAGCAGGCAAAAGTCTAAAATGTGCCAGATTGTAAACCAGGATCGGACACAACTGCTTTAAGGCTTTTAAAAATTTAACTGGTGTTTTACCACCTCTTCATCCTGTAGAAATGGACGTCATTTTCAAGTTGAAATGTCAATCAGCTTGGTTTAGAAAAGTTTCAGAAAAGTTTAGACATTGCTGTACTCCATAAGCAACAAGCAGAGATGTAGCACATCGGCTAACTACTCGGCAGGATTAATTACTTTGACATCCAAAGCAATAAACTTGGTCAGACTTTGTGAAACAACAATAAAGTGGTCAGGTCACACGAGGTGAACAGTATTTTGTAGTGTAAATCAAGCTTGTAGCTGTTCTCGGCTACTGGCAGCACCAATAAAACAGACATAATGAAACTGACAACAGTCTTAGACTTCAGCGCTAGAAGTCCAAGACTGTTGTCAGTTTTTGCCGTTGTTTGTTTCCATCAATATTTTTGCAACACATTTACTTGGAAATGTCACATTCTTATACAATAAAAACATATTACTCCACATGCCCTGATGCATGCTCAATAATCCAGGTAGAAAAATGTAACAAGGTTAAATCAGGTCCTCTGGATGGACTCTTCTTTGTTTAAATGTTTCGTCTTTTATCCAAAAAACTTCTTCAGATTGAGATCTTGCAACAAGCACGGACTTATAAACAGCACCTTCTACGAAGAAGAAGTCTTTTGGATAAAAGATGAAACGTTTCATCAAACAAGAATACCTGACTTAACCTTGTTGCATTACTCCACATGACACTTTTGTACTGTTAAGTTCCAGATACTGTAATTGTATCAGTCACTCACCCGGGCAAAGCGTCCTTCAACCAGCTGTGGTGTTTCAAAGAAATATGAAATAATTTAACTGTTAACATGTAAAATATCATTATATGAGAATGAATAAAATTAAATTCATCTATGTAAAGAAACTATGACGGTTCCGTCTGCAGCTTTGTCATTTTTTCACCATTTCCTCAACCCTTTTTTTGCTTCTTGCAATGCATTTTAATGAGTTTTCATGCCTGAAGCAGATTCAAGGCCAGAGTGAGAAGTTTTTGCATTGTGGTGTGTGTGTGTGTCTGCCACGACTCAATAACTCATATCCTACAACACTCTTGGCTATCACACAACCCCCACCCCCAAAAACCCGTCACTGTTCTACCTCTGTGCCTTTGGGGTAAGCAAGTTCACCGTGAATAATTTCACCACAGTAGCACACGCCAAGCTTGCCCAGAGGAAGGATCCTGAAAAGTACATTATGTCTACCCCGGGGCACGATTCATGGGATGGTGACAGCTTCAGTCGTGTTTGATAGGTGAGGATGTGCACTGCAGCAATCACCAGTAAATCAATATGTGCCACAATAAAGGACATGACTTGGGGCAAAAGAGTTGCTGTGTTTTCACTTCCACTAATAAGTACAGGAAGTAAGAAATCACCATTTCTAGTAGTATTTTCAAAAATACTAGAAAAAAAAATGTGTATAAAAGGATTCTCCATTATTTAGACAATAATTTAATTCTTTACTAATGCCAATACGGTTTTAGGAAGAAAAACTATTTATATGGCTTTGCTTCATTTGGTTACTTGAAAATGATGAACTCTCCTGTAGTATTTTCATTGATTTATGAAAAGCATTTGACACAGTGAATCATCATATCTATAATGCTATAAAACTTTATAAGTATAGATTTCATGGTATTGTTAACAAACGGTTGAATAGTTGTATTTGCAATAGGCAACAATTTGTTAGCTTTAAGGGTCGCAACTGTAACAGAGCTAAGATACTTTGTGGAGTACCTCAAGGCTCCATCCTTGGGACATTGTTGTTTCTGATTTACATAAATGATTTATCAAATGTTTCCAATGTTCTTTCACCAATCATGTTGGCTGATGATATAATGTTATTTCTTTTTCATTCACATTTTAATTCACTTTTGAAAAATGTGAATCTTGGCTTCAGTGCCTACGCTTCATGGTTTAGATTAAATAAACTATCTTTAAATCTAAAAAAAAATAAAATAAAATCAAATTTCATGATTTTAGTGGTAAAAGGTCATATTTTAGAAAATGTACGAAATTTTTTTATGATGGCACTGCAGTGCGACAAGTATCATCAACAACATTTCTTGGATTTATTGTTGATGAGAGCTTAAGGTGGAAAGACCACACGGATTGGATTTGTAGAAAAATGCATAAATCAATTGGTATAATAAAGAACATAATGCTTGCTTACACTTTATTATAATCTGATGTACCCATATCTATCTTATTGAAATATAATTTGGGGAAGTATGTATCCCACAACTTTGCATAAAATTTTGGGTCTTCAAAAACGTTTTGTTAGAATTCCAACTCGGTCAGATTATCATTGTCCTTCTGCTCCTCTGTTTAAGAATTTACAGATTCTTACTACAGTATTTATAACATTAGCATTTTTAAATGTGTATTTTTGTTTATAAGATTTAAGCAAGTCAAGAGTATATACCAAAGCATTTTACCCATTACTTTAAATCAAATATGCAGTTTCATTCTTACTTAACTTGCAAGAGTTCAGCGCTTCATCTTCCTAAATATCAGACCAGTAGAGGTCAGTTTTCTCTCAGTTACAAGGGGGCTAAAGTTTGGAATGATTTTTCACATTTGGTAACAGACAGAACAGACATACATTCTGTAAGGGTTTAAATGCTATTTAAAACTTTGATTAATTAAAGAATTATGATTGCAGCTTTTTAATTGTTATATATTTTATTCAGCTTTCCATTAATACTTTGTACATGTGTTTTTCTGCATGACTGTATCTCTAAATTTATCATCAATTTATTGTATTCTTGGATTGCATTATTTTTTTCTATACTATTAGGGTGGAGGTTTTGTATAAGTACACTGGGCTTCTGCCTCTTCCTGCACTGTTGTTACTTTTTTTTTTCTTAATATCGTTGATCTGTATTTTATGTGTGCAAAATAAAATAAACTAAACCAGTAACTCTGCAAGATTTTCCAACTAGAGCTGACTGATTATATCTTCTACAAATGCATGATATTATAAAAACATGCTATTATTATCACTGGTTATGCTTAATCCACATTTTCCTCTCTTCTTTTTTCTTAAACGTGACCCCAATGCTAATACTCCTGTAGAGCATTTTGGTTACAATCAACTCAACTGTGGGTGTTTATAGAATATAGAACCTATATAATACTCAAATATTCTTTTACCGGCACGCAGTTTAAGTTAGCAAACTACTGCAATCTTTTAGGGATATTGTTATTGAGCACATTGCAATGAGATATATTTCCAACATTTGGTCGATCTATGCATTTTGTTTGACTTATTTGTGGTTGGGTCACAAAGGCAACCGGTCTATGAGGGAAAACCAGACACCCGTCTCTACAGCAACAATTTCTAGATCTTCCTGGGGGATCACAAGGCATTTCTAGGCCAGAGAGAATGCATAATCCCTCGAGCAAAAGTTTTGGGTCTGCCCCAGGATCTGCTCTCAGTGGAACGTGCCTGGAAAACCTCCAAAGGGATGTGTCCGAAATGTATCATGATCAAATGCCTGAATCATCTTAGACGACTCCTTTTGAGAGGAACAGCAGCTCAACTCCAAGTTCCCCCATGATGATGGAGCTTCTCTCTTTTTCAATAACCTGAACCTGGCCACTCTACAAACTAAGCTCAATTTAGCCGCTTGACCCCTTGTTTTGTACATGATACATATTGTATGACCATAGTCGAGGGTTGGAATATAGAACAAACAACCTGTAAATCAAAGCTTTTCTTTTCGGCTTTTATCCCATCTGATTGGATCAATGCCCTTATTACTTCAGATAAGACCCCAATCTGTTGATCCACCTCCAGCTTGATTCTCCCAACATTCATAAACAAGACTCCCAGATACTTGAACTCCACTGATTGGGGCAGAGGCTCATCCCCGACCCAGAAGGAGCATTTCAATTTTTTTTTTTTTCCTTGTAGAGAACCATGCTCTTAAACTTAAAGGAGCTGATTCTTCACCCAGCCTCCTCCCACTTGATTGCAAACTGCCCTAGCACATGATGAAGATCATGGCCTGTCCACACCAAAAGAGCCCCATTATTCACAAAAAAGCGAAGTTGAAACCTTGAGGTCCATAAAGTAGAGACAACCTTCTCCATGAGTATGCCTTGAGATCTTGTCCACGAGCATCACAAACTGGTTAGGAGACAAGGGATTATACTTATACCTTATACTCCTGCAGCACCATCCCACTAAATGCCTCAAAGAACACAGTTGTAAGTCTTCTCCAAATCTACAAGACACCTTTGGATTGGACACATTTGGGTGAAGATCTTGTCCACTGTTCCACAGCCTGGATGAAAACCACACTGCTCCTCTTGGATCCAAGGTTTGAAAATCAGTCAGAATCCTCCAACATTCTGGAAACATTTCTGGAAGGTTGACTACTATGATCTCTCAATAGTTGGACTGCACTCTCCAGTCCCTATTTTTAAAGATAGTGGCCATCACCACAGTCTGCCATTCTGCAGCTGTTGTCCTGGTCCTCTGCATAACAATATAAATATATTGCGCAATCCTAATATCTTCTTATATTATAGCAGACCTGAAGTTCTTTATGCAAAAGCACAAAATATTATAACATTCTTTAGAGTACTTAGAAATACTAACAATCTATAAAGCAAGTTGATTTAAAAAACTCAGTGCTTCATCTTTAAAGACTCATTTTTGAAGCAGTTTATAGACATTCTGAACATCTTCAAACACCTGAATAAGCCTGTGTGGAGCTCTCACAAGCTCTAATCTCTGAAGTGATGAAATTACAAAGACACTGCAGCATCTTTGAGCAAAGAAAAGTTTGGACAGCACTTAAGACAGTTTCTTTGCTTTGAGGTGTTTGAGCAAATGCCGCTCCAGAATAAGTTTTTAAAAAACAGCCTAATTAACGTACCTCACATGGAGACTCTGAAACTCAGCAGCACTAAACTGTAGACTTAAAAAATTCAAGGCAAAAAAAAAAAAAGGTGCATTTTCACACATTTTATCTGTGAAAAGTTTTGAATAACTTCATAAAGTGATGCAACCCCCCCACAGAAATGTTAAGCGATTAAATTGTTTGAATAAACACACAAAAAGATGAATGCCATGCAAATGTCCTACATCAACAAACAGAATCAACATTAAGTAATGATCACAAGTTGATGTCATTTGCAGAAGAATGAGTGCAAATATTCACATCAGCCTGTCGGTGAGGACATTTGCTTTAAAAGTTAATTAACTTTAAACACAAATTATATTTGTGCCTTTTTTATTCTTTGTTCTACAAACTAAATGTGAATTAGAAGGTAAGTAAGGGTTAAAAGTCAGTTCAGATGATAAAATATATTAATTCATCTTCTTTTTGTTTCTTCTTTCTATTTGTGGCTTCCTGTCATGCACGAAAATGCACGAACCACAAGTGTCCTTTTCCGCTCTGACTCATTCTTAGGTCAACCTCCCGGCATCTCGTCACTATTGTTTTTCCTGTATCTGCTCCATCAGAGAGTAGCAGGCCTCATTAGCGTTCGGGGCTCCTGTAGTGTCCCCGGGCCCCACAACCCATCCAGTCGACCTCCAGCAGCCCCCGTGGGCTCAGAGCCACAAACACAACAAATCACTGAAACAAAAAATCCCTAATGCCTGAATCTTTACACTTCAAAAACACAATTATGCTAATGCCAGGAATCATTTGCCATTCCAGCTCTGATTTAATGCGGCCTTTTAGTGGAGAAAGCTAATTAGAGGCTTTAATTAACATGTGCGATACAAACTGGAGAGCAGCGCGAAGGAGCCTGTCGATCACGGAGGCGCTCGGCGAGGGCGATGAAGCTGGGGAAGGGCGAGAACAGGAAGTCTAATAGCAATGCAAATGAGGCTGGGGAGCACCTCAGAAAGGCGTGGATCTCTGCTGCAACAACGGTTTCTGTAAATATCACCGTGACCCGTAGACAGAGTGGAGTCATCTCATTAACACAGATTGGAAGGTGTCGCAGAGCTCAGACGCGAGGGTCGACACCGACGCAATGCATCCTGAGCTTAGTGGGGGCACCATCATTAAAAACCTCAACAAAATGCAAGATTTCATTTGGTGAGCTTCGCTTATGTCATCCTCCCATGTATAACCACATCAGAGAGGACCATGCACCCTATTCATTCTGCGTGTGGAATATTCCATAAGATTACTGCGTATGTTCTGCACAGCTTTTAATGTTTATGTAAATTTAACTGCAACATGTAGACGAGACTGAACTCATTAACACTGAACTCTGCCGCTCGGATTTTCGCAGTGTCGCTTTCCCTTAAAAAATAATTACAAACCGAGCTGCAGGAAATAGAAGAGTAAAATAGATGATATGAGCTGAAAATAGGGACAAAGCCAGGGGAAATACGACTATTAACGTCGCAGCTTTTATTCTTTTTTTCCTCCACCCATTTGAAGTGTTTTTCTGCAAAGGCAATACATTTTAATAACCAAGATTAAGATATTTTAGGACTTTAGTCATTTTTCGTCTCTCATTTTACTGGTTGAAGAACATTTAAAGTTTAAATTAAATCATCTTTTTTCAGGGGAAGTTTCATTAAAATCCATTAAGCTGCTGTGTAGGTTGAAATTTTAATACTTGATGTATGGAACAAAAGATTTGCTGACACCGTTTCTTTTATTTCCCCTGGAAATGGTCTAGCAGTTCTTTGCATTTTTTATTTTGACAGTTGCATTCCTAATATGAGTCAATTTCCTTTCATTTCATTGCTTGTGGGTTTATTCAAGTAATGGGCTGAATTTAAATGCCATCATTTTAGCTTTGTTTGGGCAACAGTGCTCATTATGCTTCATATTTTGTATATTTTTTGTAGTTTGTGATACCAGTGATGCAGGAAAGTCGCAGTTTTTGCAGCCTTTGTAAAAAAAAAAATTAACCTGCAAAGAAGTGAAAAGGATAACTTGTAACTTTATTAATGAGTGTAGATGGGGCATCACTGCTGATATTTTGTATGTTGCATACAGTGCAGCAGGTGCTAAGACAATGTAACACAATGATGGAGCTCTTTGGTCATCCTGACACATAAGGCAGATCATAACGCCCGATCCTTCCATCCATCACCTCAAGGATCTTTGTTATTAACGTCGAAGAGGAGACGAAGAACATTGAGACTCACCTGCATGTTCAGGACAGCCAGTCTTCTTCAGCTTCGGTCACAGGTAGCACTCTTAGAACATCGTGTTCTTTTGAGCTGCAAGGAGAACAAAACACCAGGAAGGTTCAGTACCACGGAGATACCTGTCTCGGTCTCATTAAATTGGAGTTTTTGACATGTTTTCAGCTCAGGTGGAAAGCTCGAGTTTGAACCAGCACTTGTGTTGCATGCAGTGAAATGCATTGCTATAAGCTCTGCTACATTTAAATTCATGTACAAGTGCATGGAAAAGGAAATCCCCTCCAGCGTGTAGAGGATCTTTTAGGTCAGTTCAGTGCCCACGCTCCTTATCTTCACTGTGTCGTAAAATCTGACCTGATAGTTTTTGCAAAATTTTGCTCAAACTAAAGTTTTCCAAAATCTGATTTTGCTGCAAGTATTTCATGAACTTTTAGCCTTTTAAACAGCAGTTAAACAAATACCCTGACAAAAAAAAACGTAACTAAATTATGCCAACCTGTTCTGAATCAGGCACATTGCTTTGATTCTCTATTTGATTTTATTTCAATAAGTAGCAACTTTGAGCAACGCACTGATGAGGTTTACTGATGCACGATATTATCGGCATGTATCGTATCAGCTGATATTAGCGATAAAGTTAAATATCGGACACTGGCCATACCATCAAAATGACTCACCGATATAAAAGGTGCTGTTTGTACAGTATATCTGTTTTTGTATGACAACCTAGTGACAAGGATGCCTGCAATGCCAGCACAACGTTAGACATCACATGCGCCGTTGAGTTTAGATTTGTGAAAATTTATAAATTTGCACAGTTTGAGTGTTGTCATTGTGCTAGAGAGTAAATGTCATGAATAAATGTGACATTAAACATAATCCAAGTTGAAGTGGTGCATCATTTTCAGCCCCTTTTTGGCAGCTTCATTTGGTAGCAGGTCAAACTGACAAAGACCATGCAGAATAATGTAGTATTTTAATTCCACAGCAGAGAAAGTTATGTAGTCTCTCGGTATGTAGGTCTAGGAAATAAATATCGGTATTGGTATTGGTTATCGGCTAAAAATCCAATATTGTGCATCCCTAAAGTTTATGCTTAAATGTACTTAGAGAAAAATGTCTATTTTGTCACATTAGCCCTGCATGATGGAATAATGCAAAATGGCTGCCTGTTGCATTACATTTAAACGCACAGAAACCTGCTGAAGCAGCATCATATGAAAAGTTTATGCTGCCTCTCATTCTATACATAATGTAAACACAAAACTATGGATATTCAGTGCAATAATTAATTTTAGCAGCTATAATAAATTATTTCAGTTTAACAACTATTTTTTACTGAAGGTGGGTTGAGGTGAACACTAAAGGAGGAAGCACGTTAGCACAGTATTTGTTTGTTTTATGAGTACAATTAGCTAAAACTGACTATATATTGGATTTAACAGATTCTGTTCGCTAACGTCTTATCAAATACAACGTTTGTGACAATGTAATGTGTGCTTTGCTGCTTTGCCTTTGTGATTTTGTGATTTTGTATTCTTACTGAAGCAGTGAGACACCAGTCATGATATTCCAAACAAGGTGCTCTTGTTCTCACTATTGAATTAGCAATGCAGTAACAGCGCTCATATTATGCGCTTCAGATTCAAGGTCAGCGACTATTAAGTGGTTATAAAATGTGTTTATTAATATGACACAGCAGGAACTCATCTCCCAGAGGACACAAGAAGGAGATGACGGGGTGGATGAGTTCACACTAAGCCTTTGAAATCTGATGTTAAACCGTGGCATTTGTGAATTATTTCTACTTTACAGTTTGGCACAAACAGGATTTTTTTTTCAGTTATTCTATTTATTTGATTCAGATGCATTAGTTATAGTTAAGCTAAATGCTAAATGAGCCTGAGAGGTCAGCAGAAAGCCATTTCCTCAGGAAACTTTTCAGACGGTTTCATTTAATTGACTGCTTCAGGTCTGTTTTATTCCATATTGATCGAAAACATATTCTACACCCGCAATATAGATCCACTTCATCACTAACAGCAGTAGAATTAGCAGAACCGCAAGGACCAATTGATTGGTAGAGCAAGCAACACTAAGCAGCTGTTTTGATGATAGCTGGACCACTTCCATCATTTTTAACCCAACGATGTCAAACGTGTCACATGCTGCTTTTCTTTCTCATATGTTAGTTAATGAAATATGTTTAATGGATTGTCAAGCAAATTACGGTAGGAAATTTGCAGCCATGTTCTCAGCCCATGGAAAGTTTTCATGGACTTTGACCAAAAATCAGTTTATTTAACAATGAGACTCAGTTTGAATTTGGGAATGTATGAAAAACGAGACTTTCTCCGAACAAAGAGCAAAAAACAGAGCAAAATTTGCACTCTTTCAGTTAACAGTATTTCATACCTCTCATAAAGAAATAAATATAATTCAGAGAGATGGAGCAGGAAAAAAAAACAAAAACAAATGGAAGTGTTGCTGAGGCTGGCATCAGAGGGCCCTTTATAGTAAACTTGATTAAAAGAAAATTGCTTTCAAGTGCTCTCAGCGGGCTGGGAGGTTGAGTGGGTGTGCTCTTGTGGGTTTCAGGGTGAGGAAACAAGATGAAGAAATGCTTTGAAAGTGCCGGAGGAGAAAAAAAGAAAAAGAAAAAATGAGACTGGTGACACAGTGGCGCAATATCTCTTATCAATTTAGGTAAATTTTCATATACATTCCACCTTTGTGAGATAAGGTAATTCTATTTAGTGTCTCTCTATAATAAAAAAGTGGTTTAGGGGGAAATTTTAAAACTTTAAACTGTCTTTTGATATCAAATGCCAACTTCCTGTTTCATATATCAAAGTGGCCGTCAGTAAAAATTCTGCAAGGAAATTTTTCTCACACAAAAGGTCTATTATATTTAAATATACTGTTTAGTAATTTGTCTTCTTAGTGGCATTCTTGTTAGTTTTCTTCTCTCATCATATTGTTTTTGATTTGTTTCAGATCTGCACATTTCCGTGGGCTTCTTTCAGCAAAACGAAGCAGGAAAGCACAGGCCAGATGTGAAAAATGATGTAAATGCTAGAAAAACTGTGCAGCACCAAACAAATGATAGTAAACTAACATAAGCTGCACTTTGTAAAAGGCTAATAAGATGCTCTGTATTAAAAAAAAAATCATTAATACAAGCAAAACGTAAGTGGTTAAAATGTATATATAATTTAGCCTTCTTTTGGGCACATGTCTGCCATTTAGAGACCTCTAATACAGTATACGAGATAAGAATTTAAAGTTTTTTTTTTTTTTTTAAACAGGCTAATGCATCAGGTGTGTCAAAGATGCATGGACAGACCAGAAAATTAATTAATTTATGAGTGGATTTTAGCTTGTTAGGTATTCACCTGACAGAAATGTCAGAGGGATGAGGTCTTTAATTTGGGAACTGTCAAATTTGTATAATTTATTCCCTGATAAATTCAAAAAGACATCAAGAGATCAAATACTGTTTCTGATTTCCATGAAACCTTCAACTAATTGGTTTTAAAAAAGAGTGAATAATTCAACCTGTGGGCTTTAAAGCTGCCTGATTCGGCGCGAGAATACTATTAGGACTGCATTACTGCAAAAACTTTGTCAAATTTGTTTTTGATTAGACTTAAATGGATTTCTTCATCCCTGTGCTCATTATAGGGTAATGTCAGTCTAGTCATGAATAAAATAAAAACAGGAGCAACAAAGAGCTCTATGACGCACAGATGTTGCTAGTGTAAAAGTGTAGCAACACTGAAGTAACAGTGCAGTCTAAATATTGCATCACCATAAAGATGTGTTGAGCATTTTGTTACATCATTAATTCAGAGCTGTGACACAGACAACTAATGACTGAAGATGATAATAGTTTGTAAATTAGTGAAGAGAATACATGTGAAAAAGGTTAGTGGGTGATAATGTAATTGCTTTTGTCTGTGTTCATTTGTCCGTCAGTGAACTACCTCACGAGACTCTACACTGCCGGCAACGAATTCAGAAAACAATCGATGGCTGTCCAACTGATTAACACTTGGTGAGAACTCATTTTAAAATGGCTGCCACAGCTAATGAACATTAAAAAACAAGAATGGCCCTTTAGCTCTAATTATTTTCAGATACTGAGCTAAAATTTGGTGTGGCAGTAGCTAAAAGCCGTTGCCAACGCATACTCTGAGCAGTAACTACCGTATTGTTCGGACTATAAGGCGCACCGGATTATAAGGCACATTAGGCGAAACAAAACAGATAAGTCCAACTTTTTTCAACTCATTCACAATAACCACATACAAGTGGTTCGAGGTCAGTAAGCACAACCAGAAATACTACGTAAGGCGCACCAGATTATAAAGCTCACTGTCGATTTTTGAGAAAATTAAAAGGATTTTAAGTGCACCTTATAGTCCGAAAAATACGGTAATCATGTTTGTTTAAAAACTTTAAAAATAACTGTTTAAGTCAACACTGTTAGCAAAATATCTCACGGACCACTAAACAGGCTTTTAAAAATAAAGTAATCACAACTAAAAGTGATTAAGCTTTGAAGTAAACCCAGTTTGTGATGGCCACCACAGCCAAATGACCTCAGCGTACACCAATTGCTGCAAGTCAAATTTGGTGTGGTAAAAGCTGAAACTCATTCACAACACATACTCTAAGGTTATGTTCATTTTTTACCATGTTCCATATTATTCTGCGTGGTCATTCATATTTAAAATGCAACAGCAGGGGTAGCTTGGTCAGTGCTGCAGTCTCTAAATCCGGCGATCGAGCCCAGGTTATGCCAAGAAGGGCATCCGGTGTAAAACCAAATCTTCCATGAAAGTTTGCGTGCTGTGAAGAAGGGAGCAGCCGAAAGAAACTTACTGCCACACTGTGTTTATATGAATAAATACAGATGCTACTTATATGTTAGCATGTGTGTATAACAACAAGTTGTGCAATCAGAATCAAAAATATAATCCGACATGCTTCTTTGGTCCAGTGTTTACATTTAATCTTGCTTCTTCCAGCCAACTCTGGGGCGATGTCGTATTTTTGCAACAGGAGTGACATTTTGAAGATCAAAATAAATTCAAGTATCCATCCCATTAGTATCGATACAGTCTGACAATAATAATAGTAGTCCTGTCACGATAACAAATTTTGCTGGGCGATTAACGGTCTCAGAAATTATTGCGATAAACGATAATATTGTTTGAAATTTGACAATAATCAGTAACTGTCAACTTAAAAGAAAAACTGTTAATTTTTGTGTGTGATACCGTTTTTGACCACTGGATGGCAGTATAAGACTGTCTGAACCGAAGGATGGATTGTGAGGGAGTCAGCAGCGTGTCTCTTTAAGAAAAATCGGGGGAGGCCCCTTGACGTGACATGGGCTGTCTCCCTTTTTTCTGTTCTCAAAATGGCAGACACTCAGTGTGGTTTGAGCTCTTTAGCATAGCATTTGACAAACAAAGCTTTTAATATAAAAAATTTGTAAACAAGTTTCAGCTTCTTTTTGCAGAGAAAAACAACTTTTTACATGAAGAGACGGGTTTCAAACGTGAATTTTGGAACTTCAACAAGACACAGGATCTCCCCCTTGAAAGTGTCACAAAAGGTTTACAAGTTTAAAGAGACTAAATTGATATTAAGAGGCTGGACTGTTTGTTTCCTGTTATACAGAAGACATGAAAATACAATTATTTATCAGCAGCTCCACTAAAGATTTTGGGTTTTATGATTAAGGTAAAGCAACAAAACTCTATAATTAACATTTAATAAAACGTAAAAGTCATCCTGACATTTTAATAAAAATTATGGGTGCCTGAGTCTGGACTTGGCACACTTCCAATCATACACTGGAAAATTAACTTATTTTATTATGTAGGCTCATTTCTTAAATATAATATTTGCCTGTAAACAAGTTTGTGTTCATTTGACAAGTTTCTGAGACCAGACTGGCTCAGTTATGGGGAAAAAAAAAAAAAAAACTGCATTTGTGCAGAGGTTTCCCCTTTTCTCCAAACTATTTGGTAAAAACTTTATTTTTACCTCTTTCTACTTAATCCAAAATAAAAAGAAGTGTTTCATTACATGTGTTCTGCACATATTGTAAATTTTAGAAGAATTGAGCATAACGTGTTAAAATTTATAACATCGAAACAGACCACAGGGTTCCAGTTTGGATCGAAAACCTTTTTTTTTTTCCAAACTCTGCGAGGCGTAGCTGACAAAAGCTTGTAGCGACTTGGCATTCTAGAGGAAGTGTAGCCCACAGACAGACACCGAGACAAGATGGGACACTTCAGTGACCACGCTCTGATGGGTAAAATCCCCCAGTCCGACAAACTCATCCCACACGATTGATGGCTGCTGTGACAACAGCCCTTCTCGTCACAGGCTGGAGAACAAGCTGTTGTGAAGGTCTGAAAATGGAAGATAGAGCCCAGAGGGGAGGCTTGATTTACAACCCCGAGTCGAGAAGGAAGCAGCATCGCCTACAAGCTTTAGACGGCCCTCCAGCAGAACCAGACTCCCTCAGCCTATCTGCCTGCCTCGCTTCTTGTAGACTTTCCAGTTTCTCTTTGCCTGCCTGTTGACAGCAGGAAAGGGCTCAAATGACATACCACCTATTAAAAAAAAAAAAAAAAAAAAAAAATATTAAAA
>JARVGS010000814.1:10866027-10878332 GCA_031762315.1 Hypsolebias antenori | reverse complement strand
TTTGTTTTACAGAAAAGAGCTGTAAGAATTATCACTAGAAAGCATTACTGTCACCCATCAAGCACATTATTTTATCACCTGAAATTATTGAAGTTCCATGATTTCGTAGATTATAATATTTTATCAGTTATGTATAGGGCTCAGAATAACGCGTTACAATTAAATATCCAAATACATTTTGTTAAAAGACAAAGTTGTTATAATCTTAAGGGAACAGAGAAATTTGTAAATCCAAAATACAGAACCAGTTTAAAGGGACGGTCTACCTCAATCCAGGAAATTGGATTGTGGAATAGTTTGGAGAATGAAGTTAAAAATGCCAAGTCAATGTTTACATTTAAGAAAATGATCAAAACTGAATTGTAAAAAAATATATATGAAGTAGTTTAATGTGTATTGTATTAAGAGTTAGAAAATTAGAAAGTTATTCATTTTGTTCAGTTACTTGTAGATAATTGTTTGAACTGATTGTTTGAAAAAAGGGGCAGATATAATAAGATTTTTTCTTCCTTTCGTTTTCTATTTTGTATTCGTATCATATATGGAATTTTTTTGTATTATATTTTAAAATGAATAAATTTATAAATAAATAAAATGAACAAAATAAATTAAAACGTTCAAGAACTGCTCTGTATCTTTAATCAGACCAGAAGTCTCTGTTCTAACTGCAGTTGGACTGTTTTAGATAAGAAAGTTCATTCTCAATCATCCAGGTACCAAATCAAATACAGTAATTCTGTCAAGGAAAAAAAAAAGAAAAAGAAAAGAAACTGTCCAGCTGACCCAACTGAGAATTATTGGACAGTTTTAGATGGACAAGTTAGTTCTGAGTCAGATTTAACACGCTCCTCTGATACAAAGTTGAGTGAATGTATGCATTACAGTAGTCCCTCGCTACCTCGGGGTTCGACTTTCAAGGACTTGCTCTTTCATGGTTTTTCAACAATTGTCAACTTTCCTATTACTGTACTCACGTGATTGAGACAGTATGGGAAAAAAAAAAAAGTAAAAAAACAAAACAAAACCTTTGGACAGGTGCCAGTATTTTGTAGTTTTCTTTCTATACGCCTACACTGTAACACCAGTCAAAAGAACTACATTACCCAGAAGCCAATACTGCTGCAGGCCGCTGCATTCTGCAGACATGGAGATCCGATCTGAACCCAACTAAATAGTTTGGTCTTTTTTATAGTGGCTTTGTTGCTCAGTGGATGCAGAGAGCCATACAGAACCAACAGAGAATTGGACCAGGACTACTTCCAGACTCATCAGTCAATCTGATGCTGCTTGCATGAAGCCTCTCGAGCGAGGAGGCATTGCTTGTAGGTCTAGTGTCTTCTCCGGAGCTCACCTGAACTTTTTTCATCCGGATTCTTGTGGATAATTTGAACTCTGTGTGGTTTTGTGCTGGTTCTTCCAAGGTCCAGCTCTCTCTAAAAATGTCTGGTGCTCAACGGCTGCAGTGAGCCGATCAGGACCGGACCAGAATCAGACCAAGGCTGGTGAGTACCTCAGATAACTTTGCAGTACTGTACAGTACATAAGTTATTAAAATGAAAGTAAAAATGTAGGTTTAAGAGTTTAGAACATTGCGAGAGTGTGGGAAGGGTTTATAAAGCTTTAAAATATACCATATTTTTTGGACTATAAGGCGCACGTAAAATACTTAAATTTTCTCCAAAAAAAAAAATCGACACTGGGCCTTATACGGTGCGCTTTATGTTTTAGTTCTGGTTGTGCTTACAGACCTCAAACTGATTTTATGTGGTACAACTGAACAATGTTGAGTTATTGTGAATGAGTTGAATAAAGTTTGACTTATCTGTTTTGTTTTGCTTAATGCACCTTATAGTCTGGTGCACCTTATGTATGACAATAAACCCATTCATTGATATTGCACCTTGTAATCTGAAAAATTTGGTAATTAAATCCTAAAATTCCACCAGAACTCTCTTATATTTTTTATTTAAAGTTTAAAATTGTGTAAAACCCCCACACAGATTGTGCTCTGCCTCATTTCTCCAGCCCTTCTGTGGCCAACAACCAGGTCACATGGGCGGGGGTCCTGTAAGCCCCTGGACGAACGATTGTCACCTGGATTTTAACGATTGAAATTCCTCTTATCTGAGTGACAAATATAAAGGCAGCAAGTGTGAACCGCTTCAGAATTAAGTTTATTTTTGTGTTTGCCTGTCCTTGTGTTCTTTATTCCCCACTAATCTCTTCATTGTTTGCCGATGTTACTGTAGTCCATCTGCTTTGAAATCATAAATTAACAGAAGGGATTACTGAGGTTGTTCAAATCTACGACAGGTAAGATATCGTTTGTGACTTTTTCACAAAGTTCAACTTCAGAAGATCTGAACTATCCCTTTAAAGCACACACACATGCTACTTAAAATCCAATAAAACAGCGAGGTAATGGCAGTAGACTGCATCCAAAATACAACTTTTATCCATCTGCAGCTTGTTTTTATTTTATTTTCAAACAGTTGGTGAAAATCCGCTGCCATCATTTTTGAAATTTAATTTTCTGCACTTGGAGTTTGGTGACCTCACCGCTGGGTCTCGACCCCAGCTTTGAGAGCTGCTGCGGTACACGTTGTAAACGACAACATGGCGTGAGCGGCAGATGGAGGACAAGCAGGAACTCATTCACACACTGCTGATGAAATCTGCTGGCAACGGGCGTCATATCACTGAAAGAAAGAGACGTGAAAAGATTTAAGACAAAAAATAAAGAGGACAGGTTGATTTGAGGGGTGCAGTTGCCATTTCCTTATTTATATTTAGACGTTTCATGGAACGCATTTCACAAAAATGATCATTTGTTGGACCTGCTGTTGCTTTATTTTAAAATTTTAGGCTTTTTAAGCTTCCCTTAGTTGAACACCTCGCTTGGCTATGATTAGGCTTTTAAACTAGACCAGAGTTAGGCCAAGGAGAAGAATTAAACCTAAATTATGTCAAGAAGTAAACAGGAAATGAGGTAAATTAGACTTTCTTGCAATGTTCACATGACGATGTTGTCTGGTTTTACCTCTGATAACGAACCAAAACCACTCGATTATGTTTAGGCTTTTAAACTAGACCAGAGTTAGGCCAGTACATCCAAACTAACAATCTTCTATAGGCGTCAACATAAATTAGTCAACTTTATTAATAAAGCACATTTAAAAACAGCAGCTGTTACCATTAACAA
Source organism: Hypsolebias antenori (assembly GCA_031762315.1). Taxonomy (NCBI): domain Eukaryota; kingdom Metazoa; phylum Chordata; class Actinopteri; order Cyprinodontiformes; family Rivulidae; genus Hypsolebias; species Hypsolebias antenori. The sequence goes on along the minus strand of JARVGS010000814.1, from coordinate 10,875,130 downwards.
TAAAAATCAATGGCAGTAATTTAAAGAAAGAATAATACCAAAAATTAATTAAAAGTATCAAAAGAAAAACTGAAAAAACTCAAATCAATAAAATACAGACCCAAATCACACTGTGTTAAAAGCCAATGCACACACACGTGTTTTTTAAAAGAGATTTAAAAACAGGAAGTGAAGGGGTCTGTCTAATGTTGAGGCGCAGATTGTTCCAAAGATTAGAGCCCATGACTGAAAAAGCCCAATCTCCTCTGAGAACAGAGTTAATCTGTTTTTTAAACCTAAAGTCAGAGTCTAAAACCATCCAGAGTCTTACAGACTTCTGAAGATATGGCTTAAGAGAGTCAAGGTTTACAGGAACAGAAACAGCAGTAGAGCAAGGGCTAAACACAACTTCAGTTTTCTGATTATTAAACTTAAAAAATTTGAAGCCGTCCATGCCTTAATGTCATCAAGACACTTTAACAGAGGGTGGAATGTGCATGAACTACTGGGTTTGAAGGGCAGATAAACCTGACCATCATCAGCATAACAGTGAAAAGAAAGACCATGTTTCCAATAGACCACAAAGGCAGCAGATAAAGTGAGAACAGAAGGGGTCCAAGAATTGAGCCCTGCGGAATTCCGCAGGAAAAAAGTGCTGAAGCAGATATTACCAATATTAATACAAAAGCTCCCATCGCTCAGATAAGAATGGAACCATTCTAATGCTACATGTGTAATCCCAACCCAGTGTTCTAACTGCAATATGAGAATACTGAACAGTATTAAAAGCAGCGCTAAGGTCCAGGAGTACAAGGATCACAAACTGACCAGTCATTTGCTACAAGAATGTCATTGCAAACACTTACTAAAGCTGCTTTGGTGCTGTGTATTAGTTTGAAACCAGATAGAAAGATCTCAAACATTTCATTCGCATTCAAAAACATTTAATTGAATAAAAACTATTTTCTCCAAGATTTTGGAAAGAATGGGAAGTTTTGAGATTGGTCTGAAATTTGAACAAGCTGAAGGGTCCAGGTTTTTAATTTCAGTAATGTATTTACCAAATCAAATTACACTATGTTAGATGAGACAAGTTATTTACCGTATTTTTCAGACTATAAAGCGCACTTGAAATCCTTCAATTTTTCTGAAAAATCAACAGTGAGCCTTGTAATCCAGTATTAATTCTGGTTGTCCTTACTGACCTCGACCTTATGTGGATATTGTGAATGAGTTGACTAAAGTTTGACGTATTCGTTTTGTTTTGTTTAATGCGCCCTATAATCCGGTGCGCCTTATAGTCCGAAAAATATGGTACTTAATGAAACTCAGTTTTGAAAACCCGTTTTTTTTTTTTTAACAGATATGAAAATTTTAAGCTTTTATTTTTATCATCATATTCTCCTGGAAATAATTATGTAAAACCCAATAAGAATAACACACAGTTCAGTACTGAGTAGCAGTTTATTGACATTTACCATGTTTTCTTTTATTTTTTTAATCACTCATTTATACATATACACTATTCCTGAATTTAATCAGTAACTTAAACCCAAAGAGAACAATTTGATAAATTCTGACAGAATAAAAAAATACAGTAGGTGACTTTGTAGGCAGACAATACAAAATATATTAGTTTTTTTTTTTATTTTAAATTAGATTATTAGACATTAAAGGTCACTGATCCAATTAGGATGTTTACAGAGGAGTGTTGATGTAAACAGACTTCAGGAGCATCTGAAACACATTTTATTTACATCTCTCCCAGTTACGGTACTTGCATCGTCTTTTTGCTCCAGCGGTCCTTCATGACAAACGTCCGATTTAAGTTGCTAAACGGTTTGAGGCATTGTGAAAAAGCGTTTATCCATAATTACTTTGTCCATTCTTGTCTGAGTAAGTCTGCATCTTGAAATGTCCCTGAGCCACGACGTCTCTCAATGAGCTTTTTCAACCCTCTTGATGGCCGTTCTCATAATGGCTCCATCATCTAATTTGTGAATGCACTTCTGAAAAAAACAAACCAAAAAAAAAAAAAAACGCCACTGATGGCTCAAGAGAAGCCAATTATTGACGTCTTGGTGTGAATCAGAGGAAAAACAAAGATGCAACCAGCCACAGTGTTATTTTTCTGGGGTGTTTTTCCCCAACGCAACATAGGTCTGCTTTACATTCAGAAGCGTTCTTATTGTCAAAGAAAGAAAAAGCATGGAAATAATGAGGAGGTTTAGCTGTTTTTTACAGCTAAACCCACTCATCATTAAAACTCAACGGGGCAAAGCAGAACTAAATTTACTTGGTTGCCATTAATTGGGAGTTCAAACAACCCAAGCGTACATTAGCATGCACATACAGCCTATTAGCTGACTGCACATCAGACTTGAATCTACTGTAAAAATATAGTCCTTACATTGACGTGATATGTTTTTCTTTTTCTAAGGCATGCTATTATAGAACCTTTCTGTTATCGAGGACTGAGAATGTCGCCATGTGAAATTCTCTAACTACCGTTGCGCTGTGAAGGAAAGCTAAGCTTCACCTCGCTGTTGTACGTCAACGTCTTTGCCTGGGCTCAAGTAAGATTTCCCAGCTTGTCAGATGAAGTAATTGCAGAAAAGCCCACGGTTGTTTAGAACACCCGGAAAGAAACCGCAGGGGAATTTTCAAGCTCGCGGACAAACGGAGAAGATTTATGGCTGCGCAAATTAAAACTGCTCTGAAACAAACAAACAAACAAAATAAAAGAGCGGCCTTATGCGAATACTGATCCGCACTGGAAACTGACGCACTGTAGGTGCACAAACACAACTTTAAAGCTCCTGACAACCAACAATTAGGATGTTGGCTTACTTACACATTTCTGACTTACAATTTCGCTTCATCTCTGCTGAAATTAAATGTTAGGAAGTGTTGCACTGGATGCTACATATGCAGGATGAGTCATCAGCATTTTTTTTTCATCTCTTTGTTGGGCCAGATACTGGATTATGAATGTCCTATTGTTCAAAACAGATCATTAGAGCTACTTAAATAGCAAAGGGGACTTTAAAGGGCTAATTCAGATCTTCTGAAGAAGGGTTTTGTGGAGGAATATCATAGCAGTTGCAGATATATTCTTGAATGACCTCTAATAACCCCCCCCCCCCATTCCCTTTCAACAAACCTAGAAAATACATTTACAAAGTGAAGTTAGAGCATATACATGTATATATCTATTTCTATATATAAAATACATTCTTCTATTTAATATTTATATTTTCTTACACTAGCTTTGGTTCATATGATACATTTTTAGTTTGTTAAAAGGTTAAATATAAATGAAAAAGTGGCACCTTAATGAATAAAGTGCTGAGGCTTTGTTACAAATGAATACCCATTCATACACGACCAGAGTATGACGCCTGAATAACACGTGTTTTGTCGCCACCTGGTGGTCATCTATTGACACTGCATCTTTACGCTGAATTTCACGTTTCAGCTACATTTTATGATTTTTAAATCTCTTTTTTCCTTCATTGAACACAAAACAGAGAGGGGATTTTCTTCAAAAAATAAAAATACAAAAAATAGGTTAATTTACCTCCCATTTCAATCCACGCAAACGTCTAAAACTTGTATAAAATAAAACGAAAACCTTGACCCAACCAGAAGCTACACTGACATCAGCTGTGACCAGCGGTTTCCTGAATCAAACTCATATGGCGCGTTGTGTTTTAATTTTGTTTAAACTTCCGTTTTTTTTTTTTTTATTGGCGTCTGGTGCAAAAACACCAGAGTAAGGCAATCAAATATGGCTATGATTAAAACACAAGTAAGGTCTGTGCATGCTCATGCAGCTAGTATTTCTGTACATTAGTCAAAACTCCTGAATTTTGCTTGTGATTTACAGCAACGTAAACACAATCTGTCTGCAGCGGTCGCCTCAAAGATCAGATCTGCTGGTTTGTTTTGCCTTTTAGTTTTTTTTAAGTCATACAGATGCTTCATTTTGGAGCATTCCTTCACCCATCAGAGGTCAAGCCGAGTTAAAATGTTAAATATGCAAATCAATGTTGACATCAGTTTGATTTTCCAGTGAGATGGAGGTAAAATGTAAACCCGAGCCCTCGTTTAGCACACTGGAGGTCCGACACCAGCGCACAGCGTAAAAAAAAAACTGCTTCAACTGGAGATCTTTGTTTGGATTTGTTCAGGTCCCCGTCTCATCAGTTTGCTCAGCTGTGTGTCTGTCTGGACTTTACGGAGTCAGACGTAGACGCCTTCGGGGTTTAGGCTGGACGAGACGCGGCTCTGCAGGGCGCGGAGGGCGCTGGGGAGAAGTCGCGAGGAACCGAGTCGTTTCAACTCCACGCCTGCAGAAAAAAAAATGTTTTATTATAATCACCTGTTTGAGAATAAGATCAGTCACACTCTGCGACATCTCAAAATATCACGTGGGACAACTGTCAGTTCTGTATAATGGCTCATTCTGAGGATGACCACAAGATGGCAACACGTCCACGCACATGTAACAACGCAGCATGAGCCAAAAACAGCTGAGGACCTTTTTTTTTAACATGGACCTTTTTGCATTATGTTTAGGACAGCTGTGTGCATTTTCAGCCTGGTTCTGTAGATACCGCTGCCGTTGTCCTTCACGGGTTGAGCAGGCAGCACCGTCACTTTGGTACCAGTCTTCTGTATGAACTGCTGCAGGTTGACCTGTCGGAGCTCTTTGGTCAGCTGGTCCAGCTCCTGCTCCTTCTCCTGCGGTGACAGCACAAGGCGGTGAGCACAGCTGACGCTACTGGTTCCTTTTTCTTCATTTCATTACCTCAAAGTGAGATGATATTTTAAGTAAAAGTGGAATGACGCTTTGCCTAGAACCTCCAAGTCATAAACCAGATTAGCTTTAAGATGCGGCTGCATACTTACTGTATTTTTATCTACTACAAGTATATACAAGTATATAAAGTACATAAAATTATAAGACACACTTAAAATAATTCAATTTTCTTAAAAAATCAACAGTGAGCCTTATAATCTGGTGCGCCTTATGTATTAATTCTGGTCGTGCTTACTGACCTCGAACAAATTTTAAATGGTGCACGGCGTTCAAAAATCTGTCATAATGTTTTAGTTTCGCTTAAAGCGCCTTATAGTCTGAAAAATATGATATTAATCCTCTTTTTAGTCAGGCAAATAATGCTGTTAATGTTAATACCTCAGATTATAATGACCATGCAGTTTTTTTATGTACAAGGAAGGATCCACTGAACATTTTTGTAAGTTGGGGTTTATGTTTCTATTGGAAATTGCTGAAATTTTCTTATCTTTATCCTAATTTTAACATTAAAAAGAGGAGAAATGGTCTGACCTGAAGGCTCTTGCCCGACTGGCAAAGTGAGCGCTCCAGCGCCTTGCAGCTGCTTTCCAGCTGTGCCGCTTGTTGGCTCTGCACCTCCAGCTCTTCTCTCACCTTCTGCAACTGAGCTTGAACCTAAAAATACAAAAACGACTTACAAACTTTAAAGGAAAGCAAGAAAAGGAGAAGAACTGTTACAATTTAACAAGCGCGAGAGATTTTAAAATGCAAGCTGTGCCTTAAAGTTTTTTTTTTTTTAAAGGAATCAGGAGCTTGAGATAAACTTTTTACTCCTCAGATTGTTAATGGAAACATCCCACTCTGCGTGCAGGCTGGTATGAGTTTATAAACCAAGAGAAACTGATTTGTACCTCCTCCTCCTGCACCTTCAGGTTGAGCTCAGCCTCCTGCTGCAGTCGCTCCTGCTCCAGGCCAGTTTCCATACTCTTAAAGAAAACGGCAAAAAAATCACCCCAAAGCTACAAACAAATAACCTGTTTACAAGCTCGATGAAAAAAAAGTTGAAACGTTCAGTAACTTTCAGAATGCAATGATTTTTTTAAGCAGCACAAACTCTTATATGGAACATGACAACTTACTGTAAATATTTAAACGGAGAAATTGTATCATTTAAAAGAAATTATTTAAAAAAAATTAAAAGTCATTTTGGATTTGATGGCAACAACATCTCAAAAAGTTGGGACAAGGACAACAAAATGTAAACGTCAGCGATTTGACTAATAAACAGCTGAAGGAAGATTTTGTAACTAATTAGGGAAACTGTGAAAAGAAGTGAGTTTAAAAAAAAGCGTTATAGAAAGGCTGAATCTCTCAGACGTAAAGATGAGCAGAGGTTCAACAGTCTGGGAAAAACAACTAACACCTCTGAGCTTAAAACGAGCACCTGGAACCAATGAAAGCATCTGGTCTGCTGACCTGAGAGAGAGCTGTTGGACATATGGCTGCAGCAGATCAGTGAGAGAGGAGGGGGCAGAATTGTTCAGAGATTTAAAAGCATACAGAAGTATTTTAAAATGAATTAGAAAGTGAACTGGGAGCCAGTGAAGTGATGCCAGAACTGGCGTAATGTGCTCTCTTTTGCTTGTACCAGTTAAAAATCAGGCTGCAGCATTTTGGGCCAGTTGTAAACGTGCAACGGAGGACTGACTGATTCCAAAAAGAAGCACATGACAGTAATCAAGCCTGGATGTTATGAAAGCATGTACAGGTATTACAGTCTCATGGTTACCTTTGGACAATATGGGCTTCAAATTAGATAGTCACCTCAACTGAGACAAAACAACAACAAAAAACAGGATTTAAAAATCATGTTTACATGACTGTTTAGTTTCATGGAAAGTCCATTTTCACTCCCAGATTAGTGACCACTTGTTTCTCAAACGGGGCTAGAGAGCAAAGGTCAGTGCTATACAGTAGTTCCTGATTGTGCCATTAGGAGCGAACAACATGACTTCTGTCTTCTTCTCATTAAAGTTTAAGAAATTTAAAGCCATCTAATCCCTGATGTCAACCAGGCAGTCAAGAAGAGGTTGGATAGAGCGTGCACCAGTGTGCTTCAGAGGGAAGTAAATTTGACAGTCATCGGCATAAAAATGAAAATACAGGCAGTCCCCGAGTTACGAACGAGTTCCGTTCCTACGGCCCGTTCGTAACCCGATTTTGCCGTAAGTCGGAGCGCTAATCACGTGGCGGCCATAACTCCGGATTTTCGCCGTAAGTCAGAGCGCTACCCACGTGGCGGCCGTAAAATGTCGTTTTAAACACGTTTTTTTAATGTAACACAACAACAGCGTACTTAGAACGCCGTCTTGCTGTGTTTCCAAGCAGTTAGCTAACACAATACCCTCAAAAAAAACGAAAAAAACATAAAATGCTGCATAAAAAAGTCAACGTGAGGTGTGATGACATCACTGGGGGCGGCACCGTAAGTCCGAAATGCCGTAAGTCGATGGCGCCGTAAGTCGGGGACAACCTGTACTGTATATTTTTCTTTCCATAAAATAACAGAAATATATTTGAGTCAAAGCTTTGTCCCAGTTGTCACACAGGCACATTTATTAACAAACAGCTGTAAATCTACAAAATAAATGTCTAAAAAATAAACTATTACTATTATACTATATACATGATTTTTCAGACATTTAATTACATATATTAAATAATAATCCTCTTCAGCTGAGGGCAGCTGTGGCTGAGAGGCTAGAGCAGTCGTCCTCCAATGGGAGAGCTGGGGGTTTAATTCCACCAGCAGTCATATGCTAAAGTGTTCCTGGGCAAGACATTGAACTTCTCATTGCCTCTGATGTGTGTCCCATCGGTGTATGAATGTGATAAAGTACTGATTTAATCCATGTACAGATCTTGTAGAGTGCTGTATGAACGGATAAATGAGGACACAGATTGTAGTGTAAAGTACTTTGAGTGTCTTGATAAGATAGAAAGGTGCCTTCACATTAGTCCGCGTGTTTGTGAACTGCAGTAAAGTGAGCCTCAGAACCGTGAAGCGGCAACACCGAGTGTTTTTGGTCTGCTTAAAATAAACCACGGGTCAGAGCTTATTTAGCCGTGCTGAGCTTTATGAGAGGAGCAGAGAGAGGTGGAGACATTTATCAACAGTTTATCATATCCCTACATGGTCAGTCAGTCAGTCAGGTTCAGAGAGTCTTTATTGTCATTTGCACCACATGTGGTACATGTGATGAAACAAAATTATGTACACAGGGTCCCAGTTACATCCAATCCAGTCTCAGCTGTGGAAGAAGATGGCTAAAGCGTTAGCCACCTTGTTAGCCGCTAAGGACCGTATCTTTAGTGATATGATAAACTGCTGATTTATTAATGTTGCGCTTCCTCTCTGTGTTCCTCTAAAAGGCACACAGCACAGCTAAATGAGCTCTGAACTATTTCAAATAAGAAGACGGGTTTGTCGTCTAGCTGTAGCCAGAGCCACAGAGAGAGAGAATCACACACGCTCAGACAGCTGCTGTGTTTAATGTCTCATCTCCTCTACGGCCCGCCCACACTGCCGAAGAAGGAAGGGAGGGGGAGCTCGGCTGAGTGTTTGGAGGGGGGCCGCCTGAGAGAACTATACAGTAGGATTTCCACGTATAAAACTATATTGTTTATATCGAGATAGTCTCAACTTATATTGCAAAATTTTTTTATCTCGATATTTAAAAAATATTGAGATATCGCCCAGCCCTACCCGATGCTATAGTCCACTTCCTGCTTTTGGAGCAGTCTCCGGTCCACTTGCATTCACAATGCATTTGAAATTCCCTAGATGACCTGACTGAGAATTATTGGATTTGATACATGGATGATTGAGCACGAGCTTTGTTGAACCGTGCTAGAATTCACTTCAATCAAACCGAGACCTAGGTACTTAGGCGGACCAGATTTAGGAGCCGTTTACACGGAGCATATTTTGAGTGAAACCGCAGCTTTCTTTCTGCAGTTCTGCCGATGGTTTACACGACACCACTGGCCCCCCCTCTTTGAATCAGAAGGTTTTTGAATCCACCTTCCAAAGTGGATGTTTTTCACTGACCCCCGTTGATAATATAAACATCTCCTGCTGCGCCTTTGTTTGACCACATGCGTTCGCAACACGCACGCGCGGACAGCCGGCATTTCTATCAACAACAATGGCGGCGGACACACCGCTTTCTGAACTACGATTAATATATTTTGAGTCTCATATTTAATTAATCTACACCTGAATGAAGCTGCTGTGACCAACATCTGTGTTGGAAGAGA
>JARVGS010000814.1:10836081-10851684 GCA_031762315.1 Hypsolebias antenori | reverse complement strand
TTGTCTCAGAAATTATTGTGATAAATGATAATATTGTTTGAAATTTGACAATAATTAGTCATTATTGTCAAATTTAAGAAGAAATATTTTATTTGTTTGGAGTGTAGTACCTTTTTTTGACCACCTGATGGCAGTATAAGACTGAACCAAAAGATGGATAGCGAGGGAGCGAGCAGCGTGTCTCTTTAAGAACAATGGGAGGGAGGCCCCTTGATGTGACATGGGCTGTCTCTTCAGTTCTCAAAATGGCGGTCGCTCGGTGTGGTTTGAGCTCTTTAGCATAGCATTTTTCACACAAAGCTTTTAATAAAATATTCATAAACAAGTTCTCAGCTTTATTGTGCAGAGAAAAACAACTTCTTACATGAAGGTATGGGCTTCAACCGTGAATTTTGAAGCTTCGACAAGACGGAGGTTTTTGCCAAGGTCGGCCTGTTAGCTTAGCTTCTCAGCTTGGCTGCCTTTAACTAGCTAAAAACGTGATTTTGGATTGTTAAAATAGAAGTTAAAGAGAAAAGAGAACGGGAGGGGTCAGTGAAGAGCACCGGAGCTGAGCCTTTTGTCATCCAGTGTTTTCAGTAGAAAGAGAGACACGAGGAAACTACAGTATATCGCGACAGGTCTAGTAGTAACCGAGCCGTAACGGTCGACACGTGAAAAGTTAAGCCAGCTTTGTGTCTCAGAAATGTGATGAAGTGATGACATGGTCTGTGTGACACAGGATTAAACAACAGATTTATTACACAGCAGCTTTGTATCAAGTTTAAAAAGAATCTCGTTAAACAGCGTTAATTCATCAAGTTTGGCAGAACGATATGAGAGACATCACACAATTAAAGCGTTGTGGAGTTCTGCGCCACAATTCTTTCATCCCTGCCATGTTTGCCTTTCTCAAAGCTTATGTTGGCGTCATCTGTGATCCATGAACCACCAAAGGCAGCATTAAGGCGGACTGGTTTTAGTGGCCATTTTGCTCAACTGTTTTGTGGAAGAACCTATACAGTAAGTGCAAATTTCTCATCAGGTTGTGGATAATATTCTGTTTTAAGTTTTGACCAAAATGCCTACATTCAATCCAATTTAACTCAAAAATACTTTAAGATCCAAAGGGATGTTGTTGTAACTCATTATCCTCATTTCATTAATAAATGTTATAGATGGGTGGAGGCAGGAAGGATCCCTTGTAAAGGTCCATTCCACAGTGGATCCCAAGAAACTGGAAATCCTCATCATTTCTCAAAAGGTGATCCAAGTCTAAAAATCTATTTTGAATGGCAGAAGGCAATATTTGCCATATTTTTCGTACTAATTATCAATGAGCAGCTGCTATGACTAGATCTTTCGCAATAAAGAATAAATCAATTAATCACATGATAAATGAAAATTATCTACCTTATTTCATTTATAGGCTTTATCATTTATTTGTGTCTCTCTCTCTTTCTACTGAAGACACTGGATGACACAGAATCAACCCCAGTACTCTTCACTGATCCCTCCCTTTCTCTTTAAAATCCATTTAAACCGTCCAAAATCGTGTTTTTGGACCGTTAATAGCAGCTAAGCTGCGAAGCTAGGCTACGAGCTAAGCTAACAGGCCGACCTTGGGGGAAAAAAACCCCTCCGTCTTGTCGAGGCTCCGAAATTCATGGTTGAAACCCGTGCCTTTGTGTAAAAAGTTTTTTTTTTTTTTTCCTGGAAACCGGAAAAAAGGAAGGAGACAGCCCATGTCACATCAAGGGGCCTCCCTCCCAGCTTTCTTAAAGAGACACGCTGCTTGCTCCCTCACTATCCATCCTTCGGTTCAAACTGTCTTATACGTACTACTATTCGGTGGTCAAAAAAAAGGTACTACACTCAAAATAAAATTAACCAACATTTCTTCTTAAATTTGACAATAATTACTATCTTCAAATTTCAAACAATATTATTGTTTATCGCAATAATTTCTGAGACAATTAATCGCCCAGAAAAATTAGTTATCGTGACAGGCCTAGCTAGCTATGACCAGTTGTGCTCACATACAGGATTTATTTGCTCTGATTAATAATGTCTTCTTTTATTATCTTTAAATCAAACTCAACTAAAGGACAGCCATTTGTTGAAGGACTACCGTATTATTTGGACTGTTAAGACACACCGGATCATAAGGCACATTAAGCGAAACAGAACAGTCACATAAGTTAAACTTTATTCAACTCATTCACAATAACTCAACGTTGTAACTGGTTGGAAGCACAGCCATAATTAATACATGAGGCTCACTGTTGATTTTATTTAAAGAAAATTAAAGGATTTCAGGTGCGCCTTATAGTCCGAAAAATACGGTAGTCCTTCAATGAATGGATGTCTTTTGATAGAGTTTGTTTTAAAGATAATAAATGAAGACATTGTTAATCAGAGCAAATAAACCCTGTATGTGATCACAACTGGTTATAGCAGCATCACTGATAATAAATGCATTCCCTCAGTTGTGTTTTAGCTCATGTTCCCAATCTGCTGCAAAGCAACAACAGCTGAAAATGAGTTGCCCCTGCTTTCATCAGACGTGCTTCAGGGACCTTTTCCCTCCCTGCTGTAACCCTGTGACTCAACTGAAGGAAGTTTTGATTAAAACCACTGCTGGGTGAGTCCTACAAAAGAAATTCACACGCACTGGAGCCGTGCACGTCCTGCTGGCTCATTGTATACTGTACAGTATTCTGCAGTACACAAACTGAACCCATTCCAATGTGAAATATTTACTAAAAGATTAAGAAATTTGCTAAAATGTGGGGCATATTGTTAAAAAAAAAACAAGCCGAGGACAACATAAACAAAAAAAGTCAAAGTTATGCAACAGCTGATTTATAATAATTAGCTCCATATGTTATAGAAAATTAGTGATAAAAGTGGTGCGTTCACTGCCCTCAGCTCTGTGTGGAAATCACATACCTCTTATTTTCCTTTAATCCTGATGTGCCTCCTTCTTGGATGAAATCCGGTACTTCCCGCGCTGACAGTAGAAGCAGCAGCTCCGGTTAACGGGCTCCGAGACGAGCACGCGGACGTGTCCGTGTCACAGGCTCTATGGAGCGGCGTGGACCGTCAACGCGAGTCCGTCCCCTCCTCGGACATCCGACAAACGCTGCTCTGCCCATCGGAGACGGGAACCCTCACGTGAAGAACTGGGACGCCGCAAGGCATGCCGGACCTGTTAAAGCTGCACTGCGCTCGTGCTGCGTGCACGAGACACAAACACATTCAGGTGGTTGGAAATCTCAGGGGAAAACGGGGAACTCCTCCATGTTTTCAGACACTTTTCATACACACTAAAATAGGAAGAGTAGTAAAAGAAAAACACACTTTTAAAAACTAAGTTTAAAAAAATATATAATTTAAAAACTAGCTGATTTAACCGAAAACAAGTTGATGAAAATGTGCTGGTCTAATCAAAAAGCTTCAAGGGTTTGAATGTAACTTGATTTTATTTTTCTTTTATAGCACTACTTTAATTTACTTTTTATTATTTATGCATTTTGTAGCTATTGCTGTGTGAACCTTGTATGTGGTTTATTTAAAACAGTTCTCTTGTAAATGTAACTCAATGACACTAACCTGTATAAATAAAGGTTGAATGAAAAATAATAGAAGCCCTGGTCATTCTTGAAGTGATGTTCAGTCAAATAGTTAAACTGATTTTTTTTTTACACTTAATGCCAGCTTTATTTATAGCGCACTTTAACAGGACCAAAGCTGTACACTTAACAAAACAATTATACAATCTTTAAGTATTTTGTGATGCATATACTGTATTTATGCTTTCAGTTTGTTGAAATACTACTGTACTGTGTTTCAGGTGTGCTCTGAAGTCATTCTGACACGGTGCAACATTGCACACCGCGAACATTTCATTGTCAACACAAAAATACCAAAAAGCAAATTTCAAGGTACAATTATACATACCGTATTTTTCGGACTATAAGGCGCACCAGATTATCTATGGCGCAATATCAATGAGCGGGTCTGTTTTCATACATAAGGCGCACCGGCTCATAAGGTGCATTAAGCAAAACTAAAACATTTTGACAGATTTTTGAGCGGCGTTTACCACATAAAACCGATTTGAGGTCAGTAAGCACTTTATACATAAGGTACATCGGATTATAAGGCTCACTGTTGATTTTTTGCAAAAAAAAAATAAATTTTTTTAAGTGCGCCTTATAGTCTAAAAAATATGGTAATAGTCAGTAGAAAAGCAGGTGTAAAGGACCAAAAAAACTGACCTTGAGTACGGGAAATAGCTTTTTTGGTCATGGCGCCTGACATAATGGCATTTCCTCCCGTTATTTAACAGTCATCAATGGTGTACCACAAGGCTCAGTCTTAGGACATATCCTCTTTACAATCTTATTTATTCGTTCATGACCCAGAGTTTGTGACCATAAGTGAGGGTAGGAACATAAACCGTCCAGTAAACAGAGAGCTTCGCCTTGCAGCTCAACTCCCTCTTCACCCCAACGGACTGGCACGGAGTACGCAATACTACGGAAGCTGCACTTATCCACGTGCCAACCTCACAACCCATTCAAAATAAACCCCCAACACTTAAACTCTTCCACTTTATCTGGCTAGAACAAATACATCTCATGATTGATATATTTAACATGTTTAATCTAAAACAGCAGTTATCAAAGAACAGAGCACAAATACTTTCTGACCTATTTTCTTGGCTTTTGTCGTCACATGAACGAGCTATAAAACTGGGCTGAACTTTTCGTTATGCACACTTCCTCCTGTGTGACGTCTGAGTCTGTTTATTGCAATAAACAAATTCAAAGACCATTTTTGAAAACGTCCAATTACATCTGTTTCTGTGTTGAGACAACTTAAAGCAGGAAATTACATAAAACAGGCTAAGTATAAAAACAATAGTGATCAAGAATAATATTTTAGTGCTGTCATTTTTGTTCTAAATTAAAATCTTTAATCTCACATTTGAGTAGCTTTGCATTTCTTTAAATTAAAAAAAAAAAAACATTTATCACTTTCTTCTCTCTGTATAGGCTTAACTTAGCTGCAGCTTCATCCTCTTGGTGCGCCCTGAATGACCAACGTCTGGAAGCCTGATGATGCCAGCACTCAACGTTTGATCCTGTTGTTCTGGTCTTGACTGGCGGATGGAAACATCTTTAAAATCCATTTGAACCCTTAATAATAACTAGATAAACTGCATTTCCTGCACAAATTCAGTGTAAATACTTGTTGCAGAAGAACTTGCTGAAAAACAGCAGAAATTAGCAACAACAACAAAAAAGCATAGCTGAAAATGTAGAACAATCATAAATCAGCAGGAGAAAGCTGAATGAACACAAAAGATGAAATGAGTGCAAAAAATGTGGAATTAGGTGAAAAGGCTAATATTAGCATAAAATCAGCTAAGTAGTAGCTGAAATAACTAAAGCTAATGGAAAAGAACTGTAAGGCGCATAAGTTGAAAAAAGAGTAATAATTTAGGTAGGCTGAAAATAACAAATGAACATGAAAAACTTGAATTTATCTAAAAACAGCTAAAATTAGCTAAAATATGCTGGGGAAAAAAACCTCAGCTGAAAACGAAGAACAAGCTTAAATTATTAGAATAAACCAAAAAGAACATGTTTGCTCAATTAGGCTGAAAGAAGCAGAGATTAGCACAAAAAGTGGAAATTACCTGGGGGGAAAAAAGCTGAAATTAGCAAAAAACAGCTGAAAAGTAGCTAAAAATTACAGAAAAAGTTTAAAGTTGAAATAAAAGTAATAATTTAGTTAGGCTGAAAATAACAGAAATGAACATGAAAAACTTGGATTTATCTAAAAACAGCTAAAATTAACTAAAACATGCTGGGGGGAAAAACAGCTGAAAACGTAGAACAAGCTTAAATTATTAGAAGAAGGCAAAAATAACACATGTTGGCTCAATTAGGCTGAAAGAAGCAGAGATGAGCACAAAAAAAGTGGAAATTACCTGAAAGAAAAAAAAAGCTGAAATTAGCATAAAACAGCTGAAAAGTAGCTAAAAATAGCAGAAAAAGCTTAAATCACCAGAAGGAAGTGGAGAGAGTGCATTTTTGCTGAATTAGGATGAAAATGCAGAAATGAGTGCAACAAACGTGGAATTAGTTGAAAAGCTTAAATTAGCATTAAACGGCAAAATAGTAGCTGAAATAGCAAAAAAAGCTGAAACTTTCAGGAATAAGCTGAAAGTAGCATAACAAGCTGAGATTAGCAGAAAGAAGTTAGAAGATGCACAATAATGTAATTAGCAGAAAGAATCTGAAAGGAACACACAACAGTTGAAAGAAACAGCATGAAAGTAGCTGAAAAAAGTTTAAATTTGCAGAAGGAAACTGAAAATAGCTGAACTAGAACAAAATGTAAAAGAAGCAGTAAAAGGTTGTAAACACATCTAAAGATTTAAAGGATGTAAAATGAGCTCAATTCATTTTCCATGAGGAAAAAAATGTAAGAAAGGCTAAATATTTCAAAAAGCTAAAGTTGCACCAATACCAAAAGTTGCAGCAGGATTGCCCTGAAAGAGCTGAACGTTTTCATACGAGTTGTTGAAATAGCACAAAAACTTTGGAAGAAGAAAGATGCTGAAAACCGTACGGCAGAAAAGTGGATCACAATAGTGTGAATGCTTCATAAACATTCACACGATAAGCTTCAAGTTTGACACATGAAGGGGTTGAAACAAGAAAAAATTAAATTAAATTCACGCACAAATACATTGCAGGACAGAAACCTTTGCCTCCAGAGCATATTTAAGAAATCTGCATTTCTGCTCCTTAAAATTCCAGTCAGAGCTCAGGTCTTCATGTCTCACTGCATTAATCATGACAGCTGCCTGTTGTGCTGATCAGGCACAATCAAAGATGACCTTCAGCTTATTCACACTGCTCTTAATTTCCCTGCTGCCAAATCATCCAACACAAGTTGCACATTGTTGTTTTAGCAAATGCCGATTTAGTCCACTCTTTTTATACAATCAAACCATTTTACCAAGTCGGAAACTCAATAACTCACGATGCACTTATTCCTCTGAACAGCTTTAATCGTTCATTCGTTCCCGTGCCGTAGACTCGTGAATAAATTAAGTTTTAAACTCTGTAATTAACAAATGGTTCGGCTGTAGAGACGAGCGAGCCCCGGGTGATTGATGTTTTCTTGCAGGAAGTGATGACGGGCTTTGGCAGATGCTCTTAGGAGCTAAAGCTTTCAAACATTAAACAAAGATCCAGCCGGGCGGGCTGCTGCTGGAGCTACATTAATCAGAGTTAAAGCATCCACCGTGGTTTGGCACTTTTTTTTAGAAGCATGTTTTATTTCCAACCAAAAGCATATTGACTGGAGCTGATTTATATTGTACAGTCAGTCATGTTGAGCAGTTTTCAAGTTAAGATAAAATGAGTTTCCTTTGATTTAATGAAGCCTAAAACTCAGCTGAAACAATATTCAGGTTAACTGCAACTGAAATGAACTCCTATAACTATCAAAATACTCCAGTTTGTACTTTTCTTTTGTTCCATTCATCAACCTGAGAGGTTTGTAAAGTTGAGGAGTTTCTTCCAGCATCATGGACCACTCCACTCTTGAGACAGAGTTTGGTTTGTTCCTTTCACTGAACTACCGTAATTTCCAGACTACTGAGCGCATCTGAATATAAGCCGCACCCACTAAAAAAAATAACCAAAAACATACGTGTTAGGCTGATTGTAACTCTAAATTGTCCTTAGGTGTGAGTGAGAGAGGGAATGGTTGTTTGTCTCATTTGTCTCTGTGTGTCCCTGCAAAAAATGCAACATACTGTAGCTTTTCTGGATAAATATATACTGGGAAAATATATGTTTCTGGTGTTTTTAGCAGAGGAAGAAAATACTAGAAGAAATATTTTTTCCTGGTGTTTTACAAGCAGAAAAATAACAACGTAACCATGTTTGATGTTTACTTAAGTAGTACTGTACAGCCCACAAAATTAACAGTTTCTTTTTTGTGCAGGAACTATAGGAAATATATATTTTCCGATATTTTTAGCAGAAGAAAATACAGGAAAATGTATTTTAAGTGCATGTACATACGTGTTTTAATATAGAGGTTATGAGCTAGTGTGGCAAGTTAGAAATGAGTCTTTTCTCATTAACTCAGTATAACTGGTAAAGCTCAGATGTCCCAGCTTTTCACCAGCCTAGAACACAGAATTACCTTTGTGAAGCTGAAAGTCTCAAAAGTCACTTTCACAGACAAGCTGATCCGTGTGCTTTGTTCACTGGTTTGTACACATGTATACAGTACAGTATTTGACTATTTTTATGCACAGAATACACCTACTTGTGCACAAAGCTGTTTATGCATTTGTGGATCTTATTGTATGGGGTGCTGTTTGTAAAGTTACACAGTCAAAAATCATCAGCAATATTTTGGTTTATTTAGCCTTTCATAAGAAAATTTTTTTTTATTTTTTCCCCCCAAATCCCAAAGTCCTATTTTCACCATGTTACTCATACAATTATAAATGTCATAGTTCCAAACTAATTAATTTACAAGCTAAATATTTAGTTTACAAACTACTTAACTTGCAAGTTAAATATTTAGTTAGTAAGCTAAATATTTAGCTCCACATTAAATATTTAATTTATAAGCAAAATATTTATTTTACAAACTAAATACTTAGCATGCAAGCAAAATATTTAGTTAGCCAGCTAAATATTTAGCTCCATACTAAATATTTAGTTTACAAACTAAATGTTTATGTCCAAGCTAAATGATTAATTTACAAACTAAATATTTAACTTACAAGCTAAATATTTAGCTAGCAAGCTAAATATTTAG
This sequence comes from Hypsolebias antenori, assembly GCA_031762315.1. Taxonomy (NCBI): domain Eukaryota; kingdom Metazoa; phylum Chordata; class Actinopteri; order Cyprinodontiformes; family Rivulidae; genus Hypsolebias; species Hypsolebias antenori. Next base: position 10,842,837 of record JARVGS010000814.1, on the reverse strand, counting down.
TTTGCTAACTAAATGTTTAGCTAATAAGTTAAATATTTAGGTCTGACCTAAATGTTTAGTTAGCAAATTAAATATTTATTTTGGAAATTAAATGTTTAGCTTGGAAAATAAATATTTAGGTCCAAGCTAAATATATAGTTAGAAAATTAAATATTTATTTTGGAAATTAAATGCTTGGATTGGAAAATACATATTTAGGTCCGAGCTAAATATTTAGTTAGCAAATTAAATATTTAGTTAAGGGATTAAATATTTAGCTTAGAAATTAAATGTTTAGTTTGGAAATTAAATATTTAGCTTGTACAACAAATATTTAGTTTGGAGAACAAATATTTAATTTTAAAAATAAATATTCAGCTTGGAAATTAAATATTTAATTTACACCTAAATATTTTGTTCACTAACTAAATTAAACATTTATCTTGGACATAAAATTTAGTTTGTAAACCTTTTTTTTTTTAGTGTGGAGCTAAATATTTAGCTTGTTAAATAAATATTTAACTTGCTAGTTAAGTATTGTTTGTAAACTAAATATTTAGCTTGTAAATTAAATATTTAGTTAGTGAAGTATGACATTTACAAATGTATGAATAACATGGCGAAACTATGACTTTGAGAACAAAAACTTTTTTTTTCTTGTGAAAGGCTAAATAAACCAAAATATTGCTGTTAACTTTTGACTGTGTAACTTTACAAACGGAACCCCATACTTATTGTACACAAATCTCGTACTCTCGTGTGACTACTTTTGAGACTGATTTACCTTCATACTTATAAACCATCTCCTTTCAGAAGAAATGTTTCAATACTCCACACAAGCAGTCAGCCTGGGAACTACAAACAGCTGAAACCAATGTCTCCTAACGAGCAGCCGAGCTCGTTAACGAAACTTTAAGCCATCATACTTTAGGTTGTTTTAAAGTTTGCATTTCAAACTTGTACATAAATTATAGGAGACTGAATTGACCATTTTCTGTTTAAGTTTATTCGTTTTGTATTTATTTTCTCATTTTGAACATTTTATGTCTGAATATTTTGTAATTTAGCATGATTACTCCATTGCTCCTTTAATATTATTTGGTTTCTTTTGTAGCCATTTTTTTTTTTTACTGTAGGTCATTTGAAGGTCAGATTTTTGGTTGTTTTGCATCTCATGCTCAGTAAAATAGTTGTTTTTTGTAATCTATTATCTTTATGTTGGATGTTTTCACCTATTTTACACAGCTTTTTAATATTAGTTGTTGTTTGGTTGTTTTGTAGCAACATTGCTTCCATTTTTATGAAATTATTTAACATTTTAGTTATATTTTCAACTTTTTATCCTTTTTTTTTACATCAAATTTTTTTTTTTGCTCCTTTTTTAACATATTTTTCTTCTGTTCTTTATGCTCTTCTTGTGGCTCAGTTTTCGTTGTTTTTCATTTCCACTTGTTTCACATTTTTAACTTTTTTATATATTTAGTTTCACTTTTGCTTGCATCTGTTTTTTATATCTCAGTTTCGTATTTGCCATTTTTAAACAGACAGCTCTGTATCTGTGTTTTATAACATTTGTGGTCTTTTTACACATTATTCATGCTGTCCATCTAATTTACATCTCGGCATCCTCTTAATCCAGAGATTTCCTCTGTTTAAAGAACATAAAATATAATTTTACACACTCAGACGTCTGGACCTGCGCCTCAAAGACTCTGTGTGTATTTCGTGTTTAATGTTAGTCTCAGGAACACCGTCTGTCCAACTTTGGGACACTGAAGGGTGGATCTTCATTCCAGACATTCTCATGGAATGAAGACACTTGCACTTCCAGGAAACTACTCCAATCTGGAGCGTCTTTTCCTCTTTAATAACTAGTTTAGATGTCACGTTCAACTGAAGGATCACGTCAGCAGAAAGGAATCTGACTCGAGCGAGGACATCAACAATGGCCTCACTGTAAACTCAAAGCTGTCCCTCTCTTTCGCCCGTCTTCTCTCTCGTGTCACAAACGCGTCCAGCCCTTTTAAGCGACGGCTCCAGCAGTGAACAAACACACCCTCAAGTTTCTCCACACCTGTTACCACGGGCTATATCGGTGTTTTGGAGATCTTTCACTGTCTGTTGTTACAAGATGAAGCGTTTCTTGTGAAATAAGAAGCTGAGCCATTTCTCCGAGCGACATAATCTGAAGAGAAACAAGTGCGCGTTTGACAAAAGGATTTAGACTTTCCTTCTTCAGCCAAAATCACGGCCTTGGTCACCAAAATACTGCATGACATGGATGATTTAGAGATGGTTACAAAGAAGGAGCAGGGATTTAAGTTCCCTAAACAAAAAGGGATTCAAGCTAAAGATGAAGGTTGTTAAAATATGTGGGATTAAGAGTTTCTAAATATGAAGAGGCTTTAGAGGGTGGGAGAACATTAATAACCCATTGCTTTAGCCTCTTCTTGAACAGCTGCTGCCCTCTGCAGGATATATTACAGAAAACTTGGATTTTAAGAGGGTTGAACATGTTTAAATGAAAAAAAAAAAATCATAAAAAGTTTTAATGTTATACATTATTTAGATTTGAATCATGTGTAATCTCTTGAAATTTCTGAGTTTTAATGCAGATGTATTACATTTATATAAAGTATCAGAATTGTCACTGGGTTGTAAATACCGTATTTTCCAGCATATAAGTCACAGTTTTTTTTGGGCATAGATTTGTCACTCCTGTGACATATACTTTTTTTTCCATTTTCATAACGCAATTTTTTTGACTGACGCCTTACATTTCTAAGAACTGCAACACTGAGTCCTCCTGTGTGTGCTTGCTTCACTCAGCTGGTGGAGGAGGAGGAACGCTGAAGAGCTAGCGGCTATTTTTTCATTCAACCTTCATTTAGGCACGTTAATCCCATTGAGCCTCGAGGACACATTTACAAGAGAGACCTGGATGTCTATGGCTGCGATGGACGGATGAATGGATGGTGCCGCGCTTCCCGGGCGAAATGAAGCTGTTTTGACCATTAAATAAATGCATAATAAATGCAATGGATCAGTGGTGACGCATAATAAATGTGACTTATACACCAAAGCGACTCCCTCCCCTCCCACCGAGGAAGTCTACGGCCCAATCAGGGGGAAACCGGGTAAATAAACATTGTGTCATCATTTCAGGACTCTTGGATTCTCACTGGCTCTGTCCTTGGCCAACATCAGCACCCCCCCGAGAATATTTACGGATCTCACCAGAGCAAACTGGCTGATTATTCCATTCTTATCAGAACTCCTACTGTGCCTCCGAGTGCATCCTTGGACACGCTCACCGCCCTTGTCGTTTCCCCTCCCCTGCAGAATGTCTATGTTACCATGTGCTTATGTGGGTGGGGTGTTTGTTTTTTTTTTCAATTTCATGCTATCACTCATTGGCCATTGAGAGAGAGATTGTTAGGATTTTGTTTTTTGCCTCCCAAATCCTTCATGTTGTTACTTTCACAACTTTTTTTAATCTGTCTAAACAAGTCTCACTTGTAAAAGAGTCTTCAAGGCTCAATGTGATTTATCTGGATGAATAAAGGCTGAATTGAATTGAAACTTGTTTTTTTCCTCTTCAAGATGCTTTTTTTGACTAATGCGACTTATAGTCTGGAGCGACTTATACGCCGGAAAATATGGTAATTCATTAAATTTATATTTCCCTTAAAAGATGCGCTCGATATGCGTTTTCAACTTTTTGGAAATAGAAGTTCTCCTCTTGCAGAGCTACAGGAACAACCACTGGTGCAACGCTGATTGTTTTGTGGGAGACTGGATCTCTGAGTTGGGATCGGCTTCATTAATTGTGGATCTTTAGGGTATTTCTTAGTTTAAATAAAAAAAAAAAACTAATGAGGGCAGAGGAGGTGAGTCTGACTTGTTTGTATTTTACGTCATATCACTTCTTTACAGCACCTTTCATGAGTTTATTGATTATTTAATCGCTTCTGTAGCAGTAAAACTGTCAAGGAGTAGCTGTGTCTCCTCTGCGCTGACCTTAAAAGCCTCGTCCTGGAGGGGGTGATGCTGATCGGCACCTCCTCCCCCCACTTCAGCTTTACCGCACTGCAGTCCGTCCTGCCAGGACCCACAAGGGCGACGCTGCTTCAGGGGCTCAACGTCACTGAAAGGCCTGACAAATGAACAAAGAAGCCAAACATATGGGAACAACTGGAAAAAATGAAGATTCACAAAACAATTTGTGAAAACAATACTTGGTTTTAATGTTGCTCTTACAAATACATCAATTTATGAGCCACTTCATTTGCTTTTTAAAGATATTAAAGCTGTTCTTTCATGCATTACAACTTCTTCATTCTTCATAATGAAATGTTTAGAGCTGTAGTGCTTAAAATATCTTAAGTGCAGAGCTGCCATAAAAAAAACACATAAAACTTCAAACTACAAATAGTTTCATTGCTACAAAATCTCAGTCTGATTTAGACCATACTGCACTGCAGCAGTGAATTTAATGCATTTTATAAATCTAAAGTGCTTTAAAGGTCTCTTTAAAATAAGAACTTTGTTAGTTTAGCAACCTTAACTTCTGTGTCTATATGTAATAGAAAAGAAATTCAACTTGTTTAAGGTACCGTATTTTTCAGACTATAAGGCGCACTTAAAATCCTTTAATTTTCTCAAAAATCAACAGTGAGCCGTATGCATTAATTCTGGCTGTGCTTACTGACATCGAACCGATTTTATGTGGTACAACTGGACAATGTTGAGAGCTATTGTGAAGGAGTTGAATAAAGTTTGACTCATCTGTTTTGTTTCGCTTAATGTGCCTTATAGTCCGAAAAATACGGTAATCAAAAAACACAACACAAGAAGGCGGCTAGTTTTTTTGTTGCTGATACGGTTATAAAACGTGACACAGATTTGGTGTCTGTGGTAATCGGTTCTGTTACTTCAGTGAATTCATGACCTTTGTTGTCCTTGCGTTGAATAATTCAGATTTCTTGATTCCATTCTGTTGAGAGAAACAAGTTTTTATTTTAGCATAATTCCTGTATGTAAAGTATTTTGATCACCATATATGCTGATTGTTAAAGCTGTTTCACATCATATAAGAAAGTGGAGTCATTTTCAAAGTTTAGACCTAATTACAATGACCAACCATAACATTATGACCACCTGCTTTACACAGGGGTTGTCCTCTCCTCATGTTGGCACATCATCAGCTACGATCAGTCATAGAGACCAAAAAACATCTGAAATTGTCCTGAAAGCTGAACATCTTTTAAAAGTGTTGAGCTAAAATAAACACTTCTTTGGACAAACTAACCTTTTGGTGGTTGCTCTTTATATACTCAGTCCTGCCCCCCCACCTCCACAGCACATGTATAATCCTAAAACTTGTGTCTTTTTACACAATGTTGGGTAAGTGAGTCCATGAAGACAAAGAAAATACTTTGCTTTGTAGTTTTGGGGTTAGGAGAAGGTTAAAATGGAACAAAACAAAAAATGCTTAAAAAAAATTACACATTTTCTCAAAAGGTGTAAAGGAACAACAGATTTTGTAAACTTAATTTGTTCACGATTATTGAAAATTTATTTAGAAAAATTTCCAAACACGTCTTTGCTTGTACACTATGGGGTGCTGTTTGTTACACAGTCAAAAATTAACAGCAATATTTTGGTTTATTTAACCTTTCGTAAGAATTATTTTTTTCAAAATTATATTTTCATCATGTTGTTCATACAATTATAAATGTCACAGTTCAAAACTAATATTTAATTTACAAGTTAAATATTTAGTTTACAAACTAAATACTTAACTTGCAAGTTAAATAATTAGTTACTAAACTAAATATATAGGTGTGAATTAAATATTTAATTTCCAAGCTAAATATTTGTTTTTAAAACTAGACATTTCATTTCCAAACTAAAAAATTTTATTGTCCAAGCTAAATATTGAATTTCCAAACTAAACATTTAATTCCTAAACTAAATATTTAATTTGTTAACTTAATATTTTTTTAAAATGTTAAGTCAATGTGTACATTTAAGAAAATGATCAAAAGTGAATTGTTAAAAAAAAATGAAGTAGCTTAATGTGTATTGTATTAGCGATAAAATTAGAGTTATTCATTTTGTTCTGTTACTTGAAGATTATCATTGTTTGAACTAATTGTTTGAAAAAAGGTTCAGACATAAGATGATTTTTTTCTTCTTTCTGCGACCTTTCATTTTATATTTTGTATTCTTATCATTTATGGGATTGTTTTGTATTGTATTGTTTTTTGGTAAATGAATAAATTTTATAAACTAAACTAAATATTTAACTGGGACCTAAATATTTAACTTGCAAGCTAAATATTTAGGTCTAAACTAAATATTTAGTTAATATGCAAATCCTTGCTGAAAAGCAGAAGTGGACTATCAAAATAGAAGCTGAAACCATGTGACATAACATTCAGGGCGAATCTGCAGCTAAATATTTAGCTTGGAACTATGACATTAATAAATGTATGAATAACGGTGAAAATATGACCGAAAAAATTTTTTTTTTTTTTTTTCCAAAAGTGAATTGTTAAAAAAAAATATATATATATATTTTTATATATATATTTTTTTTTCTTATGAAAGGCTAAATAAACCAAAATACTGCTGTTAATTTTTGACTGTGTAACTTTACAAACGGTACCTCATAGTACACAACACAGAAAGACGGCGCCACAATCGTTTACTGAAACCTTCGACACAGTGTGAAACATGAAGGGACTCACCTTCTTCAGAGCCCCCAGGGTT
>JARVGS010000814.1:10820329-10830724 GCA_031762315.1 Hypsolebias antenori | reverse complement strand
ATTTCTATCGCCCGCTGCTGTGATGACGTCACTGGGGCGGCGGCCGTAAACGCGAAATGCCGTAAACCGATGACGCCGTAAACCGAGGACTACCTGTACTGTATAAGGACACTTCTGAGACATTTGAGCTACAGAATTGCAAACATCTGGAGAACTGAACCTAAATTCCACCGGGAGTTTGTGAGACCTTCGTGCTGCATCCATGCAGCGTGCATAAACACGATGCAAGCGCAACTTCAGGGAGGTTGCAACTGAAAAAACATTTTTTTCTCGCAATTCTGCCAGTTTTATGTCTCCAAAAGTCAGTGATAACATTCCTGCAGAAACAGGCGAACCTCACAAAGCTGTAATCCATCAGTTGACTTGGATATTCCTCACCCACTAATGTAGCTAAAGAGGAAGCTGACCTTCAAAGAAGCTCTGATTAACGGATATCCCTCTCAAACACTAAACCACAAAAGACGTCGTCTGAACTTTTAAAAGGGGGATTAGGGTGTGAAGGGATTACCTGTGAGATTTTGGCACTGCGAGGAGAAAAGCAGCCTACAGACCTCCGCTCAGGGGCCGGGTCTTGGCGAGATTCTCTGGGGAGTTTCACGTGTTGCTGCGAAAGCTCGAACCCAAACTGAAAAGTCAGGTTGTTCAGGATGCAGACGCAGTTTTCTGTGGACTTTAAGAAAAAAAAAAAAGAAGAGTCAATTCCATCGAAGCAAGCTGGTTAAACACATGATCACTCAGAGACTCTGGTGAACCGTAAACATTTGAAACTATTCACCCATGCCTTCTTTGAAAAGTACGGGATAAAAGAGAACGAGAAGAAGCAGAAATTCTAGTTTGGGAGTATTAATGGAACGTTCATCACTCGTTGTGAGCACTGTCAAGTAATCTGACGACAAAATATTTCCTCTTATCCCTTTGGTCTCACCTCGTCGTTGGTGTTCTGGTTGGCTACGGTTCCTCGGATGTAGTAAACAAGCGAGTCGATGAGGTTCTCACACACCCTCATAGCTTGACGGACGTCTGGGCCAGCAGAGCTCAGATTTCTGCACACAAAAAGGAATGATTGTAACAAAGCATGAGTGCTTTTCAACTAAATAACGAAACCCAAACCCAAAAAAGTTGGTATGTTATGTATGGTAAATAAAAATCGGAAGGCAGTGATTTGAAAATCTCATTAATGTATTTTAATCACAATTAAAACTTAATAACTAGAGAAACTGCATTTTCTACAAAAATGCAGAGTGAATGCAGAAGAAGTTGGTGAAAAACAACTGAAAGTAGCTAAAAACATGCTGAAATGTAGCTGAAATTGGAGAACAAGTCTAAGTTAGCAGAAGAAAGCAGAAATACATATTTGCTGAATTAGATTTAAATGAGCATACAAATGAGGAAATTAGCTAAAAAAGCTGAAATTAGCAAGAAATACTGAAAAGTAGCTAGAAAGAACTTAAACTACCAGAAGGAAGTCAAAGGAGCTGAAATGAGCTTTAAAAAAAAGTGGAATTATCAGTACTTAAAAGCTAAATTTAGCCCAAAACAGCTAAAATGTACCAGTAGCTGAAACAGCAGAAAACGCTGAAAATAGAAGAAAAATCTGAAAGGAACTGAAATTAGCACAAAGAATGTAATTAGGCTGAATGTAGCAGAAATTACCATGAAACACTTGAATTTATCTGAAAACAGATTAAATTTGCTGAAAAATGCTAAAATTCTATTAAAAAAAGTAGCTGAAAAGGTGGAACTAGCTTAAATTAACAGAAGAAAAAAGAAATAACACATTTGCCCAATTATACTGAAAGAAGCAGAAATGAGCATAAAAATGTAGGCACTGTCTGAAAAAAGCTGAAATTGTTAAAAAAAAAAGCAGCTAAAGTTTTCTGAATGAAGCTTAAAGTACCAGTAGGAAGTGCAGAGAGCACATTTTTGCTGAATTAAGTCGAAAAAAACTTGAAAATGATGCAAAAAAAAAAAAAAAAGTGGAATTAGCCGAAAAAGCTCAAATTAGTATGCAAACAGTAGCTGAAATAGCAGAAAAAGCTGAAACTTACATAAATAACCTGGAAGAAGCATAATAAGCTGAGCTGAAAGTAGCTGAAAAAAGTTTAAATTTGCACAAAGAAGCTGAAGCAGAACAAAATGTGAAAGGAGATGTAAAATGTTGAAAACACATCTAAAGATCTGAAGGATGTAAAATGAGCTCAATTCATTTTTAATGAGAAAAAAGTGGCCAAATATTAAAAAAAGATAAAGTTGTACCAATACCAAATGCCATAACACCCTTCATCTAAACGAGTGCAATGTTTTGATATAGGATTTGTTGAAATAGCACAAAACTTGTGGAACGAGAACAACGCTGAAAAACGTATGGAAGAAAAATGGATTATAATAGAGTGAATGCTTCACGAACAGTCACACAATAAGTGAAATGCTTAAATTAAGAAATTGCTGCTGTCTGGATAGGAGCAAATATTGTACTAAAACCTGTATTTACTTTTTTGCATTGATGGTGCCTTTCCAGATGTGAAAGCTGCTAGTGCAAGAGTCAGTAATGCACCCCTATATCATCAGAGAGGCAGGCTTTGAACCATATGCTAATAACAAACCGGATGGTTGACGTGGCGTTAGAAGTTTCCAAAACTAAATTCAAATGTTGCCTCGTTTGAACACAGAGCAGTTTTCCACGCTGACTCCATTTTCAACGAGCTTTGTCCTTGCACGATAGAGCTTTAACCTGAATTTGTGGATGGCGCAGTGGACTGTGTTTACAGTCAATAATTTGTAGACAGTTTTCCTCACACTGGTAAACCTCTTCTGAAACGCCCTTTTACACCCAGTCCTTTTAAACAGCTGGAGGAGAATGGTTTCATCTTAAAACACGTGACGGCACAAGAATGCTCTCTCTTATATTCAAACACAAGCAGCGATCGTAAAAATTATTTTATCGTGAAAATATGTGAAGAAAATAAAACAGAAGTGAAAAACGACTCATTTTTCTTTCACTGGGAGCTCAACGTGAACTCGATGACATCAGTGCTGTGAGATTTCAGCAAGCTGTGTGGAGAGAAGAGAGAGTTTGTTGAATAATTTAACTTTTCTGTTTTTGTTTGTTTGTTTGTTTGTTTCTACCGGCTCCAGTCGCCTGGGGAGCGCTGCTTCTGCTGTCTGCTGCTTTGTCAACATTCACGCTACGAGCTGGAGCAACTCACAAAATACTAATCAGCATTTCCTGCTTCTCTTTTTAAACAGGATTCACAGAAAGGTTTTCAGTTTACAGTGTTTAATTCATCTCATTTGACACTAGTCATAAATAATGACTTTAAAATGTGGAAAGAATAGAAATCCTGATCATTTGTAGATGTATAAAAAACAGGATACATACCGTAGGCAGCCCGTGGCGTTGTAGAACGCATTAGCATCAGCGAGAAGCTCGTCTTTTGGGTTCTCGCCTTCAAAAATGCCAGAGCTGGGCACCAGGATTGACTTGGTTAAGACACAAGCAGTGTTTTTGGGGAAACACTCCTTTAAAATGTCATGAGAGGAGAGGTTCCACATAAGACCTAAGAGAGAGGAGAATATTACCATATTTTTCGGCATATAGGTCGCACCTTTTTGCATAAATTTGCAATTCCTGCGACTTATACACCGACGCGATTAATAAACTTTTTTCCTCATATTTATAACCCATATTATAGCTGAGATCTGACAACTTCATTCATTCTGACATGAAAAACATTGAACATTACCATTTTCAGCCACTAGAAGGCCCTCAAGCCTTATGGCAAGCCAGGTGTCTCATGTAAAGGTAAAAGTGGCTATTAATGAGACGCTTGGCTTGCCGTACTTTATTATAAAGTTTATTCATTTTTTAAAACAAAACAATTTTGTATACAATATACAAATATACTATCACAAATACAATGAAAGGCAGCAGAAAGAAGAAAAAAACCTTATATCTGCCCCTTTTTCCCAAAACATTAATTCAAACAATAATACCGGTAGTCTTCAAATAAAAACAAAACAACTCCTTCTCAAGCAAAAATTCTTGCAAATACACATTAAGCAATTTATTTATTTATTTATTTTACCAAATCAACTTAGATCATTCTCTTAAACATATGCATTGGTCTGGCGTTTTTAAGTCTCCAGATTATTCCATACTCTAATTCCATGGATTGAAGTGGACCGTCCCTTCAAACTAGTTCTGAATTTACGTTTCACAAATATCTTTATCCCCTTAAGATTATAACAACTCTCTCTTTGAACTAAATTTAATTGGATATTTAAAGGTCATGTGGATAAGCCCTATACATAACTGATGAAATACTGTAATCTACCAAATCATGGAACTACAATAACTTCAGTTGATAAAATAATGTGTTTGATGGGCGACTAAAACATTGAAGCGATTCGTCTCGCTCTGGAACTCCTGCAAACATCAAATCAGCTGCATTTCACCGCGCCGCCCAGGTGAAATGCAGCTGATTTGACCGTCAAAATGCATTTATTAAGGAAAACTTCAACAGAGACACACCTTTGCTGTAATATCGAGCAAACAAATAATTGTTTGTACGTGTTAATCTTGTTAAATTTTTGTTCAAGTCCTCTCGTGCATGCTCCAATGGCCACCATTTTGGCAGCCAGTCGATTTTTGGCACACCGGCCAACATTTCCAGGTGGTCAGCAGTGATGCATTATAGATGCAACTTATACGGCGGAAAATATGGTAACGAGTATTATTAGGAAAGGTACTAATTTCTGAATTTTACTTGAGCTGGTATTTTATTTAAATTAAAACATGCACTTATAGTTATTATATTTGTACTTGATCTAATTCTTTGGGGAATTAAAATATTAACTACAGAATATTTGGAAAGTAAATACCGGTACTTTTTCCAATTTTTTATAGTTTGATGAAATAACAAAATAACCAAAAGTGCTCAAAAGCAATAATGTCGGTTGACATTATTGCAAAATCAAAACACACTGACCAGTAAGCTGGCATCTCGTCTCCGTATCGATGCTGTTTTTCAGTGTATTCACAATGATGGCCAGGCCGTCACGGTCCTTGACCTCCATCTTGTTTTCGTTGTTGTTGTAGACAACGTTACGCAGCGCTCCAGCAGCAACGTGCTGCACCTCTTCGCTGTCGTTGTTAAGCAGCTGCAGCAGTTTTTCAATCCCATGCAGATTATATACCTAAACCCGAATGAGGATTATTTACTGATAGCTTCACAAACTGACAAATACCAACTGAAAAAGGCCAAATGAAATGCTAGTTAGCTTAAACTAGAAACATTTTTTCCTGTAAATATAAACTGTGCGTGCCGATTGAAGATAAAACTGAGTTGTTGAAGTCAAAAGAAGAACAACAGCATGAACCAAAAGTAGCTAAAAGCTAAATGTAGCAAAGCAGTAAAGTTAAAAGTAGCAAAATGGTAGTTGAAAACTACAAGTTGCAAAAAGCTGGACAAGCTAAAAGTTGCAAAGGCTATGTAATAGCTAAATGTAATAAAAAGCTAAATAAAAGCTAACCATAGAAAAATGCTAGCTAAAAACATCAAAAGGATAGAAGCTAAAAATAGCAAAACGATAGCTACAATTAAAAGTGCCAGAATGTTTAACAACAGCTGAAAACTAAAATTAGCTAAGTTAAAAGCATCAAAAGGCTAGCTAAAAGCTAAGTGTAGCAAAACAGTAGTTATAAGCTAAAAGTAGCAAAAGGGTAGCAGAAAACTAAAAGTAGCAAAAAGCTAGACAAGCTAAAAGCTGCAAAGACTATGTAATAGTTAAAAGTAACAAAAGGTTATAACTAAAAGCTAAACATAGCAAAATGCTAGTTAAAAGCATCAAAAGGATGGCTAGAAGCTAAAAATTGCAAAAGATAGCTACAATTATAAGTGTCAGAATGGTAAACAAAAGGCAAAAGCTAAAATTAGCAAAGGAGTAGCTAAAGTTAAAAGTATCAAAAGGCTAGCTAAAAGCTAAGTGTAGCAAAACAGTAGTTAAAGTTAAACGTAGCAAAAGTAGTTGAAAATTTAAGTAGCAAAAAGCTATACAAGCTAAAAGCTGCAAAGACTATGTAATGGCTAAAAGTAATAAAAGGCTAACTAAAAGCTAAACATAGCAAAATGCTTGCTAAAACATCAAAAGACTAGCTAGAAGCTAACAATGAAAGGATAGCTACAATTAAAAGTGTCAGAATGGTCAACAAAAACTGAACGCTAAACTAAGCAAAGGAGTAGCTAAAGTTAAAACTATCAAAAGGCTAGCTAAAAGCTAAGTGTAACAAAACAGTAGTTATACAAGTTAAACGTACCAAAAGGTAGTTGAAAATTAAATTAGCAAAAAGCTATACAAGCTAATCGCAGCAAAGACTGTAATAGCTAAACGTAACGAAAGGTTAACTAAAAGCGAAACAGCAAAATGCTAGCTAAAAGCATCAAAATGTTAGATAGAAGCTAAAAATAGCAACAGGATAGTTACAATTAAAAGTGTCAGAATGGTAAACAAAAGCTGAAAGCTAAAATAAGCAAAGGAGTAGCTAAAGTTAAAAGTATCAAATGGCTGGCTAAAAACTAAAAGCAGCATAAGAACACAAAAATATATAATGAATGTTGAATATATTTCAAAGAGATAAATGCTTTTAAAGTAAGTGGAAATATTTCAATGTATTTCTGTGGAGAAAACAATTTTTTATATACATTTGTTAAATATTTTTTAAAGTACAAAGTAAAAAAAATATATCAAATGTCTTCTAGATGAGCTGAATGTTTTGATATACGAAAAACTGCACATAGTATACAGAATTATTTAAATGCAAAAAAAAAAATAATAATAATAAGTTGATGTAACGTTTACACAAAAACAAGTTTGCGTTCTGTTTCACAGCTTTAAAACTGACAAGAACTTTTTAAATCATGGCAAACATACCGTCTTTTTAGCATCTTCTCCCAGGAAACACAGACTTTGTATACGGTTGGCAGCATCAATCAGAGTTTCCTCATCGTTTGCGGTCAAAAGGCTCACAGCCCGCTCCAGCGTCATCTCTGGAGGTTTGTTCTTCGATTCCCTGCGTGACGGATCACAAACTATTCACGCACTTCACGACACAAATCAGACGATGCAGGAATATTCTGAAAAAAAAATCAATCTTACAGTGTGAGATTCTGTTTCTGTTGCACGCCGAGTTGTTTCACCACGTGTCTCCCCGTGTCCATCTCTGCTCTGCCAGCAGGCGGTGAGAACAAGTCCAGTCTCATGGACCTCTGGTCCCTGCTGACCTGAGCTGGGCAGATCAAGTCCTCATCAGGCTGGGCAGATCCAAACATCTGATCACTGCGCTTAACAGTGTTTTGTCTGCGACTCCTCAGAAAGCCATTCAGAGCGTGTTGCTGAAACCCTGCAGACTGTGATCTAGCGGTCTGTCTCAGAGACAAGGGGCTGAAAGTCCCAGGTGTGGACATGGATGAAGGCAGCCAGCTGCCACGAGGGGTCTCTGAGAGCGCATAGCGATGAAATGAATCGGAGTCTCCCGTGGAGTTCATCAAAGTTGCCACTGCATGTGAATGACCCGGTCCAGGGACTGTGTACACCCCACGGCGATAAGTACTGTTGAAGAGACGGCGAGCTAAATCTGGGTTGGATTCTGGAGACATCCCTACCGTCATGGATGGTCTCTTCACATGGTTGACTGATAAAGTGCGGCTGATGAAGCTCGGTCTATCTACCTATGGGGCGTAAAAAGCATACACTGCATAAACATTTATTAACAAGCTCTTTTTATCAATTTTATTTTACACGTTGTGTTAATGTTGGTCGTTTTTTTGCCCTGGATTAACATTTTCACATTGTTTTTGACATTTGTTATCCTAAACATAGCACAAAAAGTAAGGACGTTTATGTTTGGTTGATTATTTCTTTGTTGTAACAATGATTCTTGGCAGTAAATCTAAATCTGCCTGTTTATTTTACATAAAATGGTGCCACATTTGTTAAGAAAATGCATTTGTGAGTTCAGCGGCAGAGATAAATCTGTGATTTGCACTCATCAAAAACTTGCCAAATCTCTGCTCATTCTGCTGCTGACGCTTGTTTGATATGTATTGTTTATGGAAGTCTTAAGAAACAAGACGTTTTAGCAATTTAACAACTTAGTTATTTAAAAAATAAGGGCTGCAGTAGCATGTGGAAGAACCGTACACAGCAATTTACGATGTGGAAGAACCATATACAGCCACAACAGTCTACTTCTATCTATAGGATTTATTGCCAACAAGCATTGTTACATCAAAAAAAAAAATTTTACCAAATAAAAATATAACAGTACTTATTTTTACGCAATAAGTATATTTACTCTGTTTTAGAAAAGATCAAAAACACCGAAAATAAAATGTAAAAACCCCTGCAAAGTTGTAGATGAAGCCTGAATCTGACAAAATGTACACAAAATAGCGTACAAGATTAATAATATGGAGTCACGATATTATCGGCATGGTATCGTGTCGGACGATATTAGCGATAAAGTTAAATATCGGACATTCCATCAAAATAACTCGCCAATTTAAAAGGCTTCTGTTTTGAGTTAATTTTTAATTTAAGAAACTGTCAAGTACCTGTATATCTATTAATGCACTACTACTTACAGACTTTTCATGTGTCACTTGTGAACAGGTTGAGTTTAGAGTTGTGTTAGAGAGACTAAATGTCATGAATAAATATGACATTAAACATAATCCAAGTTGAAGTGTTACATCGTTTTCAGCCCTTTTTGACATCTGCATTTGGTAGCAGACCAAATTGACAAAGACTATGCAGAATAATGTAGTATTTTAATTCCACAGCAGAGAAGGCTATGTAGTCTCTGTAAGTACCGTAGGTCTAGGAATATATATATATATATATATATATATATATATATATATATATATATAATATTGGTTATCGGCCAAATAAGTTTTAACATATTGGCATATCGAATATCGTGCATCCCTAATAATAATGTTTAAAACATGTAGTTTTATTGTTGTAGTGAATATCGTGCATCCCTAATAATAATGTTTAAAACATGTAGTTTTATTGTTGTTAGTGTAAAAATAAAAATTTCTTCACTTTTTTTAACCACCTTTATTATTATGTGTATTTTAGCGACAATAAATTAACTTGTCAATCTCATTAGACTTTTAAGAGTTGATAATTATCATTTTCAGGGCTCCGCCCTTCATTCAAATTGCCTGAATGACCTGAATTCAATGTGAATCTACCACAAACTGAAAGCTGTGATGGTCAACAAAGCAGCAACTGAACACCACAAACACGCCCATTTGGCTGAATTCAAATTATGATGCAGGACGTGGAACGTAACACATGCAAGTAGCTTCTTTTTCCAATAAATACAACTTCCATCTTTGATCGTTTTCAAGCATTAAAAAGGACGGCCAAAACATAAACCCTGAAGCGACAAGCGGAGGATGTCTTTACGTCTGCATGTGTTGGTGCGTGGAACGTCAAGTCAGAGTTGTAAAACAGGGCTTTTACCTTTGTGTTAGAAGAAAATCCTTCATCGCCGTCTAAACTTCTTGCTATGTGTTTCTGCAGGCTGGCACCACCTGAAACAAGTCAGACGCTCATGACCTTACACGATCACCTCAACCGATCAACCGAGACAGACCAGGACTAACTCAGTGCTGTGCGTCTTTATAACCTGCTATGAAGATTTGTTTAGTTTTTTTTGGTACAAGACCGAGTAACAAGATATGACAAAGAAAGCAAAGCGGTGAGACAATACAAATCACACATATAAACAATTTCCTGATCAATATTTTGTTGTAAAAAGATATAGGTTTTCTGCAAGACAACCAACCAAACTACTGTATTTTTCGGACTATAAGGCGCACTTAAAATCCTTTAATTTTCTCAAAATTCCACAGTTTGTCTTATGTATTAATTCTGGTTGTGCTTACTGACCTCGAACTGATTTTATTTGGTATAACTGAACAATGTTGAGAGTTATTGTGAATGAGTTGAATAAAGTCTGACTTATGTGACTGTTTTGTTTCCGCCTTATAGTCTGAAAAATACGGCAAACTTTGTGTGAAACTTTGTGCAAACTATAAGCTTTTGCTTCGCAAATATTCGCTTATTGCTACAGTTTTGCCAATCAAAACCAAGTACAGGTTGTCCTCGGGTTACGATGGTCTAGTCTTACAATGTTACGACGTATCTCCCTTATTCACGTTACGCGGTTACGTCGGTTTTATGAAGTTAAACGTTGTAACGTGTGCAGCGGCGGAGGAAAACAGTACTGTACGGAGAAGGATGCCGTCACTAGCATCCCAGTAGGCCATTAGCCCTTCATTATGGCTCCCAAAACGCAAGGAGGACTCTTCTGATGGCAGT
>JARVGS010000814.1:10766562-10777857 GCA_031762315.1 Hypsolebias antenori | reverse complement strand
GTACTGTGTTAGCTAACTGCTTGGAAATACAGTACTGTACATGTTTAAGGTACAGAATGTACGCTGATGTTGTGTTATGTTGAAAAAAAACGTGTTTAAAAAGCCGTTTACTGTTCTTTTTTCGACTTACGGCCAAAATCCGGACTTGCGTTCGCCACGTGTAATGAGTTCCGACTTAAGTTAAATTCGAGTTAAGTTTGGCCCGTAGGAACGGAACTCGAACGTTAAGTCGAGGACTACCTGTACAAGCTCTCCTGTTTGGCTTTTCTACTAAACTAGTGAAGTTAAAAACGCAGAGGGACGCTCACCAAAACACAGTCCGTCATATGCTACTGTTTATGCACCCTGCGATAAAGCTAGCACTGTTTAAATCACAACAGAAGTGGATGCAAACTGTGGATATGCTTGTAAAATAATGTTTCTTTCAAATATGGAGTGTCAAGTTCAGATCATGGAGTAATAAAAATCAACTGATTTAATTGCAAGTGTGTTTAGATCAATATAAAGTAACTTAGATGATGGGGTAAAGCAAATAGTAATTATTACAGTATGAGAGAGGCCACAAACATATCTGCCTTTTTACTCTAATCTATTTGATTAAACTTGTCTGAAAATTTCTGTTAGATTCTGGTAGGTAGCACGTTACCAGTAATGTAATAAAAACAGTTTTAATTTATATTAGCAGTTAGAAAAACGGATGCGTACTACTTTCTTATGTCTACATTTTACAACGTGCAGGTGCACTAAAGAATCTGCAATTACCAGGAAAAATACAATTGTTTTTTTTTTTGGGTGGGGGTGGTAGGGTAAAATTTAAATGGCTTCCGTTGTCGTGACTGGAAAATAAAACGCAGAATCCCAAAGAATTAGCCGGGACTTGGTTTCACATTGCAGGGAGCACAAACCTGCTCAACCTGAGGCTCGTGTGGCGGAAGAGGCTGATCGCGCCCACAGTCGGGCCCGGCCCAAGGAGACTGTGGTGACTCGCAAAACGGTTTAAAACGGTTTAATTTCCAGGTCCGTTACGTTGAAAAGTACGAGCAACACATATTCCACACTGAAAGCACTCTGGAGTGCTTCACGGCTAGCGCTTTAGGCATGTGCAGCAGCTAACGCCACCTAGCCTAGCTTCAAATTCATTCATATGGCGACTGGGACTAGCTGGAAGTAGCAGCCGACGAACGACATAAATAAGGAAAATGGCACGTCGGAAACGAGTTCAACAAGAAGCTAGCGCGACTTTAATCGCTCACTGAGCAGAAGGGAGTAAACGGAAGTGGCAAACAAAACACTTGCATTCAAGCGAGGGTGAGCTAACCGGGAGCTAACTGTGCTAACAAGAGGACTAGACGCCAGATGGTGGTATTTTTACATCCAGAACATCACTAATATAACTTTGCGAAGCCTACACATTAGTTCACTCTACATATATAAACGTTGTCCACTGTCAGGTGTACCTTTATAATCCTACGAGGCAAACCGGCCATCTTGTGTTAGCAGTTATATTTTTAGCCGTAGACTCGCCCTCTCTTCAGGTTGGATTGACTGAGCTGCCGGGGCAGGGACACATAACTCACTCTTCCGGTGGCTTCGCATGACGTCATGACGCATCAATGCGTCTAAATAGCTCAACATTTTACGTCATGCATTCAACATATATTTTTTAATACAGTAGTTTCTGGTGAGAGACTGAGTGCATTTTATTACATACGGCATGATTGAATAGGGATTTGTTAAGTTTTATAAGACTTTATAAAAACATATCTATATACAGCACTGTGTAAAAGTTGTACCCAGGTATAAAAAATACTTTACAGTATGTATCTAGAGATGAGAAAATTAAATTAAATAATTGTTTTTCTAGGAGCAAATTTTGGAAGGTCTCAAGTGAAGTTGCTCCAAATGTCTTGGATATCAATTAAGAGATCAATGATGTCGTCGGGCTTAATTAAATTTATAAGACTGTCATTAGGAATTGCATAGCACACGCTTAGTGTAGATGACACAATAAGACAGCTATAGAAATACAGTAATTATTTCTGAAAAAATAAAATCAAGTAATAATCAAATTTTAGCTGCAAGAATAATAAGCTTGTACACATTTACATTTGCAGGCTGTAAATTTAATTTATAACTTACCTTTATGTAAAACAGAGCAGTAATTTCACACAGTTTTACACAAGTGATCAAGTAAATAAATGATGCAATTTGGAATACTGAGCAGTTTATTATTCAGTACTTCGACAAAAACAAACTGACAAACAGACTTGGAACTTGAATTATCTGTCCTTTGGGGGGTTTTTCTTGATACGCGACATGTGATACCTGTAAGCATTGAAACAGAGGACAATGAATATTTGGGTCAAATTTAAGTGCACCATGTTTCTTTTTCCTCCAAGCTACACTCAATCTTTAGGATTCGCTACATTTTCTTGCTGATACTTAATTTTGGACCTCCAGCTTGCTGACTTGACTTAGTAATGACTAAAACAAATATATAGCTTAAAGTCCCAATCTTTGCACATCGCATCTGCTAAAGTTACACCAAACATCAATAAATGAAATTAAAAAAATTAAAGATACGCAGTATTTAAAGTAAATCATCAAGAATGTTACTTTTTTCTGCACTAAAATTGTATTAGTATATAGTTTGCTTGTGACTTACCGTCCCACTGGATAAAACCGATGTTTTGTGGTGAAAAACATCTTGCCCAGTTCCTCTACAGTGGGGCCTTCTTTAACCTTCAGCACCTCATTGCTCAGGTGGGACTTCAAAACCTGATCATGGGTCTCTGCCGGGCTGGTCAACGGGTCTGGTCGTTCAATAGGCTGAAAACATTTAATGACATGATGGGATTCCATAAAACCCATTTTCACAATTTGTTAACAGTCTGCGTTCTGTACCAAGTTTGTGCAAGTGAGCGCTTGTTTAGGTAATATATATTTACAGACTAGATGATGTGACTAAAGTATGACAATGTGGACAAATAAAATAGTGCACAATCTATTCAAACAAACTTTTACGTAAGAAAATTCACCTTAAAGTCAGATAATCAAGCTGTTATTTGTGAGAGCAGAGTGTGTGCTCACCTGAGTGAACTCATAAGGAATGTCAACAGCAGGATGGTAGCATACAATGGTTTTCTCATCTGAAGTTACAGCTATTTCCACTTCACTAAAAAAAAGAAAAGAATAAAAATAAAAACTTATTGTCCAGGTCAACATTCTGCCAATTTAACACGGTTCTACTACAAAAAAAAAAAAAAAAAAAAAAAACATGGATTTCCTGACACTCTTTATGCAAAAAGGTTTCGATGAGTTATAGAACACATTTTTTAGTTGAGCAATAACCACATAAAAATTTAACAAATTGTACATGGGTTCATGCCTCAATGCATTTGCCACTACTATTAATAAATAATTATCATGTATCCACTCACTATTCCCACGAAAACAGTTAATGCAGTTTTATTTTTACAGATGTTGATGGTGAGATTTGTTACATACCATTTAGGGCCATTAAGTGTGTTGGCACTGGACTTCTGTCGAACAGACACAATACAAGCTGCGACACAAGAAAAGCATGATTAAAACATAAGACAAACATTTACATTAACTGAAGATTCGCTAAAATATGTAAAACATGAGCAATTACTATAATCGTATAGGAAAGTTTAACAGGTCGGTCCGTGATGATTTATTTGCACAAAATAATCAAATTTAATATTGTTAGTCGATTAAAAGTCAGGGGTAACGAAACACTAAAATACAATCTCTACTAAAAATAGTAACTTTGCTTTAGTAAAACCTTTATGGCAGTTTTTCAGCGTCAACTGTGTTTTTATTAAAGCGCCAAAGAAATACAAATGTTTACATTTTGAACGGACTGTCAAGGTTAGCCAAGCGTTAGCTTTAGCCACTACTATCAGCATGCTAATGGTTTAAAAGACAAATTCAGTCAGATCAATCACTAATTTATATTCAATACTTAGTGTACAGTACTCACTTTGACCATTTCGCAGTGCAGGACCGTAAGCAAATCGAGTTAAAATACCGTGCAGTTTGCACAAGTGACCGGACGCCATGCTGTTATTTTGGACAGTGCGTCACTAAAATGCTTCCGTCTTCGCGTCGCGGTCAGGGTCAAACGTTCCGCTTCACATCAGACGACCAAAAAACGGAAAATAAAAATAAAACGGGAATAAAAAAAAATCTGTTCCAACCACGCCATTTGAGTATCCTGTTGTAATTGCTAGGTCAAGAAGAACAATATTAGTAGCTGTCAATACGGCACTGAAAACCAAGGTCATTTTCCATTTTTTGGTTTCATTAAGTGCAAATGGCTGGACATGTCCAACTCACGAGTTTGTAATGAAATTACTTCAGGGTTAATAATACCTGGCTGTTTACTGGTAGGGCAAACTGCACATAAATCTATGATAAGATAATTTATTTCTCACGGCTTTTGCCAAACTTAATTAAGAAACAGGTTAGGCAAGAATAACCCCCCAAAATCATGGCTTATTATTTCATCCATCTTTAATTCTTCTTCAATTTCTGTAACTATGAATAAACAAAAGGGTACGCAATTTATTTTTGGGGGAAATAAAACTAAAACATTTAATACCTTTGAAAATGTATTAGTTTAAAACAAACGAAAAAATAAAGGCCAGATTTCTGGTAAATTAACCACATGTAAACCCCATTAGAACAATTTTATTTTAGAGCACTTTAATATCAGAGGAGATCATGAGTAGGGTTCAGACAAAGACAACACTTGTCGTCAAAGTGTCTATAGTTTGTTATAGTTGCATATAGTCCCGTTACAACACATAAATCCAAATGTAAAATAGTTTCTTGTATATTTGTTGACTTAAAATAATCCTAGCAGATTAAATTTGTAATGCACTGAAAACTATTTACACTTGTGCCTCCACCTGGAAACATAACTAATCACACATTCATTTACAAATGTGAACATTATAAGAAACATTTTCTTTTCTTTCCAGACCTTAAATGTTCAGTTTTATTTTGTACGAGACAAGCTGAACAAGGTTCTTCAAGTCCTTTAAGGTCTATTTGAAAACATTTTCAGTGTTTCTGCATGTTAGGTGTGGTTTGATTTAATTGTGTCCTCCTGAACAGAGTCCCTTGAGGATTTCCATAGTACAGTTTTTGCATTAACATGTTGCAGTTTCATTCGGAGCATCATTAGGAGACTTCCATGTCTGCTGTGGCTGCACTGCTGGACGCCTGTGATGCTGTATTCACCACCAAACGCTCTCGATGCCCAAACACCTCCGTCACTGAAAGCAAACACAACAAAGTGCAATTTACGGTTTCCTTATCACAGAATTATATCCCGTCTGACTTTGACATACAAGATAGAATAGCTGGTTAAAAAATACAAATAAATAGTATTTCAAATTTATCTAAACGAAAACCATTTTTGGCATTAACTTTACCTGCTGCAACATCACTTATATCCCAAACTCGCAAGCCGTCTTTCTGCCCTCCAAAGGCGTAGACGAAGGGCATGTCGGGGCAACATGAAGCACAAAACAGCACCCCCTGTTCACAAAAGGCAAAATAAAATTTGATTAATTTACAACAAACTTCAAGAGCAGAATTAGTAATAATTGCAATTTTTTTTACCATCTTCATATCTCGAGTGTGCACCAGGTTGGGTTTGTCGCCTAAAATGTCCCAAATTTTAACATGTTTGTCAGCCGATGTGGTGACGAGGCATCCTTTAATCTGGCTGCTGAGGTCCAGACCTGCAATGATTTATAAAATAACTTAATGTATTATTTTAGAGTGCATGACTAATAAGTCAGAATAAAACAATTATGTCCAAAATATCTTGATTTAATTCTTTAGTGAAATAAACTTTAAGAACCTGAAACTTCTTCATCATGTGCTCTCAGAGTGAACACTGGTTTATCTGAGCGGGCATCCAGACAGTAGACAAAACCATCCTCTGTGCTGGCCTACACATGCACGCACACATACACACACACACAAAATTGATTTACCCACAGACATTAAGAATTTAACTGCAGAAAAACACGACAAGCAACAGTTGTTGAATAATGACCACACAATCCATTAATATTTAATTACAGATTTCACATTTTAGTCTTCAAAAATGCTGCTGACATGGTTTTACAGTGTGGTTTGTGGTTTGAAACAATTATTAGCTGAGTGAGCACATGAAACCTCTGTGCTCTAAAATGTGTGTTCTGGAGAAAACATGTGGCAACCCTGAAACAGACGAGTTTGTTTGAGCGCTGTATGGCGGTTTGTAAACGTACAGTCCATAATATATAATATTGGACCCCAAAAATGATAATTATTAATTAATATTACTCATGTGATTGGGAAAGTACTGAATACAGCACTGTGCAGTAAAACAGTTAACAAAAAAATAAAATACTTTGGACAGGTGCCACCGTTATGTAGTTTTCTCTCTGTAAGCCTCCACTGTACATTCCCGCTCATAATAACCACATTTCCCAGAGGGCAACAGGGCCCTGATCAGAAGCCCCGTTTCCTTCTGCTGGGAAAAAAAAAAAGTTTTGATCTGACCCCTGGAGCAGAACCATACTTCCAGACCCATCGGCAAATCTGAGAGCTGGTAACCTGCCCATGTGGACCTCCGAGGAACGCACGTGGCCAAAGGTCGGTCGCTCCGTTCGGTGCCCATCAAGACATTTTTCATTTCTTTCAACCGGCCCTCGACGAGCCCTGAGCGGGACGTGCATGGCCAATGATCTGGTTGTCCATCTGAAGCTTAATGGGATTTTTTTTTTTATTTCTTTCAACTGGCCGATGAGGACCTCTGAGCAGGGATATGCTGGTAAGTCAAATTTTGCAGCTACATATACAGTACTGTACATATGTTGTTAAATGATGTAGTTTTAAAAGTTTAGAACATTGCGAGAGTGTGGGAAGGGTTTAAAACACCTTAATATATACACAAATATAAATACTAAAATAAACTACTTACTACTACTACTACAGTAAAAACTACAATAAACTACTACTATTACTACTTGTGTACATAATATTGTTCCATCTCATGTACCACATGAAATGGTAATGACAATAAAGTTTACTTGAACTACTGTATCCCTAATTGGCAGTTTTTCACTTATCACGGTGGGTGTGGTCTCCTAAATCCTGCAATAAACGAGGGACTACTGTATACATAGAACAGATTTGTTCTGCAGCTCATTTATAAAGACAAACAAACAGCTTGATGTGTAACGCTTAGCTGTTTTTCATTAAACAAAGACTATCGGCCACTTCCTGAGAATAAAAGTCCATTGTATCTTGTTTAAAGAGAAAATCCCCTATTTCAATGTCCTCTTTAGAAAAAGTCATACATTTTGCGTTTTCCTCTTTCCTCCCAACATAATTTTTTTTGTGCTTGCAAAACACCTGCTAAGCTCTAAATCTCAAAGTCTCCATAAAATGTATTTCTCTTCTTTTGGAAGACATCACTGTGATTACCCATGTGCTTTACTAAACTCTACAAGAGGTGTTGGAAACTTACCAGGAAGTTGCAGGGTGAAAAGTGGTTCCAGACTAGACGCTCCACTTGACCGCTAAACCTCCAGGTCCGATAGCTGGTGTCTGGACTACGGCAGTCGTAAAGAACAGCTGTCCTAAAGAGGGAAACCCACTTGTAATGTAAAACTTTGATAATATAAAATATCCATATGTAAAGTGAGTACCGGTAACACCTACTTGTCATAAGATCCAGATAATAAAGTCTGCGCCTCAAAAGGATGGAATGTTAGTGTTTGAACCTGAAAGATAGAAAGAGAAAGTTATGATTTTTTTTAAACAACTGAAGCTTTCACAGTATATCCAGGAAATAAAACTGTATAAAAATGAATTAATTGAACTAATTCTCAGACTACCTTATCTGTATGCCGTCGCAGAGTTGTAGCTGGTTTGCATTGAGACAGATCCCACAAGACGACGGTGTCATCTGCAGATCCACTGGCTAACACGTTCCTAATTAAAGCAAAGTGCATTCATGTTTCTGTAAACATGAATTTAATGTCTGGAAATAAGTAGGTATTGGTTTAAGCAGGTGAACTGCAGTAAGAACCGACCTGATCAGTTTGTTCCAGGACAAATCCAGCACTGCATCTGTGTGTCCCTCCACAGGCTCCGCAGCGGCACCCTGAAATACAACAGGAAACTGCGAGTTAATGGCTCTTCCAAGCGAGAGATAATGTCACAAATGTGAACTCTTGGACCTTCTTGCTCTTCTTTTTCTTCTTGGAGGCCTTTTTGCTCCCCAGAGAGAAGACCGGCTCTAAACAGTCCACCACATCCAGATCCCACACATCAATCTGAGGAGTCATGTTGCCCACGGCAACATAATTAGCTGCAGTTCAGACACACAGGAAACACTATATTACTTTAATTTATTTAAAATGTGAAATTTAACCGAAAACAGTCCTGGTCAAAAGGTTAAAAGTTTGGTCAAAGGAAGTTCATGATCAGTGACTTCAGGCTTTTTTTTTACCTGCTTTCTCTTCAGGGTTGGGGTCAAAGTTCAGCCACTCTACGCACAGAGGATAAGCTGGCAGCAGAATATCATGGTGAACATATAAAGAGTCTTCCTCAGAGTTGTAAACTGTGAAGAAAGAAATTATTTCTTTTAGATTGTCTACATAAAATGCTCCTAAATAAGGTTCTTCCTTTGTTTAGCTTCTATCATAAACAAGAACATTAGATAAAAAAATTTATGTTAAAGACACTCACCATAAACTTCCAAACTGCAGTAGTCCTTTTCGGTTTTCCCTGCCAGGATGAAGTTATCGGTGGGTTTGATCTGGAAGTCTTCTCGCTCATACTGATCCTTAAGAATAAAAAAAGTCAGAGTGCATAAAAGTAATTTGATGGCTTTGCAACTCTTGATTAATAGCATTGTTTTTGTTATACAACAAAGAACATATCTAATATGTTATCTGAAAAGTTAAGTCTGGTCCTCTGGACATTAAAAAAAAAATGTAGAAAAGTTTTTACAATATTTTTGTTACGTTTTGTTTTTTGGATGTCCAGAGGATCAGACTTAACTTTTTTAGATTTTTCTACCTGGATTATTGAGCATGCATCAGGATCTAATATGTTATATTTATTAGATACTGTTTGAAAGAAAGATGCACTAAATATATTAAGCTAATCTCAGGAGTTACCCACTGTGTCTTTGATGGTGATGTAGGGATCCTCCTCATTTGAGCTGAACACTGTGAGCCCAGCCAGACTGTCACCAAGATTAGAGGTCACTACAAATAAACAGAGTCAGTTTTTACCTTTAGCTAATTTAACTGGAAAGTCAAACTTAAAAGAAGAATAAGATAAACAAATGTTGCACTCTTCACCTATATCTTCTTCATCATATTTATCCAAGCCGTATTCCGCTAGCTCGTCGTCCTCCTCCCCTTCGTCAATCTCATCCTTCACAGTGCAATCAACATAAGTTGAGTCGCCGCTAGGATTGGGCTCAGGAGGCACACCTTCATCCTCCTCTCCTTCGTCACTCTCATCCTTCAGAGTGGAGCCAACGTAAGCCGAGTCGCTGATAGGATTGGGCTCAGGAGGCATACCCTCATCCTCTTCTCCATCCTCATCAGCCACTTCTCTGGAAATGAAATAAAACAGCTACAATACCAGAACACATACTCAATTGCATAATGTACACCAACGTAGTGAACAGATAACAAGATGCTTAATTTTTTAGTGTTACAAAAATAATGTGCGACTGTGTATTTCTTATCAAAACATACCCCAACTCTTCTTTTGCCTCAGTGATGATGCGCTGAAGCTCCTCTGGGCTCAACTCAACCTGATAAAAACATAAGTTTTAGTTTTTTTGTAACGTAATGAGCTTTTCCAGTTTGAAGCTCACTACGGTACTGCCACTTTGCAGAAAACAAAAACCCTCTAAGTCGTAATTTAAAGGCAGAATCTCAAAACTATTACCGGTACTTTGTATCTCAATTTAATATAGAAACTTGTAGTGCAAGATAATTTAACAAAACAGATGTAAAACTTGTTTGACACAAAATGATTTATACACAACAATTACGTTCAGAGACTCAGTTTTTGAACAACACCTGTAAAGTTACTAAATGTAACTCATAAGGAAGCTGGAAGCTAGTTTGACATGTTCCACTCGTTGTTTACATCATTATTCACCTTGTCTGGTCTTTCCTTGGCAACGCCGCGTCTCACCCAACCGACGCATGTGATCTGGGAGCTCATTTTAAAAAACAATTTCTGAGTAATTTATAGCTTAAAACCTATAATACGTGTACTTTTCCTTCTAAAACGCACTGTGTAGACTTTACTCGCACGTGAGCGAATTGAAGAATTCCGTGTCGCAGCTTGCTGTCGTCTGTATGGTGTTAAATAATATGCCTGATCAGAATTAAAAAAAAATATGAGAAGGTCCTCGCCTTGCAAAAGATCGCCGATGAATTTTAAAATTAACATCAAAACTTGTAAAAAAAATACATAAAAGAATACATTAAATTCGACATAAAAATGCGAAATGCGTCTTACTAAATTTGTATCATGTAAATGTTTTAATTGTTATTTTGTGGATTTTTCTTTTGTTAAGGCAGCTATTAGGACAGCACAGAGTACAGTACAAGACGAATTCCTCCCCAACTAAAAAAGAAAAAAAAAGAAAAAGTTTTAAACATTGGGTCTCAAAATGAACTAAGCTCAAGTCTCTAAAAACTAAAAATAGGTTCAACATAGAAATGTTTAAATATTTATTTAACAGTTTTTAAGGGATTTATGTAACAAAAGCAAGTCCATCCATCCATCCTTCATCTTTACCCGCCTTTTCCTTTTCGGGTCACGGGGGTCATGGTGCCCATGTCCAACTATCAAAGGGACATTGATACACACTCTCTTGTAAATGAGTCCTCGAGGCTTAATGAGATTAACCTGCCTAAATAAAGGTTGAATGAAAAAAAAATCCTCAAACTGTCACAAGTCCATCAAGACAAATGAGAAAACCATTCACTCTCACTCACACCTAGGGACAATCAGTCTAGCATGCATGTTTTTGGTCTGTGGGAAGAAACCATTGTATCCGGAGAAAACCTATGCATGCAAACTCCACGCAGAAAGGTCCCCAGCTAGTGGTGGAGAAAGTACTCAAACACTGTATTTAAGTAAAATTACAAATAAACAGACAAAAATGTATTCTAGTAAAAGTAGAAGTACCATATTAATGTTTTTACTTAAGTAAAAGTAAAT
>JARVGS010000814.1:10733756-10752625 GCA_031762315.1 Hypsolebias antenori | reverse complement strand
TCAGCTTCTGGTGAGGGAGGGGGTGAAAAGTCCTCCACCTCAAAGTCCTCCACCTCAGTGACGTAACTAGCTGTGTCACTGTGATCGCTCTCCATGTTGCATAAATTATGCTAATGCTAGCTGTCTGTCTCTCGTCCTGGCCACACCTCCTCGCTCTAAACCCGCCCACTATCTCTCCCTCCTTTAGGGGTGTCTCTTGGAACATACTTTGCATTTTCTAAATCTTGTCTTGGGGCGGAGCTATCGTTTCAGAGTGGGGTAAGTTCCTCTTTAAGTGGAGTTAGGCAGACAACAGCATTTTGTTTCCAATAAATATCTGCCACTGACTGTGATAGTTTAATTAAAACTTGTCCACTGGCCCATGGAATATTTTGCTAACGCTACAGATAAATGAACATACACAAGTAAAAATGCCATTGCCTCTTTCCAGACTGCTAACAGACAGAAAATAATAATTTGTACAGTATTTTCCATCGTACATGTCGCTCCGCCCTATAAGTCGCATCAGTCCAAATATGTCTAATAAAGTGGAAAAATCCATAAATATGTCACTTCGCAATTCGCATCTATTATGCATCACTGCTGACAACCTGGAAATGTGGGCCGGTGGTGTGCCAAAAATCGATCGGCTGCCAAACGGCGGTCACAGGAGCGTGCATGGGAGGACTTTAACAAGAACTGAGCAAGATTAACACTTAAAAATAATTATTTGTTTGCTTGAAATTATAATAAACGTGTGTCTCAGTTGAACTTTTCCTTTATAAATGCACTTTGATGGTCACATCAGCTGTATTTCACCGGTGCGGCGCAGCGAAATGAAGCTGATTTGAAAAATAATGTAACATACACAAATCGCCACTTTTACCTATTACATGATACAATGGTGTGTCATACCACTCTGCTGCCATCTAGCGGCTGAAAATGGTAGTGTTCAATTTTTCCAGTCATAATTAATGAAAATGGTCATATCTCAGCCAAAAATTAGTTTATAAATATAGGAAAAAGTCCATAAATGCGTCACTTTGGCATATACCGTAAGTTGTAGGGCATGCAAATTATGCAAAAAAACCTGTGACTTATACAGCGAAAAATACAGTAGTTTAAACACCCAAAGCTCTTCTAGCCTTTAAGATTTAATGTATTCAAGCTCTTCAAAGTCTAATTATTAGAATGAGAACGGAAAAATAAATAAAAATCAGACTTTGTTTTAGACTATTACTAGCTAAACAGATAATCCAATCATAAGAATATTGTTGCTTTTCAGATGACTTCTAATAGTGTACTTAAAGCTTACTTTAAAGTTAATATCGTTTCTAATAAAACAATGATTATTTACACTGCAAATAAAGATATGAAAATGTTAAATACACAGGCTCTTGTTGACAGAATACAGTCCAAGGACAAAGTATGACATTAAGACGAGAATGTTCCAGTAGTTTCATACATTTAACAGGAAATGCACTTTGCGATCATAATTAATTGTTCCGCTCGAGTTATTTTAATACGTCAGGCTTATTCTCATCCAAAACAAATCGTCATTCCTTCTGGGTGAGTCGTATCTTTAATGTACAGTATTTATGCTCAGCGGCAGCTCCATTGTTGACGCTTCCTGTGGTTCAGCTGTGACGTTCCCAAGAAAATCAGGAGTCATATTTAAGACTTCCCAAGATTCTTTGAACATCGGCTTACACATAAAAGTGATTAAAACTGCTCCAAAAACAGCAGATTGGTGTTGATAATTAGTCGACGTCATCTTTATAAAACCATAAGAAGCAGGGAAAAAAAAAGATGTCAGGGTGAAGGGAGTGTCTGGTGGCGGCAGAAGCTCAGCTCTCAGAGGATTTAGTTCGACAAAATGTTTCAGCTGCAGAAGAAAAATGAGTTTTGACTCTGAGTGGCTTTACCGGCTGAGCTTTCTGAGAAATCAAGCAGAATTTAAAGCTGGCTGAACAGCTCTGAGGTTGTGTTTCCAGTCAACACAGTCAGAAAAAAAAAAAAAACCTTCAATATCTGACAGCGTGCAATATTTCAGCTGTTATCAGCTCCAACTTATTCAAATACCTGATGATTTGATCCCTCACGGTTTCAAAACCAGCTCGGGGTTTTAAAGTTACAGTAATCTACACACGGTGTTACGCAAACAACAGTAAGCTGGTTGTGAAAGGCAGGATCCGCCTGTTTCTCTGTATCCTGTTTCGTGTTTTAGTCCTTTTTCCAACTTACTTTGAATAAATATCCTGCATGTCCGCTGACGTAAAGACCAAAACGATCGTTTTGATTTGTTCGCCCTAACTTTGCACGTGGATCTAGCTGCGCTGAACACAAGAAAAAGGTTCAGTTCATTCCTTTGTACGCATTCACCATTAAAGAACTTCAAGTCAGCCTGGTGCAAATACAAACACCTTTAACAAATAGTCTTCTATATTTATATTTTACAATAAATACCCTAATTATTTGCTGTTAAACAATGGATTTTGTATTAACGTGACTAGATCTACTTACTGTTTAATATGACGATTAAAAAAAAAACTAGTAAAATCACCATCACGTGTTATCAAAGACACGCAAGAGAGTTATAAAATCCTAATTTCACTGATAAATAATTTATAAATGTACTCTATTTATTGTTGTTTGGATTCATTGAGGATTTTGCAACAAATTGAGTGAACTAGACCATAATTTAGAGACGAAACAAGGTGAAAAACATCTGGTTGGAGAATAAATTTAATTAAAAAAACATTACCTTTCGTCTTTGGAACACATGCCTTTTCTCATACTCCTTCTTGTCCTCGTCTTCGTACACGAGGATGAAATCGATCTTCCTCTTGCCGTCGTTGAAGAATAGGAAATCGGGTTCGCCGTTATACTCGACCTTAGGGCAGAAACAAAGCCCATCAGGTAAGCCCACAGCGCGAAACTCAAACTCCTCTTCCTCCATTACACCGTACACGCCGAAGGAGCTAAAGACCAGTTTACAAACGAGGTCTGAGCAGAGCTATTGTTAAACGCTGTCCACGACAAGCTGGTTTCATCTGGAATACACATCATTAAGTGGAACTGGGAAGCGTCAACAAACACTGGGATACCCGCCCTTCGCCTTCCTCCCTCCCACATTAGGATTTGTGGCACAACTTTGCATCATTACAGCTGTTAAAGGGCCTCATGTTATGAGCAACCTTTCTAAATGCAGCGGACAGAAATGACACTCACCTGTTCTACTTTGGTTATTGCTGAATGTTCTTTAATAGAACCGTATGTGGGTAAGAACTCTTCAGGGTACACTGAAAGAAGAAGGACACAAATATGATAAGAATCAAAGCAAATTTCAATAGATTCTGTCCAGCGCCGGAGAAAACGGGAGTATGAGTTCACTGCATCCTCTGATGTCGAATCAAGTATGGAGAAAATGGTGCACTGCGGAACAAAACACAGATTTAATGAGTTAACGCAGTCATTTTTGTAGTAAAAATGGTGTTTGTCTTCATATTTGGTGCATAAAATCATACCAGTTGTACTGACATACAAATGCTGGTGAAGGTTCTCAGTCATCCCGGACATGGTAAATTCAAAAAAAGCTCAAGACAAAAACAACTGGACTTTATTTGTAACAGAAGACGTTTCACTTCTCATCCGAGGAGCTTTCCCAGTTGAAAGAACAGAGAGTGTGGGGTTCAAGTTATAAAGCTGAGGTAAGCTAGATACGTATGCAGATTGTCCTATCACTCCTCACAATAGGAATTTGTTTCAGAGGAGATGCTCTGGTGACATGGATGAAGCTCCTGATTAGGCCTGTCACGATAACAAATTTTGCAGGGCGATTAATTGTCTCAGAAATTATTGCGATAAACAATAATATTGTTTGAAATTTTAAGAAGTAATGTTTGTTAATTTGTTTTGAGTGTAATACCTTTTTTCAACCACCGGATGGCAGTATAAGACTGTTTGAACAGAAAGATGGATGGTGAGGGAGCGAGCTGTGTGTCTCTTTAAGAAAAATGGGAGGGAGGCCCCTTGACGTGATATGGGCTGTCTCTCTTTGGTTCTCAAAATGGTGGATGCTCGGTGATTTGAGTTCTTTAGCATAGCATTTTTCACACAAAGCTTTAAATACATAAATAAAAAGGCAGTAAACAAGTTCTAAGCTTCTTTTTGCAAAGAAAAACTACTTTTTAGATGACGACACGGGTTTCAACCGTGAATGATGGAGCTTTGACAAGACGAAGGTTTTTTTCCCCGAGGTCGGCCTGTTAGCTTAGCTCGTAGCTTAGCTTCTCAGCTTAGCTACTTTTAACGATCCAAAAACGCAATTTTGGACGGTTACAACAGAATTTAAAGAGAAAAGAGAAAGGGAGGGGTCAGTGAAGAGCACCAGAGCTGAGCTTTTTGTCATCCAGTGTCTTCAATAGAAAGAGATAGACAAAGAAAGAATTAAGCCTATAAATGAAAATGAGGTAGATAATTTTCGTTTATCATGCGATTAATTGATTTATATCGCGACAGGCCTACTCCTGATTGATGTGAAAATGACTTGGTATCTGGCCTAAAGCTGCATTATAAGTTTTTGAAAGTTGAAATCTGAGACCTCCTCCTCCGTTTAAAGATGGTTTCTCTCTTTTTATGGACCGTATTGTTCGGACTATAAGGCGCACTTAAAATCCTTTTATTTTCTCAAAAATCGACAGTGAGCCTTATAATTCAGTACGCCTTATGCGTTAATCCTGGTTGTGCTTACTGACCTCGAACCGATTTTTTGTGGTACAACTGAACAATGCAGAGAGTTATTGTGAATGAGTTGAATAAAGTTTGACTTATCCGTTTAGTTTTGCTTAATGCGACTTATAGTCTGAAAAATACGGTAAATGGCTTCTTTCACCCTCATCTCAACATTAACATACCAAAAACCATAGAGTTTGACTTTGTCTTCATATTCAGTTGGATTTTTGTAGGGAAATCATTAATCTTTTAATGTTTCTAACTAAAAATAGTTCCAAAGTCCAGTGGGCTTAATGAGTCAAATTAAAGACTTACACGTCCTTGAAGGAATGCAAAAAAAATTCTGCTTGTAAAACTGACTTAAAGTTATTTTTTTGTATTTTTAAGGTCAGTTGACTGTGGCAGCCAACTTGAGTAGTGTTGACTGTTATAGATATGTTACTAACATGTTTTAAACACTGTATTATATTCCCGCTGAAAAAAAAACAACTTTTTAACAAACTGTTGACCAGAAGAACAAACAAAAGAAATCTAACCTATCTCTCAAGTGTGTTTATCTGGAAATGACAGATGCAGATTGCCAATTCATTATAATTTTACAGATTTTTTTTTTTTTTAGAGATTATTTATATTGCTGGGAATTCCAATGCAAATGTGTGGCAGGCACATACTATTCTACATCCAGTAAGCATTTCTTTCTTATTATTTGGTCTGCGACAAGGCAATGCAGGTAGTGCTAATAAGCCTGATCAGATCAAATATAGCTGTTGATAGCATTAATAATAATAATAATAATAATGATAATAACAATAATAATGTCACACAATGTCATCACTGTATGTTTCCATACAATGGTGAAATTAGTCTCTGCATTTAACCCATCCACCACCAGGTGGTGCAGTGGGCAGCTATTGAAGGTGCCCAGTGGGGCATTTTGGGCATGAGGTGTGCTGCCCAGAGACACCACGCGGTATGCAGTGACCAGAGATCGAACCTGGGACTTTCGTGTCCCGAGCCAGCTGCCCTGCCCCTGCACCATTTCGGCCTCCATCTCGGCAGGAAGATAAGCTGTTAGCCTAGCACGCTAGTTAGCATGCTAACAAAGTTTAAGCTATTTTGATGAAACTCAGATATGTTGATGTGCATTAGATGCTGATCAAGATAAGGTAGCTAATTAGCCTGATCAGATCAAAGGTTCACTCATATTTTGCTAACAAAGACGCCATATTTCACCATAGGAAATGAATAAGAGAACACTCCTCACACTAACTGCTGCTGTCAAGTCACCTGAAGAAAACAGAAACTCACAGTTGGATTTGTTTGAAACTCACAGAAAGTAATCATCAGCTAAACGTCTGGAACTGATTAACGTGGAGCCATTTTGATTCAAGATGTCTGCCACTGCTACAGCAGCCTGGCAGTCCCCGTCAAAGTTTCTCCAGGAACTTAATTATTATTACTACTTTTTATTTTTTGCTTTTTTAAATCTTCTTCTCTCCAGCTTTCTGAGGCCTCCTAGCGCCCCCTGACGACCCCCACTTTGAAAAACACTGCCCCAGATGGCAGCTCTCTGCTCCACACAGAGGGCTGTAGTAGCTCGATGGTCTGTGGTTGCGTCAGGAAGGGCATCCGGCGTAAAAATAACTGCCAAGTCTTTGTGCGACTTAGTTCGCTGTGGCGACCCCTGACGAAGGGAGCAGCCGAAAGAAGAAGAAAAAGAGTTTAAACAGAACCATGTTTTGAGTTTCTCCACTGATTTTTTTCCCCCACAAGACCTTTAAAACTGTCTGTCAGGCTGCCATCTTTGTGCCGCTGTCTTCATAAGTTATTTGTCTGCTCTCCCTTGGTTCACTGAAGCAGCACAGGTTGTTCATTTTCCTAAACGTTTCGCCCTCGCTGATACTTTTTAACCTCGTGTCCGAGATTTCCCATCCACCATATTTTATTACTCCTGTGAAAAAGAAGAAAAGTAGGTCAGAGACCGCGGCGGTGTTCCTCTAAACGCTACAGCAACCCTGACCACGCCAACGCCAGCAAACAAAAGTATAAAATACTGTAAGCTCAGCTGTGTAATTGTTTGTTTATACAAAACAGTAGACCGAACATCCATAACGGAAAGTCTTGCCATGTAAAGTGGAACACTAACTAGAACCAGATGCTGTTTTTATGAGTCATGGGAATAAACTGTGGCTCGTCAAAAAAAGGGAAACATGTATTGCCCTAGTTTGAAGTTTCACTCAAACACATTTCTTCTGTGATAAATCTGAGATTTAATCTTGCAAATTCCACACCTCCCTGCTGCACAGTAAGACAGTTAACTATGACGTTTTAGAAAGAGACATCGATATGTGCCAGAAGTAATAAAATCTGCTTCCCCGCCTTAACCGAGCACCAACTTCCCCTTCTATAGAACAAGCCCCACAATGCACATGCAAAGTAGCAAGGCCGATGTGACCAAACAGGAAAAGAAAGCTTTGTTCCTTCACTGCGCATGGATATGATTTGACTTTAGCCTGTACGTTTAGCACGAGTCACTGATGCAGCAACTGAACACAACATCTGGGAGAAACTGACCTCAAAGAGTCTTGCTTCAGTTTTAGCAACAAGAGACTCAGGGGAAAAAAAAAAAAAACATATTTCCTGTCAAACTATAACTGCGCAGTGTTCATTGAGAAACGGCAGAGTTGTACTTGTTTTGGTCACATTAAAAGTATGTGTGATTGACTACGACCACATCAAATGTTAGCACAATATCTGTAAAAATGACTGAACTGTTGCATTTTTCATCCAAGTTCATGCTCGTTAATCCAGATTTTAAAAAATCCAACAAAGTTCAGTCATGTCGTCTGGACTGTTTGTTTTTTGTTGTTGAGACGTTTCATCCTTCGTCCAAAGGACTTCATCAGTCCGAGGAGCTCCAACAAACTAAGTCCCACAAGCAGCACACTCCCATGGTGGACCAACCAGTTTTATGGTGATAAGATGGTTTCTGGGGCCCACCCTCTCCCCTGTCAACTCCTCTGAGGCAGCCATAGTCAAAGTGGTTCAAAAACAAAAAACAAAACCGTCCACATGACCTGACTGAACTATGGTGGATTTTTTAAAATCTGGATTATTGAGCATGAATTTTGTTGTTTTGAACCACTTTGGCTATAGTTGCCTCAGAGGAGTCTACGGGGGAGAGGGCGGGTCCCAGAAATCATCTAATCATCAGCAAACTGGTTGGTCCATAGTGTGAGTGCGCTGCTTGTGGGACTGAGTTTGTTTGTGGCTCCTCGGACTGATGAAGTCCTTTGGATTAAGAACGAAATGTCTCAACAACAACAAAAAAAGAAATTGTCCAAATGACCTGATTGAACTTTGTTGGATAAAGTCATTTTTGTATTCATAAAGTCATTTGGCTGTGGTGGCCATCTTGAATATGATAGGTTCCAAATGGTAATCCACTATAAACGTACATCCAGTGGTAACAAACATACATGGGCAACTATATCGCTTGCTACTTATTATTTATTAAATTATATACACAGTGACAGTGTCCTTTAAAAACAGTGTAATAACAGGAAGAACAGGGTGAGGAAGGTTTTAAACCTGAGACCTCCTGGTCCTCTGTGCAATATATCCAGGTGAGAATCACTGAAGGATCTATTCAATTCAGTTTATTTATAAGTAAAGTAAAGTGCTATGTGTTGTCATCACTGTATGTTCCACACAGTGGCGAAATTGGTTCTCTGCATTTAACCCAACGCACATGGGATACACTCAGGTGGAGCAGTGGGCAGCTATGTAAGCTCCCAGATAGCAATTGGGGATTAGGGGTCTTGCTCAGAGACATCACCACGACATGTGGGAATGGCTGGGAATCGAACCTGGGACTTTTGGATCCCAAGTCAGCTGCTCTACCTCTACCCCATCTCAGTCCAAATCACAACAAAGTTGACTCAGGACACTGCACAAAAACATTCACATACACACAAAAGCCAATTACCGTATTTTCCGGACTATAAGTCGCACCGGATTATAGGTCGCATCAGTCAAAAATGCCTCATGAAGAGTAAAAAACTATATATATACAGTAAGTTGCTTCGGAATATAAGTCATATTTATTTAGAGGTGTATTTCACAAAGTACAAGAACAGGCATTTAATCTGAAATAACAATAACACAGAGAACATACCTGGGATCCTGAACAGGATTAATTAACATAACAAGCCAACGAGTCCGACAAGCAAGTTACCGGTAAATTCAACAATCTCACTCCACATCACTTTTGGGGACAATTTACTTGTGTTAAGATTATCTCAGTTGTCTTTAAGTGAATGCTGGGGGTGGTAGCAGCAGAGGAACAATATGTAGTTGTCAAAAGCCTAGAGGGCCCTCTTGCGGCTGCAAATGGTGACGTTTACTATTTGGTGCATGTCAGTATGAATGAACATTTAACACGTCAGTCAAAAAATTGCGTCATGAATAGGGAAAATTTTGTATATAAGTTGCTTTGGGGGCAGCACAGTGGTGCAACTGGTAGAGCTGCTGCCTCTCAGCGAGCAGGTCCCTGTTTCAAATCCCGGTCCAGGGGCCTTTCTGGATGGAGTTTGCATGTTCTCTCCCGTGCACCGGGTACTCCGGTTTCCTCCCACAGACCAAAAACATGCATGTTAGGTGACTTTAAATTGTCCCTAGGCATGCGTGAGAGAGTGAATGGCTGTTTGTCTCTATGTGGCCCTGTGATGGGCTTGCGACCCGTCCAGGGTGTACCCCGCCCCTCGCACAGTGATTGCTGGACATGGGCACCAGCGAGCCCAGTGACCCAAAAATGAAAGAAGCGGGTAAAAGATAATGGATGCATGGATGAAGTGCTTTGGACTATAAGTCACAGAACTGGCCAAACTTCGAAAAAAAGTGTGACTTATAGTCCAGAAAATAAAGAAGCCAGGAGACTCTTCACTTTGTCGCAGTCTCCCATCCTGACAGCACAAAGGCAACAGTGGAAAGGAAAAGTTCCCTTTTAACAGGAAGAAACCTTCAACAGAACCAGGCTCAGGACAAGCGGCCATCTATTTCGAGCGGATCAACAAGTTTATTAATATTAAATGACAGTGGAATAACAATAGAAAACAGTCTGCTATGGTCCTGGTAGGACTTGTTCTCTACTTTACTACATACTCTTAATAAAAAGGCACATTTGCCTTGAAAATAAGGAAAGTTTAAAAGTGCAGCATCAATAAATGGAATTCCTTATAATAATAATAAGACGAATACAATCACTAGCAGGTTCTGAAGTTTCTTAGAAGAGCCACCACAACTAATTGCAGCTGGATTATGGTTTGGCAGGAATGTTTTTATGCTACCTAATGGTGAAATGTGTGCAGCACACACCCACATCTGAACGGTTTTGCAAAGTTTGAATATGTAAACATTGTGCTTTCATCAGTAACGGACACTAATAAGATACAAATAAAAACAAAAGACTTTCGAAACTCATAATCTCACCGACTTCGTCGTCTATCATGCCCAACCTTGCTTCACCGAAGTCCTCGTTTTCGGACGCGGAGTCCATCATCTCCATTCCGTCTTCGCTCATGGTTTGGAAGGGCCTCGGTCATCAAAGAGATGTTAACGTGGAGCACAAAAAACAAGCACGTCCCCAAGACATTCCTGTTTATTTCAACATACTCCGCTTTCAGTCTGAACAAGACAAAAGTCTGGTCAAGTTGAGGCACGAGAGAACGCAAATAATGCGGGAGGAGTTCAAGGAGGCGCCACGACTTCGAAGCGAAGGGCGGACGACCTCCGCGAAAACAGACTACAGTATATCCATCATGCGGAAAGAGAAGTCAGTAGAGTAATTATAAATTGGAAACTTGCT
This sequence comes from Hypsolebias antenori, assembly GCA_031762315.1. Taxonomy (NCBI): domain Eukaryota; kingdom Metazoa; phylum Chordata; class Actinopteri; order Cyprinodontiformes; family Rivulidae; genus Hypsolebias; species Hypsolebias antenori. Next base: position 10,742,046 of record JARVGS010000814.1, on the reverse strand, counting down.
TTTTTTAATTATAGTTTTTTTTTTCCAAAAATACACCGCGCAAATAAATAACGTTTTTTTTTTTTACTTAACGTTGCTATGCTGTGGCTATTTCTTTATCGGAGACAATCTATGTGTGTGACATAGCTTATATATTAATTTTTTAATGTCAACTTGTTGCTGTACAACAATGTACTGTAACTTGTTATTTCAACGTTTTAAATTTGTAAGGCGAAACGGAAGGCGCTAGGAACGCTCTCAAAACGACTCAACTTCAAGAGGGAATTAAAAGGACGACGGACGGAACTTCACTGTAGCTATTTCCGCTAATAACAAACCAGCTAGCTTGCTTTGTTTTGACAAGTGTGTAAAAAGCACAGTTTAATAGTGCATTATTTCAGAGACGTGTTGCTTAGTATCCACTGGATACCATAATGAATAATTCTCCTTATGGCTGAATTTATTTGCTAAAAAAGCGACTGGAACACGCCCTCGTTGTGTTAGCCTAGAAGAGCTAACGCAGTTGTCATTTTAGCAGGTCGTGCTACATTAGCTCACTTAGCTGACTCGGGTTGTATGGAAATCTTAGAATGAAGTACTAAACATGTAAGTTACTATAACCCCGATAGCAAGTTTCACTATTTTATTGCGTTTTAGAGGAGAACAGTCTCTGCTTTTCAGTTACTTTGTCCAGGTGAGTTATCTTACCAACATGTACAAACTAGCAAAAAAAAAAAAACCATGTACAAACTAGCTTATGTAAAATGAGCAAATAAAACCTGTCTCTGTGCTAATACTGATTTAGCCATTATGCCACAGCTGTCTGGCGTTTAAAAATGTTTTTGTGTCCACGTGGGTTCTAAAAATCTTAATCTTGCGTATATCCACGTGAAGAAGTTGCAGTGAGATACTAATCTGTTTGCAGTATTTTACTGTTTCATTCATTACTGTACTTCGTTGGACATGACTGAGGCTTGTTTTATTTTCCAGGCCAGCACACACTTCAGATTTGGCAAAATGAAGATGTTCTCAGTGGCACACAAGACCGTGTTTGTAGTGGACCACTGCCCCTACATGGCAGAATCCAGTCGCCAGCAGGTGGAGTGTGACGTGTTGACTAAGAGCCGAGCTCAAGGCGTTATTCCTCTGGCCCCATTGTCCAAGTCCCTGTGGACCTGTGCTGTGGAGTGTTCTATGGAGTATTGCAGAATCCTCTACGATATTTACCCAGTGGACAAACTGGTTTGTTTATTCCTTTTTATGTTGGTTCTTGTATTGAAGTTCAGGCTGGGCCATTGCAGTTTAAGCTGTTATAATTTGTATAAGATATATTTATAGAATACGGTATGTCATTTAGAATGTTTAAGTTTAATAAACACATTGTGATGTGAACAATGCCACTGACCCTTTTTTAAATTACAGGTGAATTACATAGTCAGTGACTCAGAGTTCCACATACTGAACAGCTGGAGGCGAGAAAATCAGAGCACTTATGAGGTAACCAGCTTATTGGAACTCTAAGCCAAATGAATGTGACTTCCTGTGGAGAGGAGTTGTGAAACTGTCTCTCAGATTTTCCAGTGAGGTAGATTTCCTCTCCGTTTGCAGCTCATGGCAGCTCTGGCAGCTGTTGGACCACCAAATCCCCGTGAGGACCCAGAGTGCTGCAGTATCTTGCACGGGCTAGTCGCTGCTGTGGAGTCGTTGTGCAAGATCACAGAGTTGCAGCATGAGAAGCGCACCGCTTTAATGGACACCGCCGAGAGAGTTGCCAATAGAGGTCGAATCATTTGCCTTACGAACGCCAAAAGGTAAACGGCAGAGCATTGAACAGACGCAGAAGACAAAATTAACTCAGTTTATCAAAGATGAAGGCTGAAACTAGTCATATAGATATCTGGATGTGCCCAGCAGCTTGTCGTTTTACAATTTATTCATGTCGCTTATTAATCTTAACTGTATTTTTGTGTGTATTTTACTGGCAGTGACACTCATGTGCGCATGTTGGAGGACTGCATTCAGGAAACCATTTTGGAGCAAAACAAGCTGGCAGCATGCTCCGACAGGTCAGTGTCGGGCATTGCAAAACACATCTGTGTATGAATAAAACTACGCTGCATTGTCTTAACTCGTGTTTTCATATCTCTGTAACTGATGTGGGGTTTCAGGTTGATGGCCATCCAGCAGTGTGAGCTGGTTCTAGTTCACATCTTCCCACAGGGTGAGGACACGCTGGTGTCTGACCGGCTCAAGAAAGAGGTGAGTGAAAAGCTTGAGGGACTAAATACACACACACACACACACACACACACACCTAACAGCCTCAGGTCAAAGCTGTTCATTCTCACCATTTCTCTCATTTCCCTTATCAGATCTCACCTCTGCTCACCAGTGAAGTTCACAGCGTTCGTGCTGGGAGGCACCTGGCTTCCAAACTCAACATTTTGGTCCAGCAGCACTTTGATTTGGCCTCCACCACCATAACAAACATCCCCATGAAGGTACAAATCCCTCCTCTGAGCATTTTCTGTGGTCTTGGACATTCATGTTTAACCTGCAGAAACTTGGGCATGTTTTTTTTTTTTTGTTAGTAGTGAAAATGTGTAGCTCATGCATTTCTTTTTATTAGATTGCTAACATTTATCTTTTAACTTTTTTTTTTTTTTTTTTGCTTGCTTAATCATCAGCTGTATGCTTCCTTGTAATAGCACCCTAAACCACACAGCTTTTTTTTGTTTTTGTTGATGTTGATCTCATCTCATCTGCATGTTGACATGACTGTGAACGTGCTGCTGGTTTCATGCTGTATTTTCTGTTTTGCTAGCCCACATTAAATATTTGCGAACAGGTTAGTACTCTGATCCACACACACATATCAACCAGGGGGAAGGCAGAGTTCCCAGCATGTAGCTCGGCTGTTGGAAACACTTGTTTTAATGTGACGCTTGTTTCCTGCTGAGGCTCAAGTAGAGAGCAGGCAACGTTGGTCTGAAAAATACAGCCTTTTCTGGTAAATAAAAAAATAAAAAAAAACATACACAGCATGAATTGACTGTTTTAAAACAAATACAAAAGTGGCTAATTAAAACATAGCTGTTGCATGTAACTGTGACCAGCATTGCCTCATCTGAGTTGCTAATCAGTGTCTTTTAGGTGTGTAAACCTTAAAAGTTGTGTGAGTTTCTTGTAGTCTCTGTTTCTCTCCTTTAAGTTTTTATCCTAAACTTTCCATTGTGGTCCGTTGTGTTGTCTTGATAAGTTTATACACCATCTCTTTAATGTCTAAAATCAATTCAACTCTTTAGATATTAAGGCTTTATTTATGTAAGTGTACAAGATTCAGTCAGAAGCTGGAAACATAAGTCCCTGCTCAACAATCAGCCTTTTCCTTCATCATTTTCCTTTTGGAACATGAAATCAGCAGTTGTTTTTTTTTTTTTTTGGTTGTTGTTTTTTGTGGATCAGTTTGCACGTTGTTTTATTATTTTTATTTTTTTATTTTTGCACCGACTACATGCTAACCCGTGTTTGTGATTGTCGGTGCGGTCGAGCAGGAGGAGCAGCACGCCAACACGTCTGCTAATTATGACGTCGAGCTCCTGCACCACAGAGACGCTCACCTGGAGTTCTTTAAAAGCGGTGAGTGCTCGTCTTAAGTGGACACATCATCTGTGTTTCTTACAGTTAACGTGTAAAATTTACAATTAAACATAAAATTTAAATGACTTTCAAATAAGTTCCTTAATTATCATTTTAGCTAGCTACAATTTTCATAATATTAGCCTCTGCTTTGCTAGGTTTTAGCCTCTGTTTAGCTAATTTTAGCTACTTTTCTGCTCGTATTAGCTACTGTTTATCTGCTTTTTAGGTTCAATGTTTTGAAACGTGTTTTAAAATCACGTTTGTGTTCCGCAGGCGACTTACACATGGCGGGAACCAGCACTCGAGAAAATGGGCTCAAAGAGACCATCACGCTGAAATGGTGCACTCCACGAACCAACAGCATCGGTAGGCGCTCTCACTTTTTATTTTACGTTTACAGCTTTTGCCTTTAGGGTTTTAAAGATATCCTTTTCCTTTCATGTTTGCCATGAATTCATTTTAAAAGTGTCAATATTCTTGCTGCACATTTGATGCTTCAAAGACAATAATGAAAATGAAATAATGACGATAATGAAACTGTGAAAACGCCTAATAACGTCACAGTAAATATTTTTAACATCTTCCAGAGCTGCATTACTGCACGGGAGCTTATCGCATCTCCCCCACAGATGTAAACAGTCGTCCCTCATCGTGTTTGACAAACTTTCTTCTTAACGGTAAGCTGAACGAATCTTTACTTGCATTTCTTTTTGTTTATATTTTGTAAGCTGCCGCCTGCTTGTATGTTGTAGTGGTGTTATGAGGATGCTGAGCACTGTTGTTTTTCTAGTTATTGTGAGGTTTTTTTTTGTTTGTTTCTGTGTTCTGATTGTAGCTTAGCCGTTTTGTAGTTATTATTTAGTTATTTATCTATTGCTTATTATTTTGACCACAGGCCGTTCGGTGCTTCTGGAGCAGCCAAGGAAGTCTGGGTCAAAGGTCATCAGTCACATGCTCAGCAGCCATGGAGGCGAGATCTTTCTGCACGTGCTCAACAGCAACCGCTCCACTTTAGAGGACCCGCCCTCCATCAGCGAAGGCTGCGGAGGCCGAGTGACGGACTACAGAATCACAGTGAGTTCAGCTCACAGCAGCTCAGCTGAAACAAACAGTGACGTTAATCTGACTGTTTTTTTTTTTTTTTTTTTTAAGGATTTTGGTGAATTTATGAGGGAAAACCGGTTGACTCCTGTTCCAGAGTCCTCCCATAATCCCTCAGGGAAGCTACCAGTTGAGAGGGCCAAAGCTCAGCTGGAACGTCACACCAGATACTGGCCTATGATCATCTCTCAGACCACCATCTTCAACATGCAGGCAGTGAGCACCATCTGCAGATTCTGTCCTCACTTCCTGTTTATGGCTTTCAGACTGCTTCTGCTTACTTTGCACTATGTTAACCCTTCACACATCAAAACTTTCAGCTCATTCAGGAGATGCTACTATGACTTTTGGGTTTTGAAACGTTTATCCCCTTCATAATACTCAACTTTATTTTTTAAAAATCCCCTAGAAATACACAGACATATCTATTGTTCCTTCAAAACACTCGCTTCAAAATATACCTGCACTTTTTGTCTTCTTAGTACTTTTAGCTTTCATCAAACATTTTGCTACCTTTAGCTTTTATTGCTCCTCTTATTTTAGCGTCCAACTACCTTTCGGTCCCTTTTTGCTACAGTTTTGTCAATATTCGCATCTGTTTTGCTTGAGTCTCTGATTTGCTAGTTTTAGCATCTGCTTTAGCTTGTTATCTTTAGCTACTGTTTTGCTGCCTGTGTCTTCTAGCTACCATGTGCTTCTTTTATCTTTTAGTTACTCTTATGCCTTTAGCATCTACTGTAGGCACTAATTGTGGACACAGCTAACCAAAAAGTTTGTTTTGCTAACTGCTAATTTGCTAACTACAAAATTAGCTTCACTAATGCTAATGCTAAAGTGCTAACTTGTAAGACTATCTGTAATGTGACAATGTTGTAAGTGAGCACAACTCAAGACTGTTCATAAATCACTGGTAAAACATCCATGAGGCTCAATGAGACTAACCTGTATAAATAATGGTTGAATGAACGTCTCCTTCAGACATTCATTCAACCTTTATTTATACAGATTAATCCCACTGAGCCTCGTGGACTCATTTACGAGGGACTTGTTTTTTAAACAAAGAGTGATGACAACAATAGACAATCATAAAGGATGCGCACAAATTGGGAATAACGTGAAAATAAAAAAAGCAAAGAGGCGGAGTAGAACTGCTGTGCTGAAGCAGAGCGATGCATTCAATGTGTGTCGGACTTCTCCCTCGCGTCATTAACTGTAATTAATTGTCTTTTGTGGTCCTCTTTGTGGTTAACTACTTTTTATAAACTACAAAGTTGCTGTGCATCTTCATCAATATTCTCTCGATAATTAATCTGTTTGGATTAAAGTAGAAATGTGTGAGAGAATCACGCCCCAGAGACTGTGAACATTGCAATGCATGCTGGGTAGGCATTTTGTGTGCAATGTTTCTGACTATTTATGACGTTTCTGAGTGTGAAAATGGGTTTTTCACATTATTTCCCTGTTTTGGTTTGGTTTGCATTATCAGACTGTTTGCGGTAGATACGAGGGGGGAAAGCACTGCGAGGGTGGTGACATCACTGGGTTAGCTTTACCTAGCTCTGCGTAAATCATCATTCTCTTGTACGCATTAAAGGTTTTTAAAGTTAGTAAAAACTTTAATCCGCCAAACAAAAAGTTAATGTCGCTATTAGCAAAACAGTGCCCACCACCGCTAGGCACCATTTTGCTAATATTAGCGTCTGTTTAGCTAATTGTAGCGAATTTCTGCTCCTTTAAGCCATTGTTTTAGCTGCTTTAGCTTTTAGCTACCATTGTGCTGCTTTGTAGTTCAATATGTTCTGCCGCTTTTAAGCTTGTGTTGTTTATTGTAGCCTCTGTTCTACGTGTTTTAACTTTGAAAAGCTCAGTTTTTGCCTCCTCAGCAAAAACGTTCAGCTCAACATTCGCACTGCATTTTCACAGAAATTTAAAATTTTCTTGATTAGTATCACAGGACATAGTTTTGGGACATTTCTGTGTTTATGGGGGTTCTTGTTTTCCACCAACAGGTGGTTCCTCTGGCTAACCTGATAGTGAAAGAGACGCTCACTGAGGAGGACGTTCTAACCTGCCAGAAAACCATTTACAACCTGGTCGACATGGAGAGGAAGAACGACCCGCTCCCTATTTCCACCGTAGGATCAAGAGGCAAAGGCCCCAAGAGGTATGAAATCGGACTTTAAAGCTTTTGGCACTGTGGTAACACGGTTTGTAATGTTGTCACTGGTGGGATGTCCAGGGACGAACAGTACCGCATAATGTGGAACGAGCTGGAAACGCTGGTGAAAACGCACGCCAGCGCCACCGACAGACACCAGCGAGTTCTAGAGTGCATCATCGCCTGCCGCAGCAAACCTCCAGAGGAGGAGGAGAGGAAGAAGAGGGGGAGGAAGAGAGAGGAGAGGGAGGACAGGTCAGAGAAAAACGGCAGCAAAGAGATAGAAGACAAAAGCTGGCCGGACTCGGAGAGGTCAGTCAGGTCTGTTTGAGCAGTTTGTTGCTTTACTGCTTTTTCTTACTTCAAACTGTATTTATTTTTTAATTAAAAGAAGTTCTTCTGTGTTTTCTCACACCTGACGCCTCTAAAGGTTGAAGGGTTTGTTGGAGAAGGAAGACGCAGCGTCCGAAGTGATCAAGGACTCCCCGGACTCTCCAGAGCCGCTCATCAAGAAGCCTCGTCAGGCCGCAGAGGAGGTTCAGCCAACGGATCGAGCCAAAGGTTCGAGCACACGTCGTCGTTTTTCTAAATAAAACATTTAGAAATATCCAGACGTTCACTTGATCTGGCTTGAACGTTTTAGTGCCAAGATGAGCGCAGTATTTTCTTAACACTTTTAAGTTTCCACATTAAAAATATGAAATATAAAAGCTTTTTCTCTGCCTTTGTCCCTCTGCAGGGCCCGTCACGCTCCTCTCCATGTGGACCAACCGGATCACCGCAGCCAACTCCAGGAAGCACCAAGAGTTTTTTGGTCGAGCGAGTTCGGTGAACAGCAAGTTTGAGTTGTACCAGCACCTCAAAGAGGAGAACGGGTGAACGAGTCCTTCGTGTAGCATCCAGTCTTGACTTTGTGTCATTTTCTTAACACTAAATGGGATTGTTGTCGTTTACAGGATGGATGTTCATGAAAATGGAAAAGCTTCCAGATGATTCTGCCAGATTTATCACATCCCCCTTTTTGCAGAGGATGAGATTGAGGACTTGTGTTTTTCACACTCTGGACTTATCCTCCTGAAACGCAGTCGAAGAGGACGCTGAATTTCAACAGGGAATTTGTCATTTTTTTACCCTTCATTTTGTAGATATGGGCTTCATTTACACAATAAAATCCACGTGTAGAAACCTCTGCAGTTGACTGTAGCTTGTTCCCATCAAAACAAAACGTCATACACCCAACAAAACCGGTTACAGGTAGTCCTCGGTATCCGGCTTAGTTCCATTCTAACGGCCCGGCCGGATACCGAAAAAGCCGGTTACCGGAACCGGCTCCAGGTGCGGCCGAAAACGAAACTAAAACCAACATGGCGGCCGTCACGTCTTTTTAAACGCCTTATTTACAACCTAAAA
>JARVGS010000814.1:10722649-10732691 GCA_031762315.1 Hypsolebias antenori | reverse complement strand
GAAACAAAATGTTTGATGGGTGACTGAAATGTTTTCTGGTGATTACTCTTACAGCTCTCTTTTGTAAGATATAAACATACTTTTAGCAAGGTATTAGCTCTTTGTGCCTTTTTTTTAGCTTCTTTAGCTTTTAGCTAGTCTTGCTACTTAGTTATTATTTAGCTGCTTTTAGGTAGTCTTTTGCTACTTAGTTATTATTTAGCTGCTTTTAAGTGTTCTGCAAACTTTGTATTTTACCCAGCCTTTTGCTACTTTTAGTTTATAGCTAGTTTGGCTAGCTTTAGCTTATAGTTGTATTTTAGCTTCTATCTAGCCTTTTGCTACTTTTAATGTCCAGCTATCATTTTGGTACTTTTAGCTATCCTTTTGCTAGTTAGCTTCCAGCAAGTCTTTATCTTCTTTTAGCTAACGCTTTACTGCTTTAAGCGAGCCTTTTGGTACCTTTAGATTTTGGCTAGCGTTTTTTCATTATTATCTTGTAGCTAGCCTTTTGCTACTTTTAAATACTTTAAAAATTCAATTGTAGCTTCAGTAAATTTCAGCTGTCATTCAGCAATCACGATGCATTTTCTTTTTAGCTATCAGTGTAATTTCTGGGTGAAATAAATTTTAAATTGAAGAAATAATTTCAGTATGCTGTACACAAACAAAATGTTGGGTATATGGTTTAAATATTTTTAAAACTCATTCAAATAATTGAATGAGCTATTCAATAATGTTATTACATACATACAAACAACATTTTCCTTCAGGTGTAGTTTTACCTTTGCATAATGTCGCATTATTCCTTTTTGTAAAAGACTATGGAGTCAGAAGTGTCATACTAAGATTATTTTATATTTTCATTTAATTACTCTGGCACCATTGAGGCTACTTTTCCAGGAAATTCTGCTCAACATGTACGGCTCATTTCCACGTGATCCAGTTTTTGTTGTGCCCTGTATGTTCTATTCATCCATGCGTGTAGCTGTCACCATTGGGTCATTACAGCTTAAAGTCTGCATGTCTTATCGTCCAGAACAATCCCAGTCATACAGGAGTCACTGTGGGCTGACTGCCTGGGTCAGTGTGGTTGGGTTCAGTCTAGAAGTTTGGGGGCAGGGGGGTTGTTTCCTGATGAGGTCGCGGGGTCAGACAAGTGGTGAGCATATTTCTGTCAACGACTGTCTGTGTGGAAGTGACGGAACGAGGCACACTGGAAAACATGGTTCTACTAAAAAAAAAAAGGTTTCCACTCGGTTGGACTTAAGTTTCTCCCTTTAAACACGAAAGTGAGTCTGAAAATAAGATCACGTCCTCCTCAACTTGGTCATTTCTCTCCTAATATTGCCGCCTCAGACAGAAAGACACTTTGTGCAAAATGTAACAACAAAGCCAATAAAACAGTCTGAGGTGTTTATTTAGCCTCCATACTTCTCATTTGAAAAAAAGAATAACAAAATATTGGGCAGTTTTTATGCAGACATTAAAAAAAAAAACTACCGTAAGTGAAAAACGTGCATTAGAAATGTGATAAAACTGATATGCTTCTAAATAAATAACATGCAAAGGCTCCTTAATTTAAAATTTGTGCTCAAGTGTTTTTGAAATGGCAGTTTTTAAAAAATAAGTTTAAAGTCATGCTCAGCGCTGACGTACTTAACATAATAGCCATAAAACAATCATACTGAGTCGTGGGTTTTAACGTGAAGTTTAAAAGTACCCTCTTGCCTGAAGATTTTCCCGCACTTCAAACATTGGTAGGACTTCGTGTCGGTGTGGATCTTCAGGTGCTTCCTCTGCGCTCTCAGACTGGGGAAGGACTTGGGACACAGCGGACACCTGTGAGGACTCTCGCCCGTGTGTCGGCGGGTGTGAACGGTCAGCAGGCACTTGGTGACGAAACCTTTCCCGCACTGTCCGCACGTGTACGGTCTCTCTCCGCTGTGACTCCGCAGGTGCAGCTTCAACTCCCCGGAGGAGAGGAAGGCCTTCCCGCACTCTGTGCACAGGTAGTTCTTCTCCCCTCGGTGCATGCGCATGTGCCTCGTCAGATGCTGGATGGAGGTCTTTCCGCATATGTGGCACCTGAAGCGCCGCTCCCCCGTGTGTATGCGCGTGTGTAGCTCCAGGTAGGACGAGCGCCTGAAGCCTCGGCCGCAGAACGAGCACAGAAACGGCGTCTCGCCCGTGTGAATCCGGCGGTGGATGCTCAGGGAGGATCTGGAGAGGTACATCTTCTCACACCTGTCACATTGAAACGGGGGCCCTTTGTTGACGGGGGTGACTACATCCGTCAAGGTGTCGCTGCTAAACTCAGATTCTTTAGTGCTTTGAAACGAAACCTCGTCATTCAGAAGGAAGTCGCCTTCGGCTGCAAGAAAAGGACCAGACTCCTGCACCAGATGCTCCTGTTGGATGTGCTGAAGAAGTGCAGACGCTTGGCTGTCGGAGTAGGAGCACATGGAGCAGCAATGCAGCTGAAAAGGCTTTAAACCTGAAAGATGAAGAAATGTAACAAAATTAACTGTTTCTAATACTTATCTGACAAAATTAAACAAGTGTGCTTGAGTTTTCAAACGTCTTGCCCTCAGTTGGGTTATCTTTCAAGTCGTGTCCATTCACAGAGCCCTCCACACTGATGCTTTTCTTCAGTGGTTCTTTATCGCTGCCACAATTAAACCCTCCTTTGTTTTCAACATGTTGTTGCCTCGAGTTTGTTTTGGCATGAAGAGACAGCACAGGCAAAAACATATTCTGAGCTTGAGAGAGGCCTGTAACAAATAAATACCATTAAAAAAAAACTATTTGAAATGAATGATACACCGCATCGGCTTCTAATTTAATAAGGTGTCAGCAAGTTTCCATGTGTTTGTACTGAAAAGCAGTCTAAAAGTACTCCAAATATGAAAAACAGTACCTTTATGAAGTTTACTTTTTAAAAGGATGTCTAATAATGATATACTTATAGATATATTTTGATTTTATTGTGGTGTTCACATGACTTTTATTGTTGTAGTGTATTTAATTATGGAAGAAGCTTTGTTTAGCGCACAATGTCCAAGACAAATTTCCCCTTGGGGACAATAAAGTATACATCTATCTATTTTGAAGCAAAACATTCAGTCATTAAAATTACAGCATAAATGCTTTTTTTATTTATTTCGGAGTTGCTTACATTTGTTGGTGTTTCCTGTTTGTTGCTCGTGGAAGTACAACAGCGCTTTCAGCTCTTCTCGTTCCAAAACCAGCTGCCCGCACTCCTCCATGACAGAGGGGGCGCTGCTGAGCCACGCTGCCGTCTGTAAATGACATTTAGTAAATCATATCACAAACATGTGGCGTGAATGCTGCAAAAGGGAACATGTTTAATAATGCTGCTAATGATCCATCCTGTTTGGTAACTTGAAGCAGCTAATTAAAATCGGCATTTTTGTAAACGGCACAATCACTGTTTTAATGATTACATGATTTTTATTTGCGAAATGTAAAAATCCAACTAGAAATTGTAACCGACCTGTTTTATATCAGGGACGGGCAACAGATTGTCCAATCTGGAGATGAATTTCCACACTAAACTTTGCAGCGTGGCTTCATATGGCTGGCCGTAGTGGATGGGAAAAACCTCCTGGCAAAGCAAACAGACTGTCATATTTAACAAAACAAGATTAAATAAGTAGATATGGCTAAAGCTGAACTAGTTCTGCTTTTAATTACCGTGAAAAACCTCTTTCTTTCCTCGGGGTCATCAAGCAAAGTGTGAATAACCTCCACAAAGTTTGACTTTGACTTCTCCAACTCCTCTACCTCCTAGCAGTTAGGGCAAAAAAAAAACATATTAGCTTTAAAAAAAACTGAACAAAGTTAAAAGAAGGCGCAAAATGTGCAACGGTGAGTCCATTTGTGGCTGACAGATAAAACTAGAGAAACTGCATTTCCAGCGAAAATGCAGTGTGAATACTTATTGCTGAAGAACTTGCTGAAAAACAGCTGAAATCAGCTAAAAATGGGCTTGTTCTCCAATTTCGGCAGAAGAAAGCAGAAAGAACACATATTTGCTGAATTAGGTTTAAATGAGCAGAAATGAGCATGGAAATTAGGAAATTAGCCTAAAAAAAGCTGAAAAAAAGCTTAAATTATCAGAAGGAAGTGGAAAGAGGTGAAAGGAGATCCAAAAATGTGGAAATAGCTGAAAAAGCTCAATTTAGCACAAAAACAGCTGAAATAGCAGAAAAAGCTGAAACTAGCAGAAATAAGCTGAAAGGAGCATAACAAGCTGAAATTTGCCTAAGTAGTAAATTAGGCTGAAAGTAGCAGAAATTACCATGAAAAACTTGAATTTATCTGAAAACAGAGGAAATTAGCTCAAAAATACAAAAATATAAGTACAGGTAGCTGAAAAGGTAGAACAAGCTTAAATTAGCAGAAGAAAGCAGAAACACGATTTTCCAGTTTGGCTGAAAGAAGCTGGAATTAGACAAAAAACAGCTGAAAAGTAGCTTAAAAAGCATAACAAGCTGAAATTAGCCTAGTTACAGAAATTACCATGAAAAACTTGAATTTATATGAAAACAGCGGAAATTAGCTAAAAAGTACAAAAATATAAGCAGCTCAAAAGGTAGAACAAGCTTAAATTAGCAGAAGAAAGCAGAAACATGACATGTTGGTCCAATTTGGCTGAAATTAGCACAAAAAAATAAAAAGTTGAAAAGTAGCTTAAAAAGCAGAAAGAAGCTGAAATTTACAGAACGAAGCGGAAAAAGCACGTTTTAGCTAAGTTGGGCTGAGAACAGTTGAAACAAGTGCAAAATATTTGTAATTACGGTAGCTGAAAATGCTAAAACTAGCATAAATTAGCATAGCAGCTGAAATAGCAGAGATAGCTGAAACTTACAGAAATAAGTTGAAAGGAGCAAAAAGAAATTAGAAGAAGCACAAAAATGTTGTAGTTAGCAGAAAGACTCTGAAAGGAGAAATTAGCTGAAAGTAGCTGAAACAAAGTTTAAATTTGCACAAGGAGGCTGAACGAAGCTGAACCGGAACAAAACGTGATATTTGTATTAATGTGTACAAGTTGTCAACACCTAACGTTTGACCTTCGTACCTCCTGAGCACAGCCAGAACTCATCACGAGGTCCTGGATGGTCCTCAGGTGGGGCTGGACCTTCAGCAGGTTGCCTCTGCTCTCACTGCGACACAGTTCCAGCACGAGCTGAAACAGAAGTCGGCCTTTCTCAGCGCTTGTTTTGCTCTGGAATGACGTTTGAAAGCGCCACATGAACTCTCACCCTCGCCCTGAGTCTGAGCAGGAGCTGCGCTCTCTCTCTGGCTGTAAGCAGCTCCGGCGCCAGCTCCGTCACCAGCACCACCAACTCCTCCACTTTGTTGTAATGTGCAACGTTGCAGCACTGGACCACCTGCCAGGCAAAGGCGCACATCAGGCGCAGGGTGGGAACCAGGAGGCACAGGGAGGGGACGGACAACTGACAGCCTGCGAACAGAACCACGACGATTACAACGACCGATCCAAAGCGACATCAAGCGAAACGTCTGAGCTCATCTCACCCTCTGCCGACTCTGTGACTTCAGCTGTGCGTCGAGTCTTCGGCTTGGGGCAGCCGTGAATTTTATCCATGACGGCGAACCAGCTGCTTTTTTGCGCCTTTTCCTCCTTAATCCGTCCGTACTCCTGCTCCAGGAGCCGTATTTTAGTCCGACACTGACTGGTGGTCTTATCGAAACCCTGAGTGGCGAGCTCTGAACTCAGCTGCGCGTACACCCGCTCGTCTTCCCGGCGCGACTCCAGCTGCTCCTGGACGCCCTCCTCGGCCCACAGCGAGAGCAGAACCCCGACTTCGTCTGACGTCCACACCGTTCCCGATGAATCTGCAGAAAGACATAGAAGGAATGCAAGACAGCAACAGCTAAAGATTTGAACGTCTGCGTGCGCACGCTCACCTTCAGGTGATGTAGGTGCAGTCAGAGCTGAATTCACGTCTTTGGACGTTTCTCCACCAGGACCCAGAACACCGTCCATTAGAGCAAACCAGTTGCTTTGATCGTTCCCCCACGGCTCGACTCGTTTAATTTGCTCATACTTTTCTTTCAGCTTCTTCACTTGAAGACTGCACTGCTGCGGCGTTTTGTCAAAGCCGATCAAAGCCAGTTCATTGCTGAGGTACGTGAAGACGTCACTGTGAGCTCCTGAGGCGAGAAGCTGCTTCTGGATGTTTGGTTGGGCCCAGAGAGTGATGAGCACCTGGACTTCATCAGGCTGCCACTCAGCTACATCTGTGGAGACTTTCACATGAGAGGAGCAAATGAGCTTCAAGCCAAGTCCAAAAACTTTAAAAAGCAATCGTTCTTCAAGACAGCAGGGAAACTGAGGTGAACACCAAAGCTGGTTCGCTCACCATTACTCTCCAAGTCCAACATGGATGAAGTGGCTCCTGCTGAGAAAAGCTTTGGCGCTTCTGAACATCTGGACGCTGCAGGCTGCGAGCCGAGGACTTCATCCAAAATGCCAAACCACGCGGTCCTCCGCCAGCTCGTGTTTTGACTCCTCCTGATTTTCCTGTAGTCCTGCTTCAGTTTCTTGATCTTCTCCTTGCACTTCTGCGGCGACTTGGTAAACCCGAACGACGCCAGTTTGGCGCTGAGGCTGTGGTAAACGGCATTGTTTCTCACGTTGCGGCAAAGCTCTTCTTGAACGGCCGGGTTTGCCCAGAACGCCAGCAGTAAGTGGACCTCTTTTTTGGACCAACTGCATGTGTGGACATCTATTAATGAAAGATAAGAGCACTTTCTGTTCTGTTCATTTTAGCTACCGTTTTGTTCATTTTAGCTACTGTTTTGCCCATTTAGCTACAGTTTTGCTCATTTAGCTACTGTTTTGCTAATTTTAACTACCGTTTTGTTTATTTTAGATACTGTTTTGCTAATTTCAGCTACTGTTTTGCTCATTTCAGCTACTCTTTTGCTCATTTAGCTACTGTTTTGCTAATTTTAACTACCGTTTTGCTCACTTTAGCTACCGTTTTGCTCATTTCAGCTAGTTTTGTTCATTTCAGCCACTGTTTTGCTCATTTTAGCTACTGTTTTGTTTATTTTAAATATTGTTTTGCTCATTTCAGCTACTGTTTTGCTCACTGCAGCTATTGTTTTGCTCATTTCAGTTACTGTTTTGCTCATTTAGCTATTGCTTTGCTAATTTTAACTACCGTTTTGCTCACTTTAGCTACCGTTTTGCTAATTTTAGCTACTGTTTTGCTCATTTTAGCTAATTTTGTTCATTTCAGCTACTGTTTTGCTCATTTTAGCTACTGTTTTGCTCATTTTAGCTGTTTTGTTCTTTTTAGCTACTGTTTTGTTCATTTTAGTTACTGTTTTGCTAATTTTAGCTACTGTTTTGTTAACTTTAGCTAGTTTTGCTCATTATAAGCTACAGTTATGTTCACTTTAGCTACCGTTTTGCTCAATACTGGTTTGTTCATTTTAGCTACAGTTTTGCTCCTTTTAGCTACTGTTTTGTTCATTTAGCAGCTGTTTTGTTCATTTTAGCTACTGTTTTGTTCATTTTAGCTACTGTTTTGCTCAGTTTAGCCTCTGTTTGCTTTAACTTTAACTACTAGTTAGCATTTTATATTTCTTTGATTAAGATATAAATTATTTATACAGACACATCAATCGAGTTTCTGCAGTTAAACGCTGATTTGTTGTCATGCACAACTATAACCACTAGATGGCGGCGTAAGAAAGGATAGTGTTAAGCTAAAGCAAAACGACAGGAAGGTGAAGTCATGGAAAGATCTTTTAGAAAGAGGCAGAAGAAAAAAAAAATCATGAACCCAAAGCCTGAGCCTTTCCTCCAGCATTCACTCGATACTTACATCTTTTCTTTCCTTCGTGTCCGGGTGAGCACATGTCAGACGTCTGCTCTGCAGAGCTTGTAGTGGGCGTGTCCATGTCTTCAAGTTTAACTATGTAAATGTCTGGTTCTTTGGAGACCTCGGTGGAGCAAGGTGATGGGCTGCGAACAGTGCGGGTTTCAAAAAAGCTTGTTGCAAAAGACGGAGCTGCAAGAAAAAGAAAATCTAATTACTTAAGTTCGTTGTGGTGATAAATCCTCTGGCCCATTCACTTGTCTGAAAGTTCAATAATTAAAAATTATTTTTAGACGGTCGCGTGTTGAAATTCCACCTACGTTCAGTTTTCACATCCTGCCCGACAGGCTGAGGAGGTTCTGCCAAAGAAGGCGTTGCTGTTTCTGCCGGCTGCGAACCGAGGACTTGATCAATAACATTGAACCAAAGATTCTTTCCTCCGTCCAAGTGATCGCTGTTCTTGATCCTCTTGTAGTCCTGTTTCAGCTTTTTGAGCTTTTCCTTGCATTTCTGCGCCGTTTTGTTGAATCCGAGTGTCGCCAGTTTGGCACTGAGGTTGTTGTACACGGCATTGTTTCTCACGTTTCGTCGGAGCTCCTGCTGAACGGCGGGGTTCGCCCAAAGCGCCAACAACGTAAGGACTTCTTTTTTGGACCAACTGCACGTGGGCCTAGCTGCATAAGGAAGAAACACGAGGAACCACTTAAGCACAAAAGATAACTCAAGATTAAATATGAATACAATATGGTCACAGTCATGTTGAAGGTCATCAGAGATGTGAGGTTAAACGATCAAGTAATGAAAATAAAAAAGTGGAGCAAAGAGAGAGAGAGAGAGACTAAAACTACAGTACCGTATTTACAAATCTATTGCAAGTAGGACATGTTTTAAAACAGTGTAACATTCTGATGCTATTTGAAGTAGGTATGTTCTTTTCAGTGCTGACCCAGCTGTAATTTTAATTCCAACCATCCTGACAGGTCCTCCCCTAAAACATTTTTTTTTTCTTGGCACACGAGTTGGAAGAATGTGAATCCGCACAGATCCTAAATAGGAAATTACCCAGAATTCCAGTTGTCTACTTGTTTACATTCCGTTTAAGTGGCAGTCGTAGCTTTATTTTGAGTTCTGACAGTAACATTTTTCTTTAGCATGACTAAAAGTTTATTAATATGGAGAGCCCTTTCATTCAAAATGAAATAAAAATAGTGTTATTTAAAAATTATTAATAAATATTCCAATAAATAAATATATGTTCCCATGAAATAAAACATTTAAATAGAAAATGTTTAGTTTTTTCCTATATTTATTTTTGTTTAATTCAAGATTTATTTATTTAATATTGGAGTTTCATTTTGTGACATTTCTAGTTTGTAAATCTACTTTACATATTTCAGGGGCTTTTACATTTTAACCCCATTTTCATTTTAAGCTCTTTTTATTTCATGTTCTTATATTCAAATGAGGGGGCGGGGTTTTCTCTGTGGGGCGGGGCTGGTCAGGGCCAGTGCAGCCCATCTATGAGTTTTATAGGCCGGGCAAATCAATAACTACATCAAACATAAAAAAAACAATGACCTCTCAAGTCTCAAGCATTGACCGAGAGACACCTGCATTTCATGATGTGCACATGACACACTTTGTATATCTCACGCTAAAACACACACAAGCAGGCCTTTTTTAAAAAGAGGAACTAATGTGCAGCACGTTTCCGCACGGGCTGGAGCACAATGGCAGACATGGCTGCAGTGTTGCCAACGTAGCGACTTCCTCACTTTATTTAGCGAGTTTTCAGACCCCTCTAGTGACCTTTTTTAAGTGACTAGCTACAAATCTAAATACTTTTTTCTGTGTTACTGGAGACTTTGGTGACAAAACCATGTTAGGCAGCTTGCCGTAAGCCCCTCCCACTTCCCCAAGCTCTGACAGCTGTCAGTCTCACAGCAGAGAGGAGACACCCTCAACTCGGTGTCCACACTGCAAATTAATCACATTCTGGAATACAATGCGAGATGTAAATATAATGTAAATATATGATGCTCAATTTCATCAGCAAATCTGTGCATTTCATCTCAGAGTTCTCCGATGTTCTCCATATTGCCTGCTTGTCATCCTGACTTTCTGAACACAGTTAATTCATGATTTGAAGGTAGCTGGACCAAGCAGAGCTCAGCGAGGGG
>JARVGS010000814.1:10708749-10722301 GCA_031762315.1 Hypsolebias antenori | reverse complement strand
GGAAGAGGGCCACCTGCATCATGAAGGACCCCACTCACCCAGCACACACACTTTTTGCCCCACTCCCCTCAGGAAGGTTGCAGAGCATTAAATGCAGAACCACTAGACTGAGGAACAGCTTCTACCCTGAAGCTAAGCCTCATGAATCCCTAACCGGAAAAATCACTATGAAAAAAAGAAAAATCACTGTAATGCCACTTTAACTGATATGTTCATGTGCTGCTGATCCTGAACTTATCTGTGCTGCTGATTATCCATACAGAGCTCCTGCCTTTTAAACTGCTGTATTGATTCATACCCATCTGCCCACTACAGACTCGTGTTCGGGCTGCCGTTTAATACACAGTATTATTTTACATTATTAGTGTTTAGCGTACATATTAGATGCTTGTGTACTTTCTTTTTGTGCTTTATATTTTTGCTATTTTGGGGTGTAACTTGGACTTTGTGTACACGTGATGCGAATGAAAATAAAGAACCTTTAACCTTGAAATGCTTAGAATAAATGTAACGAGGTCTGCAGTTTATGGCACTTGTAATAACTGTGCTGTAAGTTTCTAACAAAGCATGTAGACAAGGAGCTGTGTTTACATCTGAAATCATGAATTCAAGTACCATCTGGTCGCAGCAGCAGGTCTGTCGAACCACAAATGTTTCTGTGGAGTCTCGCCACTGACAAACTGCTTTTTGACTTCTATGTATTCGCGTTTAAGCTTTTTCAGCTTAGCTCTGCACAGTTTTAGCGAACGACTCACTTCAACCGCGGCCAGCTTAGCTGACATTTATCTGTACAGTACACATCTTCATAAATAAATGATACCTCCAAGCTCCAACTCACGCTGAATTCTGTCCTCCGACCACACAGCTAGAAGCGCCGGGGTCTCTGTGTGAGACCAGTTCACGTCTTGGCCCAAATGTTCGCTTCTTTCCATCGCAGCTGGAACTTACAAACAAAATTAGCTCGGTTTAGAAATGTTTTTATTTTATTTTATTAGTGAATTTTCAAAATGGTGGTTTTCTTGTCGCGTTAATGACGTCATAAAATCTGCGCGAAAGGCGTTGCCTAATTTTTTTAAAGAACTTTATTGACTATACAAAACAGAACTCTCGTGAAGGGTGTCATGACTACATTTTACAAAATATATTTTTTTTAACTTTTATACAAAACTGAAAAAACTTAAAGTAATTTTTTTTTATAAAATAACCGGACATTGACAATCTACAAAGTAAAAAAAGTACGTAAATGGGTAAAATAAAATGTGTACCTTTTAGCCTAAACACTACTATTTTCTTAACAAATGCGCAAAAATAAATTCATATAATAAAGGGTTTGTTACAACAAAAAGAACAATAAAAGTAAAAATGTAAAACGACGCGTTGCCTAGTTACGGCGTTTCCAAAATGGCGCCATTTTTCTGTTGCTTCGGTTACGTTTTATCGTCTGCGCCGTTGCCTAGCTACGGTGTTGCAACGAAAAGTAAAGCCTACGCATCGATTTCAAGCAAACTACGAATTCGCACCGTTTTAATTTATAGTGAGTATCGTTAGTTTATTGTGTTATTTTATTATGGAGCCTGCCAGAAGATGTTCTCTCCAAATTAAAGGTGTACCGGTAATAAATTATGACATGGGGGATTACACCTTTTTTGTACTATGGTACTTACAGCATGTTTCATTAATCCCGACTAATAGTTCTGAATTCTCCTTTGTTCATATGCACATTTAACAACTTTTTAAATGACACCAGTTAGAAACTGTTCAATTATTAAAGGTATATTTATTCTGAAAGGCTTTAAAAAAGAAAGAAAGATAAACAATAACAGAAAATCACCACATTACTTACTGGCTGCTCACATAAGATTTAACAGCAAATCTTTTCACACATTTACAAACTCATCAACAGCTGTGATCTACCTTGTTGGCATTTCCTAATGTTAATTGATCAACATTAAAGCAACAAAACAGAAAATAGAAAACACAAATCAACCACTGTCATACATCTTTTAAAAGTGGGGACCCTTTAGGGTTATAAAAAAATAAGTGGGTGGTTATATGGTTTTCAAATCACTACAATTCCTACAAGAACACAGTGACAAGATTTTCTATAGATGCTACAGCAGCTTATCACACAACAGACAATGTCATCTGCAGTCACACACTTTGAAATACTTTTGTTTACATGTCTATCTGACATTTTGGCTTCATAACTGTAGCCTTTGCAAAGCATGATGTTTGAAAATATTTTAACACATTACTAAAATAACTAGAGAAGCATAAAATAGCTTGATGTTAGTCAGTTGTACTGAAACACTGAGTTGGACTATTATTACTCAAAGTATATGATTGCTGAACTACATGATTTAATATCAACTGCTGGGCAGCATTTCAAATGGAGTTACATAATTGCACTTTTACAGGATCACTCATCAAGCTGCTTTTTAAATTGACCTATTTTACTCGTATCAATGATCAACATGAACTTTTGAAAAGTGGCTTGAGGACTTGCGTCAGAAAACGTTTCTTTGATTAATAGTCATCGCTGCCCTCTTCTTCATCTTCGTATTTACTATTGAGAGAGTGCTTCTTGTGCTTCCCCCTGTGCGCCCGTTTACTAGCGAAATCGGGGTTCGCCTCCCTCGTGTGCAGCTGCTCGTGTTTTTTAAGAAGGCCGGGAACAGAGAATCCCTTCCCGCACGTGTCGCATGTCCAGGGCTTTTTGCAGGTGTGCGTCCGTTTGTGGACGTTCAGATGGGAGGCGAGCTTGTAGGTTTTCCCGCAGACGTCGCAGCTGAAGGGTCGCTCGTTGGTGTGCAACCTGATGTGGACCTTCAGGTTCCCAACCTGTGTGAAGGTCTTATCGCACAAAGTGCACCTGTAGGGTCTCTCTCTGGTGTGGATCCGAAGATGAACTCTGAGGCAGTACTTACTGGAGAATTTCTTTTGGCACACAGGACAGGGGATCTTTGCTTTGGGTATGTGGTCTTGCTGATGCCTCTTCAGGTCAGACAGGTAAACGAAGGTCTTCCCGCACTGGGAACAGAGATACTGGCGATCGCCGATATGGTAGCCCATGTGCCTCTTCAACAAGCTGGGGACAAGGAATCTCTTTCCGCAGCGCTCGCACATGTGGGGCCGGTCTCTGGTGTGCCAGCGCTCGTGGTTGGTCAGCTTGAACACCGTTGGGAAGGTTTTGTCGCAGTGCTTGCAGGGAAACGTCATATGGCTCGTGTGACATTCCATGTGCCTTTTGAAGTAGGTGGACTGCGTGAAGCCCTTGTTGCAGATGTTACAGAAGAAAGGCTTTTGGCCGTTGTGGGCGAGAATGTGCTTTGTGAGGCTCTGCAGTTTGGCAAAACACTTGCCACACTGGCCGCAGGCGTAAGGACGCATCGTGCTGTGGGTCTTCAGGTGGTTGTTGAGAAAACCCTGCGTGCGGAAACTTTTGTTGCAGGCCGTGCACGTGAAAGGCTTCTCGCCTGTGTGGATGCGCTGATGATCCATCAGCTTGGACTGATACGGGAAGCTCTTATCGCACACGGTGCAGTTATATCTGTCGACCACGTGCCTGAACTGCTTCTTCCTTCTAATGCTCAGCCTCGGCTCGTCGTCGAGCAGCGATCCAGCTGGAAGAGGCGGTAAGGCGGGGAGCGACATTGTGTTAGAAGCGATCTGTGACACCCACTGATGCAACGTGACTCGCTGAGTTTGAGGCCTTTGCCCATCCTTCGTCCCTGCTCCGCCAGCAGTCTGGAAGGTGGAGAGACTTTTGACTGGCACTTGAACTATCTTAAAAGGAATTGATTTTTGGGGCAGTTGCTGCAAGTCTCTGTTTTCTGGTTTTTCTGGTGCCGCGTCATTTCCTTTGCTTTGAGGAGTTGTGGCAGGCTGTTGCTGAGCTGAACTCTTTGTCTGCATCAGGTTCTCGCTCGTTTCCTTTGCTGTGTTGCCAGACACTGGTTGTTGACTAGTTTGATCTTCTTGCTGAGGTCTGCCTCTTTGACTAGTCTGATCTTCTTGCTGAGGTCTGCCTGTTGACGGTGCTGGGCTGTCATCGTCATCAGAAATACCCACCACTGCTTCACTGTCGCTAAGGGAGGCAGGGCTTTTTTCAACGACAGTGACGTCCCGTCGCATTAGTGATTGTGACGGTTGTGCAGGTGGTGTCGCCTCTGCCGGTTTGGGCATGAAGGCAAGAGAAGAGAGCACACAGTCGCCCACTGAGGTTGACACACTTGCTGTTAAAAAATAAAATAAAAAAGATGATGTATTTCTCTGGTCTGCATTTCATTACAAATTGCGGTACCAAATCTTGTTATGAGCTATACCTTTAAAACCAAAAGCCCCTTTGGACTGCTGGTGTAGAAGTAGAGTTTTTAGAATGTCCTTGTCGGGAATTAAGTCTCCACATGCATCAAGGACAGTAGAATCCTTTCCAATCATGCTACCAAGCTGAGGTAAAAGAAATTAAAGTTACAATCATCTGTACTTTACAGACTAACTTTTGATTGCTTTAGTTAAGTCAGCTGACTGCTTAAAAAAACTTCCAAATTCCCAGTTTAATGACGAGCAATGCACTGAGGACACTGAAATTGATCTTTCTTGCACTTGTATCTTCTGAGAGTAAATATCCGGTGACTTCAGGCACACTTACCTGAGACAGATTTGGAACAGGAATAAGTTGCTCCAGCTTGCAAACAAGGCCAGCAGTCAGTGCCTGTAGTGCTGTGTCAAACTTGGCGCCGTACTGAACAGGGAATATTTCCTGCAGAGAGAAAAGTGTATTACTGTATTATGAAGCAAATGTTTTCTATGTCTACAAACATTTAAGCAACCATAAAACAGGTTAAGAAGCTGTTAGAATAGGATAAAATAAGCTAAAGATTACATCAAAATTATCGTTAAGTTCTACTTTTATGGCCTCATAAAACAACTTCTCATATTTGTTTAAAATCACTGACACAGATGTGGATACCTTAAAAAAGCGCTTTCTTTCATTGGGGTTTTTAAGCAGACTCTGGACAAGCACCAAGAAGCTTGTCTGGGATTTTTCCACGTCTTCATTTTTCTGTAAGAGAAAATAAAAAGTCTGGTTCCACTCATGCCTTACTGTTCTAGATTTTGACCTATTACAAACAAAATGCTGCATGTGAGTGACTGTACACATTTCTCCACAATAGACAAGCAGCATGCGTACCCCTGACGTCGTAGAGACCTTCAACTTATTTATAAGAGTCTGAATAGCCCTGGTGTCCGGGGGACCATCTTTCTGAAGAAGATCCAAGATTATCTAAGTGTAAGAAAATAACAATGTTTAAAGTGTTCAATTAAAGGTGAATACTAAGATTAATAACAGCAACAACACAGTGTTAACTAATGTTTTTACTCCTTCTAGTTTAGAGTAGTTTTACCCTTGCTCTCAAGCCTAAGATAAGCTGAGCAGTCTGCTTGAAAGTCAAGAGATCAGGGATGGTCTCTGTCACCATGGTCACAAACGCTTCCACTTTCCCATAATTCTTCAAGTTTTTCTGCCGCATGACCTGCCATATGTATGAATATGTAAGCTGCAGCGGGGAAGCCATTAGGCGGAGTGATGCCAAGGGAAGGGTACACACAGCACCTGAAAAGTTGGAAAACAATGCCAGCATTGCACATTACACTGTTAAAATAAGCCAACAAATCACTGAAGTTATCTGAACTCACAATGTTTTATATACATTATCAGAACATTCTAGTGACAATCATTTTTGATTTAGTTTCTTAAATAGAAAAACATTTGGCAATGGCACCGATCTGCCGCAGGGGGCGCTGCAGCGCAAACTCAGCTTTGGGCTGTCGAGTTGTTGGAAAAGTGCGCGTTTGCGTGTGTACGTTCTATGTACGATGGAGGGATTACGCGTCAGGGATTGAGCGCCAACCCTTATTAGGAGTTAGATTAAACTTTAAAGAACACAGTATTTGGGTCAGATAAGTACCATTGCTCTCGTGAGCTCTAAAGCGGAAATGGACTATTCTCTCTGAAGGGCGATTTGATTTAAACATCTAACGGCAGCTAAAGCTTACTTCTATACATTTCATTGTAATAACATAGCAGATACAAGGATATCTACATTGGCAGGTGATGAGAAGACGTTTTCTTATTACAGCGGATGGAGGGTGCTGCGTTTTATTTTTTTAACCGCCAACTGCGGTTAGCTTACCGACGTTAGCTTAGCAACTTACCTGTTGTACTGGACCGCTGGTCCATAACTGCGCCCAGGCTGCGTGGCAAACTCAACCAGTAAACTGATTTATCTAAACAAACTCTGAATGCAGCAATTTACCCCGAAATAGTATAAATAAAAGCACAAAAACGTCTAATTTTTAGCGTCAAGCCGCGAAGAATAATGGCGACCGCTAAGGAGCGGCTTTCCAAAACAAAAGTCGGATCACTTCCGGCGGATGTTCCTGTACAAAATAAAAGCATACGATTGTTGGTGTTTTGTTTTTTTTAGAGTAACTTTAAAAAAAAAAAAAAAACATAATAATTATTTGAGTTTTCAAACAGACTTATTTTAGGTGTTGATAAATACGTGAAGAAAAAAATCTACAGACTGTTTACATTGCACGAATAAACGCTTATTTTTGAAAATTGAGTCATCAAATCTTTCTTTATGAATCATAAGATATAATCTTAAATTTGCACCATTACAAGACGCTATTCATTTACATTATATATTAAATTACATAGATGCAGATCATTTTTAAATTTTGTTTTGTTCATAAGCTGTCAATCAAATCAGTTCCCTCAACAGCCAAGAATGCATCCTTTTTTTTTTCTTCCAATAATCATTCAAATATTTGAAACATTGTGATTGTAGGAAAACGTTTATTTTTTTTTTACGAAAATAACTTAAATACATCACAATTGCACATTTTATCAAATTACAAACATGAAAGTCATACATTTGCACATTTATAGGAAAGTGAACTCTCCTAAACCTTTAACCCCATATAAACCATTTTAATACTGACATATCCATACTTTATTTGGCATGTTTTGGATGTAAATCATGAACTGTTATTAAAAAGCTAACCAGTAACTGTAGATACAGCCATATAGCCTGCGGTCTGAAGAGATTCTTGGCCTACTGATTCATAGGGATCAGTCGACATTGGTCATTTTTGTAACTGGCATTTCCTCCAGCCTACGGCCTACTCTTTTGTGACGAGAACAAGCCCTCCTTATGCTCCCCACTGAGCTCATCCGTTCATCTGTCTATATCTCCCTCACTTCTCCTCGTCGTGTCTGTCCTGTCTCTTGCTCCCTCTCTGACACATCCAGCACAAGAGTGCTCACACTTGAGGAGTCATGTTCTCATGACTGAACGTGATTGACTCTGTGAATGAAGCACTAAAAAACCCCAGCACGCTCGCAGTGGGCTGAGGAGCAGCTATAGATCACTGGGCAACATCTTCACAACACAATGAGTGGATTCAAAGCGCCTCAGGCCATGGCAGGCTGCCATCTGGTCAGATCTTTGATTCATAAAGTGGGACACTTGTTGAACTTCTCACAGTGTTGTTTGTGACTATTAAGTTGATAATTTGTGACAGATCACAGATCACAACAATGTCAACAACCAGTACAAGAAAAGCCGTATTCATCACTTCAGTTGTTTTTCTGCAGATTTGAACTTCTTGCATGAACCCTCGTACATTTCAGTAGAAGTCAGCATAGGAGCAGATTATAAATCGGTGTTTTAGCTGACTGTACAGCAATCAGTGAGTTGATGACTTAGTACCATTTAGAAATGAATAAGTAAAAACATCCAAAAGATGTGGTTTTGATTCTTCACCAGCTATTCTGGACTGAGAGAAGAACTCCTGCCTCGACCCGAGATCCTGCAGAATTTTGCGACACGCCTGCCTTTACAACAGGTTTCTCTCTTCCAGCAGTTCTGGTGCATGCACTCAAGGGAGTGAAAGCACAGAAAGCGACAGACCACACTCGTTTATCTATGCCTCATCATGCTTCATCCACTTTCATGTTCTGAGATTGCCTCCCCCGCTGGCTGGCTGTCAGTGGCGTGGGTGAGTGTTTGAAGTGGGATAGAGATAGACACAGTTGGGATCATGTCGGGAGTTGCCATTTGGTCGTTTACAGTGTTGCACGCTGGTAAACGGCCTCCAGTCTTGACCTACAAACAAATTGATTAAAATAAAGGAAGAAGCAGATGAAGATAAATTAAAACAAACGTAAAAAAAAAAAACCAAAGAAATACCCTAAGAATACTCATTTGTGAGTCAAATTCAATAGAGATGCTAGCTTTATGGCATTAATAGGGCCTAAAAGGATGATTAAATATTTAATGAGCTGCGGTTAAATTTACAAGACTTGTCTTCTTGGAAGTGCTCACTAAAATGAGGGCATAATCTGGGAGGTTATATATTAGACTGACCCACAATACCAAAATACATACATTTGTGTGAAGGGAAATTTATCACAAATAATATTTATTGTAGAGTAGGATGTCTTTGAGAAACATCGTTGCCTAGTTATGAATGGTAGATCACTACTAATGGTTGTAAATTATAAATAGTGCACTATTAAAAAATATATGTCTAACCAGGTCTTTTATCTTTGTGATTTTGTCAGAAAATGTTGCATTTGGAATATACTTGCTGAAAAACATAACTCATTTTTACATCTCAGTAACAATTAAAGATACATTTCTGATCTTTTGAAGTGGGATGCAGTGGAAAGATATGAACAATTAGTATTCTACCTGTTGTAAATAGCTCTTTGAACAACTTCAGTTTGGAGAAAAATAACTGACAGCTAATCTGAGTGGAGCAAATTGGATAAATGCAATCTCAAAACAACTCCAATCTTAAAAATGTTATAGTACTGTATTTTATGTGAGCGTGCTTTTATAAACCTTTACACCTCAGTCAAGTTCGCATTATGCTGTTATTTACATAAAATGTTATGCTAAGTTGAAAGCAAATTTAGCTAGCAGCATCTAAAGCTAGCAGCAGGTAGCCATGTTCCATGTAAGAAGGTGTTAAAACAAAAGTCAGAACTGGCAAAGGCAACACATCAGCATTTGAGATTAAAGTTGGCGTTCATCAAGGTTCATGTCTCAGCCCACTGTTGTTTATTGTTGTGATGGATGCAGCTACTGAACTTATTAGGAGAGAAGTGCCATGGGATATGTTGTATGCAGATAACCTAGCTTTGGCTGGAGAATCTGAAGTTAATCTCCAAGATAGTTTCAGATGGTGGCAGCAGGCACTTAGGTAAAGTCTGAAAATAGGTTGAAACGTTCAGTATCTGGGGTCGGTGATAAATACCAAAGGACTGTGAAGAAGACGTTAAATGCTGAATTGGTGCTGTGTGGCAAAAGTGGAAGGAGTTGACAGGAGTGCTTTGTGACAAAAGGATGCGATTCATATTAAAAAGAAAGTGTGCAAAATGATGGTGCGCCCAATTTTGCTTTATGGATCTGAGGTATGGACATTAAAGAGAAAGGAAGAGGAACTCCTGGAAAGTACAGAAAGGCAGATGCTACGTGGGATTTTTGGAGTATCCCTAAAGGATAGATGGCGAAATGGCAACATCAGAAAAACACTTGGCGTGACATGCATTGTGGATAAGATATGGGAATCAAGAATGAGACGGTATGCGCATGTGCAGTGAATGGAAGATGACAACAAAGTTTAAAAAAAGGCTATTAAACACAGAAGTTTTCAGTCAACGAAGCAGGGGACGGCAGAAGAAGAGGTGGATGGATATGATCCAGCAGGATATGAAGACACTCCATCTCATAACAGACGATGCATGGAACAGAGCAAAATGGAGAAGGAGAATCCATGTGGCTGACCCTACAGCCTGAAGGAGAGAGAGATCTAAAGCTGGCAACAGGTAGCGGAAAGTATAGGCGGCAGATGTACAACTTGAAATTGGGCGACTTTCAGCAGGAATTTGATAACATTTCAGCTATTATAACCATGTAATGCTTGTCAGTACAGTACTAGTTTTCTCATGTTAAAGTTGTTCAAATAGTTAAATGTAAACAAAGGTAACTTTTTCAAAACTTTAGTTTAAAAGAACTATTCAAAAAAGAAGCAACCGCTCAGCAATTCATAGCTAATGCGACCATCAGTATGTCAGGTTTGTCATTCTTCCATTCAGTAAGGCATTCTGAACAGATTAAATACTGGCAAGTTCTTTATTTATCCTTTCTTTTATATTTAATGTATGTTTCTTCTTTTGTACAGGCCAATTTGTGTACTTAGTGTTTATGATTTTGCTGTATGGCTGTTTTAAACAAAACATAAATGAAGTGCTAGCGCGTTTAATGAAATCACAAATTTGTGTCAAAAGGCAAGCTATACAAAATGTAGGCCCTAACAGAAAACAGTACTGCTATTGCTATTTTTGGGTGTAACTGGAATCTTGGGTACACAATTTCGTTCCACCTCATGCACCACATGTGATGTGAATGACAATAATGAGACGTGATCATTCTTTATGTTCATATTTATATTAGTGGATTACCTTGAATTGGTCGCTTTAGGCTTGTTATAAAGCTCTTACCTGCCATGCGATGAGAACGACACAAGCTGCGAAGGGGATTAGCACCAAAAGCAAGGGTGCTCTCTTTGACCAGCTATGTCTGTGACTCTCCTGACCTGCTGCAATAAGAAAACAGTTTCACTGACTTAAATTAATCATTACCTTCAGGTTTTTAAACATCCATCAAAACCTTTGTACCTGGGGTTAGTTTGCGATTAAGGCATGGCGGTGGCTTGCACGAGAGGCTTGATGTTCCTTGAGTGGCAGCATGTAAGAGGTCTTGGATGTAGTCGAAGTAAAGACCCGACTGCAGGTTCTCTTCCTGATAGTGACAGCGGAAGACTTGCATTGCTGTTTCCTGGGAGGGAGTATCAGCCAACAAACCATCCTGAAATAAGTCACTTATGCAATTAAATGTGCAAAACAGCCCCTGATTTAAAGAAAACTGCAATGACTTCTACTATAGACTTAAGCTGATCAAATAGTGTTTGCGCTCACATAGAAGAGTGTAAAGTGCTTACTAGCTCCTCGTGGTCGTAGGTGAAGCGTAGGCTCTTGAGCATCGCAATAAAAACTAAAATGTTATCTTTGTTGGAGGAGTTGGTACCAAACATGTTGGCCAGCTTTCGAAGGCTTAGCTCCAAAGGATAGATATTTAAAACCACCCAGCATGTGCTGGCCTGCGATGCAAAGCAAATGTTTTATTTAATGTGAAATGCAACAAACCAATACAGTACTTGCTATCAGACTGTTTCATTTATATACATACCACTTCTTTGGGAATGCGACTAACAGGAATCTCATAATCAGAGGGAATATTTTGCTTCTGCAATTAAAAATAAAAAAAATTTATAAATAAGTTTCATTCTTGTAATTATTTGTAAAAATGAAGCCATTTCAATAGGAATTCACGCTGTTAAACGTAATCTCACCAATAACGACAGCTTGTTCACATCATCCGTTATCGGCGTTCCAAACTTTCCAGAGCAGAGATTTAAACTCGACAACAAACTTAGGAGGAAACAAATTGTGTTGAAGATCTGAAGAAAAAAAAAAAGTACATCAAACAGTTATTACATTGAACACACACTGCCTGTACTGTAATAAACTGTTCAGGCCTAACTAACAAGGTTAAGTCAGGTCGTCTGGATGTTCAGGTCTACATTAGTGCTGTTAAGTGTGTTCAAATGGGAAAACAAAAGAAAAACGCACTGACGCCGACTGGATTACACCTGAGGATACAATTGGAGCAATCTGTCTGCACAGGAAAGCTTTCCGCCTCCATGCATGCACGGAGGTGCCTTACTGGCATTTTGGAGATGGTTATCATGTTTTGTGATAAATCCTTTGAGTGGAAATTTACAAGAGAAAACTGCAGCTGATAAATGATGCAGCCGACTGACTGAAAAGCAATTTTATTCAAATTAAGGCATTAGTTTTTGCCTTGAATGTGAACTTTCATTTCTTAAATAGGAAATTAAGCATTAAATCAAGACATTTCCGTGTTAGTGTGACGGTTTTTGCATGAAATTAAAATGCAATAGTCAGTTGAATCAAACGATAGGAATAGATTGGTTTCCTTTCAAAATTCAGTTTTAAACCTCCTGATTGTTTTTCTCTTACCACTTTATAAAACGTGCAAAAGCAGCACTCTGTTGTGAGCCTCGTTAAAAATAATCTAAATGCAGCTGGAAAAGGATGCATCTCGGAGCCTGCGTGCCACGTTCATACACATAAGTGCACTTTACCGTGCAGAAGATTGATTTATTAAAAGCATAATAACAAGAAATTCAAGAATCACTTACTTTCTTCCTCATATGGAGCAAGAGTCCAATGATTCTCAAATCCAGTTCACGAAATCTGAAGTTTTGAGCTCAGAGGAAGGACTCATGTCTGTGGACAAGCGGTGCACAGATCCAAACGTGGGACTTGAGGACGGGCCAGCAGTCTGCTTTGACTTCAGACAAACTGGTGGGGTCGTTTTGACGTGCTGGAGAGGCCGCCTACAAGCTGAATCATTATGTCACGCAGTGACGCTGTCTGAGACTTTTCCATAAACTCCCACGTATCAATTTGGTCATCAGGAGAAGTGGGTGCTTGTTCTCTTGAGAGAATATTTCTTTTGGAATACGTCTGGCTCGTTCCACGAGCTGCTGCTTATAAAAATGAAAATCCTCCCTTTGGGGATGGATTGTTTTTGTATTTTTGCTTTTATAAATTGATTATAAAATTTGTTGTTTCCTCACTGGTTTATGTCAGGGCACATTTAGTTTCTGGACGATTCCAGGTTGAGATGTGAACATTCATTGCTTAACCTGCTCCTGACATTTGCTGAGAAGTGAACCCATTATCTAAATTGATTTCCATCACCAAATCAATAGCAAGACACAAGGGAGAGTTTGGAGTAATGAAGAAAAAACAAATGATTTCAGAAACCGAATGGTTCATTTCCTGAGGAGTGGACACGTTGTCTCCTTTCCCTCTTCTCTGGGGGCTTCAGTTTCCTCCCACAACCCAACAAGACGTTCATGCCAGGTTTGTCTTTGATTTTGTAAAGACAGCAAACATGGCCGCCCGTCACAGTTTTCCCTGGAAAGTCCGAAAAGAAACAGAGGCTCACTGTCTCTCCATGGTGTGATGCAATGGGCTAAAGAAAATCAGATTAGTTTTGGGAAACAGGCAGTAGGAGAGTATAAAAGTTTTAACATCCTGTATTAAAAAAATAATAACAATTATCGGTAATTAAATAGTCTAGGGAGGCACAAAATTGGATTTTTGGTCGATATCCAATATTCAAATATGTTATTTGGCCGATAACCAATACCAATACCGACATTTTTCCCCTAGACCTACTTACAAAGACTACATAGCTTTCTCTGATGTGGAATTAAAATACTACATTATTCTGCATGGTCTTTGTCAATTTGACCTGCTACTAAATGCAGATGCCAAAAAGGGGGACGAAAATGATGTAACACCAACTTGTATTATGTT
>JARVGS010000814.1:10662531-10679220 GCA_031762315.1 Hypsolebias antenori | reverse complement strand
TCTGTGTATCGGAGCAGCTCCTATTTTTACACATCTTCCGAAATGAAAACTACTGTTTTGGATCTGACCAACTGGACGTTTGACGCAAATGACAAATCTTTTCAACAAAGCGACAAGGTCCTGGAGAACCCTCATCTTCTCGGACGACATGCAGCTGGTTATATATCTGGGGAAGTGGAAAGTGATGTGTTTACCTTTGCTGTCGATCGAGGATGCTGAAATTGCATATAATTGGAGTTATGATAACAGGTTTCCTGTTTTTGGAATTGTCTGGTTCCTGGTTTATCAACGTACAAAGAAGATGGCCGCAGCTAATTTGGCCCTCGTCAGGCTGCTGCCTAGTTTGGTCCGTGCTTTGAGGACTTAAAATCAGCTGATTTACGAGCTAAACCATAAATTGGAAGTGATCTGAATCATAGGTCACCTGCGGCTTTGGACTCGTCAGGATGAAAATGACCTTGATGAGGCTCGTAAGCATGAACCAGTAGAATGCACCCGAATCTGGCCATTTCAAACCTTGGACGTATGGTTGACAAGAAAAATAATCTGCCTGAATAAATCAACAATTGTGGATTATCTGAATCTGACTCCCCGGTTGGCCTCGAAACAGGCCGACTTATCAATTTCTCCTGGGAAATGTGTAAACTAAGGAAAAGCTTTGTGTATCGCAACCCCCCACCCACCTTCTGTGGAGACTTATCAGAACTGTGCCAGTTGACCATCATCTTATCAGGACAATCTGTTAGTGCTTCATGGACCGCCTCGTCATAAATGCATATGTAACGTGTTCATAAATGTGCTTTTAATAATGTCCTGTTAGGACAAGGTGTGAAGAGATCTTTTTTGTAATGCCACTATCCTCTCCTCATGGCTTTGTCCCTTTTTCAATCTAAAAATTATATTCTGAAAAGGACAAGGCCACGCTTATAGTAGCTACGTGCACTCCACCCATCTTTCGGACGACTGTACGGACATATTCTCGTATCTCGGTGCAATGATAATAAAGCTTATTCTGATTCGGTGTTAATTCTGGTTGTGCTTACAGACTTCGAAGTGATTTATGTGGTACTTGGTGCTCAAACATCTGTCAAACTTGTTACACTTTATGCGCCTTATAGTACAAAAAATATGGTAAGCTCATTTTAAACGTGAACCAAAATGAACACAGACCCAAATAAAACTCTTAATTACCTTTTCATAAAGTTGATGAGCTGGCTATGAGCAGGATTTTCAAAATCATTTTATTTGCAAAATTACCATTTTATTGTCTCGACAGTACAGTACGGAATCAAAACTTGCCATTTTTGTGACAAATGCTTCAAACACAACCTGAACGCCATGATTTTCTACAAATTGAGACATTATGTGCATCGTCAGGAGAATTTATTCTTACCCACAACGAGTCTTATTGTTACAACTCATGAGTTATAGTTTATTTTGAGCCCAATACGTCAGCATTTACAGATCTCTAGTGGACAAGCCTTGCTGTTTAGTAACTTATTGTAAGCGTTCGGTGTAAAACTAAAAAGTCTTTATTCCTTAAACATCACATGAAATCGGATTACAATGAACAGGCATTTACTAATACTCTGCTTGCTACTGTAAAAAATAATATTAGCATAACTCTATCCGTAGTGTGACAATAACAAAAACAAAACAGACAGCCAACCACAACTTTTACTTTATGCAGTGGTTTATGTTAAAGGTCAAAGTCCATGTTTGAAGATGTAACTTTAAGCACGCAGAGCTGGAAGGAAAAAAACAATCCCTGCATGAAAAGGTTATGAATGTATGAGTCTCCTCTTTGTGCAAAAATATAAAGACTCAAACTATGAAGTAAATTTAGAGTCCACAGCGAATGACGATCAATATCCCGAACAGGAGCATCGTTTCTGTTTTTTTTTTTACATGAGCACTAAACTAGGTTTATTTGAATATGTAAAAATAAGCTACAGAGCAATTAAACATATGAAAATAGCCTTTCTCCAACACGCTCCGTACAACGATACAAGTATTTAAAGGTTTGTGGCAACTTGTCTTGCTGTCTTTAAAGCCTTCTCATCAACCACTATCAAAAACAAACAAAATTCTGCTTTAATAAGAGATATTTAAAATTGCACATTAACCTGGGATTGGGAACGAAGAAGAAAAGGCTGGCAGATTATGTGACGAGAGACAGCAGTTAGAAAAAAAAAAAAAAGGTCTTGACTCAGGATTTGCACAATTAGGAACACAGGAGAGCAGATATGTGAAGTGAAAACAAATTAAATGAGAAAGACATGTAGCCAACAAAGAAAAAGATAAAAGTGACAGTTATCGAATGCATGAGGTATTGCACAGATTAATAAAAAATAAAAAAAAGCATAAAGGCAACAAAAATATACAACCAACTCAAAGAACATTTATATTTGTCAGTTTTGAAATCAAATATTTCTTTTCAGAAAGACAAGATCAATTTTTAGTGTCATAACCATTGAAGGGTTGGAGAAAGTAAAGTCACTAGTCCTCCCATTCATCTTCTTCCTCAGAGTCCTCCTCATCATCATCGTCATCATCATCTGAAGTGAAAAAACAAACGATTTACATAAAGAACTAACATCATTAAAAATATATAAATGACTGTGAAGCTTTGGCTGTAGACTTTAGTACTTTGCAATAACTGGATGCTAATCCAGATTTTTAGATGCGCCACGTTTTTAAAGAAAGTTGAGAAAAACATTTTTTTAGCCATACATTTGTCATTAGAAGATGCAACTTTATTTCGTTTCACTTGTATGCAGATGACTGTCAGGTTTATGTCCCCCTCAAGAAGGACTCTGAACCACATCCGAAATGTCTCGAGGACTTAAAAGACCAGGGTGGCTCCAAACCTCTTGGAACGAGACGACGGAGTCCATTTGTTCTTGTTTAATATAAGGCTGTGTTTTGTTTGCTTTCATATACTGTATTTTTAATCACGTTTTGTGGCTGCTGTTGGTTTTATTGACGGTATAGACTTTGGTCCTAAGGTTGTTAAAAGTGTTTTATAAATAAAACTAGTATGATATTTTATAGGGATACACAATATTATCGGCATGTATTGGGCGATATTAGCGATTACGTTAAATATCGGACATTCCGGCAAAATAACTCGGATATAAAAGGCTTCTGTTTTAAGTTAAATTTTAATTTAAGAAACTGACAAGCATATGTATTAATGCACTACTACTTACGCGCTTATCACCTGTCACTTGTGAACAGGTTTAGGTTAGATTTGTGAAAAATTACAGATTTGCACTGTTCCGGGTGTGGTCATTGTGTCAGAGAGAGTAAATGTCAAATAAATTTAACATTAAACATAATCCAAGTTGAAGTGTTGCATCATTTTCAGCCCCTTTTTGGCATCTGCATTTGGTAACAGGTCAAATTGACAAAGACCATACAGAATAAAGTAGTATTTTAATTCCACAGCAGAGAAAGCTATGCAGTCTCTGTAAATAGGTCTAGGTGAAAAATATCGGTATTGATATTGGGTATCGGCCAAATAAGATTTAACACATCGTATTGTGCATCTCTATTATTGTATGATTATTCAATGCAGTAGTTAATTGTGAGGCATAAACAGCAGAGATTTTCTAGCAGAGTCTCTTAAACACTTTCGTGTGTTGTGTTCTAGTTTTCGGCTTGGTCTAATGTGGCTCTAGTTGCTGCGATCAGAACATTAAGTCACAAACGGTGGGAATTCAAACACAGAAGTGGACCTGACTGGTGCAGAGCGTTATATTTGTATTCAGCGCCTCCTCCAGCAGGTGTGGTGTAGATAATATACATTCGGAACATGTGACTACAGGCGTAGTTTGAGAAATGTTGACCTACCTGAAGATTGAATAACCCTGCTTCTGTCTTTCATTGCCTTCATCAGCGCCCCGACAATGCCTGATGCCGGGGCGGATGAGGCGGGTGCTGAGTCGATGTTGTCGTCGACCTGTAGATGAGATGAAAGGTGAGAAACGCCGACATGCAGCCCGGTCAGACGTCAGGCGTGTGCTCTTACAGATTTCAGCTGGATTCCTTGTCGGATTTGGTCCAGAAGTGCGTCCCTACCGCTGCTGGACACGGGCCTCTCCCTCTGCTCCACCTTCTTCAGCTGGGACCCCTCCCTGATCTGACTCAGCAGAGCTGACTTGTCTCCTCCGTTAGCCTCCGAGGAGAGAGGGGGTGGAGGTCCAGGGGGTGGAGGAGGCGGAGGAGGTGCACCGTTACTCGCAGGAGCCAAAGGCGGAAGAGGAGGTGGAGGAGGGGCCACGGGGATGGAGGCATGCGATGGCATGGGGGGAAGCGGGGGGCCGCCTCTGTTAGGCGGGGGAGGCGGTGGAGCAGACAAGCCAGGTCGAGACGGAGGTGGAGGTGGAGGTGGGGGTGCAGAGACGGGAGGTCTGGAGAGGGGAGGCGGTGGCGGGGCGCCACGAATAACCCGAGATGGAGGAGGTGGAGGAGCTGAGATGTGATGCTGGGGTGGGGGAGGGGGGCCGCTTCTGGGTGGAGGTGGCGGAGGAGCTGAAGAAAAAAAAAAAAAACAGGAGAAACCGTTGGAAACTTGTCACGACTAAACCGATGAGTAACACGGCAGGCTGGAGGGAACTGGTTTCACTGCAACCATTCAGTTTTAGACTGGTGTCTGAAGGGGTTTCAGACGGAGACTGATGGAGGAAGAGCTCAGAGCGCTGCTCCGCTCTGCACATCCTACCAGCCATGCACGCATGTCGTTAGAAGCCAAACAGGATCAGCCTCGTTGCAATTAATTTTAATAAGGAGGGGGAGAAGTAATGCAGTTGTTTCAAAAACCAAACTTTTAATTTCTTGGATATATATCAGTCAGGTGACGACAGGGGGAGTGAGGGGGGGGGGGGGGTACAGTTCAAGAACAACAGAGTGGAGAAACAGCAAACATGAAATAGCAGCGAAGACTTTCACAGCAAGTCATGCACAGAAACCTACCGCTCCACCTGGGCGGACCTGGGGATCAAACCACCACACAAGTTAGACTGTCTTTAACTGACAATCACCCCCATTCCAGTTATTTAACCCCATCATGGTCACACATCATCTTTAGTAAAGACTTCCTGAATCTGCACCTTTTTAATTCAAACTGTTACATTTAGTGAAAGCAAACGCTTTTCAGTGGTATAAATCAGAAGTAAAAAAATAAATAATAATAAAGTTTTGAACAGCGCGCCTGCTTACCTTGTCGCCGTACCTCGTTTTTGACAGCCTCCACGCCGCCATTCTTCTCAATGAAGTCATAGATAGCCTTAGACGTCTCCCTGTCCTTCAGCTCGGCCTCAGAAATGCCAGCCAAGTCGAACAGATTCTTCAGCTCAGGGTCCAAGTTGTTCAGCTACAGAAATTAAAAAAAAAAAGACGTTCCATCTGAGATGTCTTTATTACATTAATACAAAGTAGAAGCAAACGGATGATAATGAGTCTTTAAAAAGCTCTTAGTCCAGTATCAGTGTAACAATTAAAACACTGATAAATTTATTTACTGCCAAGTAGCACAAAAATACTTTTGTCTAAAAGACTCAGCTGCTCAGGAACATTTAGCAACTCCTTCATATTCCCTAACATTTTACATGAAAAAAGTATTTTTAAAAAGCTGAATCATGTTTAGATCTCAGAAACAGCCACATGGGATGAGAACATCTCAGTGCTCTGCTCCCACCATGTGGTGAACATTTTAATTCCAGCGACTGAATCAAGTCAACAAACCGCACGCAGCACTTTAAACACAACGTCTACTTGGTTTTTATTTGACCGAGTCCTTTTTAATGTAAATTTCAGGCGGGAGAAAATAGCAGTAATACTCCTTTGTGCTAAAATCTGAACGATCTTTATTAAACGTCACCCGTTGAAACGAAGCCGAGTGAAACACTGCGTTGATCTAGAAAACAAAAACGGTCTGTTCTTAATTTGCAGTCTGCCATAATCTGCCTCAAAGAGCCGACTGATACATGGACACTAATGCACGAACACACAAACAAATGTGTGAACACTACTTACATCAAAGCCTGTGTTTGGATTCCATCCTACGTGACTGATGTGCCTGTGAGAAAAGCACAACAGAACAATATGAGGCACAAAACAAAGGCAGAAAGACTCCAAGTGTAAAGAGCCGTTTACAGGATTAATAATATAATCCCATCATACTAAGAATGCTGCCAGTGATATGTCTCCATCTTTTAAATAAAAGCCTTGCACAATTGCTCAGAGGACTAGTATATCCAATATTTCACATGAAAACAACGTGGCACAGACGTAACAGAACAGGGAACAAAAAAAAAAAGAAATGCGCAGAGGGAATCGTATGAGACAAACAATAAACCATGTGCTTATCAAAGGAAGTCCCTCTGCATGTGCTACAGTAGAGTACGGCAGAGGGAGCGTCATAGTTTGGGAATGATCTCCCCACCACATTATCAGAGCTTTGGAAAATACTTAAAGTAAATGTTCCAAGTTCAGGTAAAATGGTTGAATTAAAGGAAATCATGTGACCATTACAAGTGTCAGAATATGAGCATCTGGGTGCATGGGACACGAGCTGGAGGATCTGGAGGAAAATAAAATAATTCCCAGCAATGCCCAAACTGAAACTGGGACTTGGTTGCATTTTTTAATGGCACACACCTCAAGCATACCTCTACAACACACACACACACACACACACACACAGGTGTTTGAACAGAGCCTTAATCTGGTTGACTGAACGAATAAATAAATAAACTGAAATAGTGTTGAAAGGTGCTTCAAGAAATAAGAGATAATTTGTTTAGTTTTGACGAACAAAACTTACAGATAAACAAGACTTTTAGCTGTAACTGTTGCAAAATTGTGCTCTGTGAAGTAAAATGTTTTTATATTTTCTAGTTTCAGTTGTTGGTTTTAAAAGGTAAACAACAAGATTAAAATCCATTAAGAGAATTCCAAATAGTCTCAGCTTAAAACATTAAAATTATGAACCTATTGTTTAATGTTAACGTCATGGTGAAATTTAAATTAGTCTATGAGGTCGTGAGACAAATTGGACAATAAATATTTCAAAAAGAAATTGAGAGTTTAAAGGATGCAGATTTGAACCATATAGAAATAAAAATGTGGGAACTTCAATCTGTTCGTCCATTCCTAAAGAGAAAATTAAACCAAATCGTGGTAAAGCCAAGAGGAGACCCACAGGAAGTTGCTGGGTGTGCCGATGTCCGCCTTCGTCAGCTTCTTCTTCTTGTTGTTGTTCCCTTTGTCCTTTTTGATCCTCCTGGGGAAGGAAGGGGCTGAGAAGTTGTTCATGTGAGCGTTGTGAGAACGCTGGATGCCGCTGATCTCTGGGTTTTTGATGTCGACGGTGGCCATGTGCAACGAGGGTCCTACAAAACGACAGAGACGGCACATCTCAGACAACAGAACCACGTGCAGAGGACGAATGCGTTCACAAGAAGAAATGTTGCACAACTTTTACATCTGGTGTCCTACAAGCAGTGACATTTTTGAATGCACTCAGGTTCGTGGATGAAGCAAGCTCTTTAAGAACTTCATTCAACAAATAAGAGATTATAAAAACTTAGTGATAACACAAAAATATCCACCAGCCCAGTCTTCAGAGTTTCAGCTAGAACTTTAAATGTATTCATCACAGCATGTGGTCAAGATGTTTCTCCTCATCATACATCACATCACACAGCTCTAACCTGAAGCACGTACCTCTTAGACTCTCTCCACTGAGACATTTGGGAGTTTTGGATAAAGAAGCTGACCGAGGGCTAACGCCACCTCCAGTCAAGTAGGAGGAGCTTATACTGATGTCAACAAGCATTTTACTGCTCAAGTTGCAAGTTTGCTCTTTTGTGCCAATGGAGAGGCGAGAGGCGGCATCAGAAAGAGGCGGGTACAGTTCCTCCTGAGGAAGAACCACGCAGTGAAAAGAAGACAGACAGCCCGGACCCAAACCTCCACCTTCGTCTGATACGAGTTCCTCCGAGGGGGCGGAAAGAAAGGTTGTACAGAACATCATTCTTCTTTTTCAAAGAGGACAAATGTCTGAAGTGGTTGAAGGTTTTAAATGGAGAACACGTCCAGAAAGGTCCTCAACGTTGATGGAAGTGAAAATCTACTTGTGCAGCCAAGAGAGCCCTCGAACGTTTCCAGGATAGAAAATGATTTTTAAACATGTGGAGCTGAGAAGAGCTCCCATCGCAAAATAAAATAAAAAATAAATAAATAAAGCAGATATTTAACTCGACAGACGTAGAAGTTAAACCATCGTCTTCTTCTTGACGAGCATCTACGCTCGGCTCGCAAAACACACAAATGTAACTAATCCCAGAAAATCATTCCAGACTCTGCACTGGCCTTTACGTAACCAATAAAACCCATCCGACGCATAATCCCAAATTAATCTCTAAGGTTTTCTAAAACACGATGACTCAGTGGGACCACAGAACGAGGGAGGAAGGCAGGAGAAGAAAAACTGAGACAGATTAAACAATAAGAGCGGACGAGGACACGGATGAAGACGGGAGGACAGGAAAAGTAGCAGAAGATGAAGAGAGTACAAGATGGAAAGAAATGGATGGGAGAAGATGGGAAATGGAGAACTGGACAGATGGAAACAGAGAGGAAGACAGAGGAGAACCAGATTTCTAATAAAACATAATGAACCTTGCAGGGAGGACTCAAAAATATTTTATACACGACAACACAGGTACAAAAACACTGCTTATAGACAACCAAAAGGCTAATAAATATTGACGGACTAGAAATAAAAAGCTAAAACTAGCATCAAAACAGCCAAATAGTAGCTGAAAGAGCAGAAAAAAGCTGAAAGGAGCACAACAAGCTAAAATTAGCAGAACTAAGTAAATTAGGCTGAAAGTAGCAGAAATTACCATGAAAAACTTAAATATATCTGAAAACAGATGTAAATAGCAAAAAAAAAAAAAAAAAGCTAGCTGAAAAGTTAAAACAAGCTTAAATTAGCAGAAGAAAGCAAAAAGAACATTTGCTCAAATATGCCAAAGGAAGCCTAGCACAGAAAAGTAGAAATTATCTGAATAAAGCTGAAATTTGCAACCACTCCCCCCCACATTAAAAAAACAAAACACACCAAACAATCAGCTGAAAAGCAGCTAAAAAAGCAGAAACAAGCTAAAATTACAAGGAGGAAGTGGGCAGCGCACAATTTAACTGAATTAGGCTGAAAAAAGTTGTAATGAGTGCAAAAAAATGTGGGATTAGCCAAAAAAAAAGTTGCAATTAGCATTAAAAAACTCCAGCTAAATAGCAGCTGAAATTGCAGAAAAAGCTTAAACTCTCAGAAATACGCTGAAAGGAGCATAATAAGGTGAAATTAGCAGAAAGAAGTTAGAAGAAGCACAAAAATGCTGTAGTTAGCAGAAAGAATTAAAAAGGAGCAAAATACAGCTGAAAATAAAACACACAAAAAGCTGAAATGTAGCTGAAAGTATCTGGAAAACAAAAGTTTGAATTTTCAGTTTTCTGACCCTGGTGTAGGACTTTTCATTTCTCAAAAAACATTAGAAGTACGTACCATTTGGAGGGTCGCGCCTCTTCTCTGTGAACACACACAAATCATATTGTTACAATCCTGAGCTGGGCAGGCTGGAATGT
Organism: Hypsolebias antenori; assembly: GCA_031762315.1. Taxonomy (NCBI): domain Eukaryota; kingdom Metazoa; phylum Chordata; class Actinopteri; order Cyprinodontiformes; family Rivulidae; genus Hypsolebias; species Hypsolebias antenori. Next base: position 10,669,563 of record JARVGS010000814.1, on the reverse strand, counting down.
TATTAAAAACAAAACGCGTCAAAGATACGAGAGGTTTGAGTTGTGTTGTCAGTGCAGGAGTCGGTGATGTGCACGTTATAAAGGGAGAAAAAGTGGTGAGCTGAGTGCCCCGTTAGTGACAAGCCTATTTTTATTCATTTATTTGAAAAACATTCAGTGGCTGGAAGTTGAACAGAAGATAAGATTGGCACCGAGGGAAGAATTCAAAGATAAAGTTATCAAGAAAAAGAGAGAAACCATGAAACATCTCACTAATAAAAACATAAGAATGTGCTCAGCTTAGAGTAAATTGTGCTTTTTAATATAACACTCAGTTTGATAGCTTTGTCTAAATATATATAAAAATCTGGGATGTTAAAAAATAGTATGAGAACTTGATGTTAGAGATGCTGGAGAAAACTGATGTAAAAGATAGAAAATAACTAGAAGAAATAAAATTAAAGACACTATTATTAGTGTGTTATAAAAGTAGAACGGTTACATTATAAAGCATTGAATTCTGAATTGTTCATCAGTACAAAGAAAATTTCCAAACTTGCAAGCTGGAAAGTTTTGTTTACCAACAGCTTGAAAAATAACCACAAGGAAAAAAATTAACTTGTTAAGAGTTCGTATTGAAAATTCATATATTATGCTGCACAGGTCTTAGAATTTAACAAAATGATAAAAACAAGACATGTATATAAAATATTTTGATCCTCTTTAGATGTTTTCAAGCCAAATATGTTCTGTCATTTTTCTCTCTTGCTTTATGTAAAAAAAATTAGATCTGCGGATGGATTTGCAAGTAAATAAGCAAACATTTGTTACCAGTTTTCCTTTGTTTTCTCCCCAGCAGCTCAGACAGGCTGCTCTGGAAGCGCTTGCTCTCCTCCTCACTGGCAAAGTTCAGACCCACTTGGGACGACTGGCAACAAACGTTCACAAAATACATTATTAATGTGACACAAATACACGGCTGAATGAAAAAATGACTGAACTTCAGAGACATTAAATATTGTTCTTTTGAAGCCAGACCAATAAAAGGTGGTGAAAAATGCAAAAATCTGCGTAGCCCAACTCACATCTCCAGCAAAAGTGATGAAGTAAGGTCTGGGGAGGTTTATGGAGAAGTTGTTGTACAGCTCCTGTTCAAACATAATCTTACCGTCCTGTGGAAATGAGAAAGACGACAGGAATTAAGTCAGACATTTTACCGTTATCGAACAGAAACACGTATAACGAATGTATTTTGTTTACAACCCCATTTCCAAGAACGTTGGAACATCGTGTTAAGATGTAAATGAAAACAGAACGCAGGGTTTGTAAATCTCAAAACCCAACTTTCATTCACAACGGAACAGAACATGTATGAAACATTCAAACTAAGAAACTGAACCATTTTTACAAAAACAGTACATTTTTTAGTTTGATGGCAGTAACCATTCTTAAAAAATGTTCAAACAGCTTCTGGTTCCCCCCACTGACATATTCTCTTCTATTAAACATCTGTAAACATCCAGGAACTGAGGAGGCCAGCTGCTGATGGGTTTGGAGAAGACTGCTGTCCAATTCTTGTCTGATAGAGAACTCTAGCTGTTCAACAGACCTGGGTGATCTTTGCTGTTTGTTTTATGATGTAATAAATGGTTTAGGCCTGAAATGGAGGAAGGTTCAACACCTAAACTTTACTATGAAGTCATGCTGTTGTAATGGATGCAGTAAGTTGTTTAGCATCATCTTGCTGAAATATTCAAGGCCTCCCTTGAAAACAATGTTGTCCAGTTGGGAGTAAATGTTCTAAAAACCTGTATGTACTTTTCTGCATTGATGCACTAATGCACCCCCATACCATAAGAGAGGCAGGCCTTTGAACTATACTGATAACAGGCTGGATGGTCCCTCTCCTCTTTAGTGCGGAGGGCATCAAATTTCAATACTCTCAATACTCCATCCTCTTCCTGGTATGTTGTCTATGATCTGAATTGGTTGCACAATGTTCTTCTAGCTGTTTCTTATTCGCAGCAGTTAATTTTACAGCTTTTTGTTGCACCAGTTTCCAATTTTGTGGTGCCATAAAATTCAAAACCACCCCCCCCCCCTAAAATTAATGCAGTTGCATTGTTTCTCTCACATTTTACACAACTTCCAACTTGTTTTGAATTGGAGTTGTAAATTCCACCTCAACAATGGCTTTCTTTTAACACCAAACTGTCTTAGTTATGAAAACAACACTTTAGAAGCTCTTTATGAATAATAACCAACTCCCTTAACCCTAGTGGGTTGTCGAGGTCTTTAGGTCATGAACCGCTTATGAATGACTCAGATGGACACATGAGCTCTGCACCTACCTTGATGTCCAAGACCCTGATGAAGTACGACCGCTGAGGGTTGTCTTTGACTATGCAGACCACCCCGCAGCATTTTTTGTTCCAGCTGCCATTTCTGTCTGCTGTGAACACTTGGGCCACTGCTGAGGACAAAGCCTGAAAAAAAAACAGAAGGAAAAAGCTGAAAAGCAGAAAACGTATTCACTTTATAGGCAGCGTGTTGAAAAGGAAGCTACAAATTCATTAGGAAATAATTACTGAAACAACAAATTAGTGAGAAATAGTGTTATAAAGGGTTGTAGACTTCAGTAGGAACACGCCTCTTTTGGCAAGCACGTCGCCCATTACTGATTGTCAAAGAGTGCAGGTGAAAAGTGTTTTATTTTAGCTTTGTCAGACCCAGAATCCACACCCATCATAACAAATATGGCCACCTGTAATAAAAAACTGGATACCTTTTCCTTTTTACCGTCAGTAATAAAGTACTCAAAGCCACAGTGGCACAGTTTGCTCTGTAGTGGCTAACGCGTTTGTAGTGTTGGTACAAAATAAAAGCTTGTTGACGCAGAAAAAGAACAATTCAGTCATTAATTGTCCCTGACCTGAGTCTTAAGGATTAAAATGTGCTAATCTGTTTGTCATTTAATTAGCTTTAGTCTGTGTTAGCTTGACTCATAATAATAAAGTCAAAAACACAAAAGGAGTATCAAATTGAAGAACCAAAAATAATATGCCATTTGAAATAACACCAATGGCTAATAGTGCATGTATAATATTCCTACCATAAATACAATAGCTAAAAGTATAAAATCTTACATCTTGTATTTTATAAACATTTCCCTGAATATCTGAATATGAATTTAAACGCCTCATTAAACAAATGTTCCATCAACATAGGCATGTCGCAATAAACAATAAATCGATTACCGGTAATCGCATGATAAATGAAAAAAAAAAAAAAGTTTCTTCATGTCTCTCTTTCTACTGAAGACACTGGACGACAAAAGCACTGACCCTTACCTTTCTTTTTAAAATCCATTTTAACCATCCAAAAGCACGTGTTTGGATCGTTACAAGCAGCTAAGCTGAGAAGCTAAGCTACGAGCTAAGCTAACAGGCCGACCTCGGGGAAAAAAAAAAAAACAAACTCCAAAATTCACGGTTGAAACCCGTGCCTTCGTGCAAAAAAGTTGTTTTTATCTGAAAAAAGAAGCTGAGAACTTGTTTACTAATTATTTAATTAAAAGCTTTGTGTGAAAAATGCTATGCTAAAGAGCTCAAATCACCACGCGTCTGCCATTTTGAGAATAAAAATATAATAAAAAAAAAAAAAAAAAAAAAAAAAAAAAGGAAAAAGAAAGCCCATGTCACGTCAAGGGGCCTCCCTCCCATTTTTCTTAAAGAGACACACTGCTCACTCCCTCAGATCCATCCTTCGGTTCAAACAGTCTTATACTGCCACCTAGTGGTCAAAAAGGTACTACATGCAAAACAAATTAACCAACATATCTTCTTAAATTTGATAACAATTACTAATTATCGTTAAATTTCAAACAACATTATTCTTTAGCGCGATAATTTGAGACAATCGCCCTGCAAAAATTATCGTGACAGGCCTACATGAATATATACAAAACACAAACTAAGAGACAAGATTAACGATGTAGATCAAGCCCTTCAAATTTTTTAACTTCTTCCAAAACTCAAGCAACGTCTTCACTGAATCAAAGCACTGTTAAATTACACATTTATTTTAGCTTGTTTAACAGGAGTTGCCGTCAGTATCCTAAAGCAAACAAAGATCATTTGAGAATGCAGCTGAGACTAAAATCTCACAGGATTAGAGCAGTAAAAAGCCCGTCCCACGTGTGTAACACTTCCCTTAATATGGTAAACATGAGCAAAACAAACATTTAGCACATCACTTACTGCACATCCTAATGTCCAAGAGAAAAAGAAGCAGACCGTCTATACAACACTTTGAATCTTATTACAGAACCTGTGTTCTTGATGAAGCTGCAGGATAAAAGAGATAAAATAAAAAAAGTCTGGTTGATGAGGCTACACTGTTATTACACACTTGTAGCACCTGCAAGACAAGATCATAAGGCCAGATGAACGTCCTGCAGGTTTTACATAATGCTGCAGGGTTTCCTCACACAAGGGGGTCCAGTTGCACACCCACTCTGATGCACATGAAAGCAAAGAGCAGAGAAGGGGAAATGTTTGATGCTGAGTTTGGTGCATTTTTAACTCAAGTTCCAGGAATGACTGTGCATAGTTCACACACATTTAATATAAAAAGAGGCAAAGTAGAATGACGCAGCGTTATATGACCCGTTTGTTCTGCAAAGCTCAACCGGCGTCTTGCACATCATTCACAGGAAATTGAAGTTCACAATGAATCCATTAGATTAAAATATGTGAGGATCAGAGCCTAAGGGGGAAAAAAAGATAATGAAAATTAACAGATTACTCACTCTTAGTAAAATTAGCTACACGAGCCATCAATCCAACATTTATTTCACCAGGTATAAACACTAACAACAAATTATTTACAGTGCTGGACTGACCAACATGCACTTCAAGAGAAGGCAAACATAGTGTTAAATATACACAGCATGTACCACAAGGTTAATCTAAAAACTGTACAAAAAATGAAGTAAATGTGTACTCAGAGTGGCAATATAGCTCTGCATTGATAGTATTTTTAGCAAACCCAGGTGAGCGCAGTAATGCTCTCACAAGGGTTTGGATCAGAAACATAAGTTTGTGAAAATGATGAGAATTCTGTTTTGTGATGCATTTTTGTTGCAGCATGACTCTAGGGCCCTTTGGATCGAGACAACGCCTGTGACATCATCAAAGCTCAACCAAAACTACAAACAAATTACCTCTTTTTCCCCCCTCTCTTTCTACTGACACAGAACAAACATTTTCCACTCCACAAATAAGTTTAGAGCACAGTTTGTCTAAGGTGACACAAAGTCATGCACAAAATAGATAAAAGCAAACGGGCACCATTTTTGTTATAAAGGGGAAAATAGCTTGAAACTAAATGCTCAAGTTAAATAAACTCAACAAAACTATGCTACGATAATCAGAAATCAATAATATATATGTTTTTACTATTTAAGGATAAGACTGACAATTATGTGGGGAAAAAAAATCTATATGGCCAGAAATTGGAAATCTATTCACATTAGGGATGTTCTTAACCAATATTTGCACAGCTCAACTACTGAGATACTCGAGAAGGTAAAAGGTTGTTTTTAACAATTAGCCAAAAAAAAAAACAAAAAACAAAAAACAAAAAAAACCCAGCATAAAGAGTCGTGTACAGAACGTGAGGGGAATGTAGAGAAAACGTAAGAAACCAACAATAAATTAGAATTGTTAGGAGGAAAAAAAAAACAAAAACTATAGAAAAGCTGAAAATGTAAAAAGCAAAAACACAGATGGAATAAATCGGAAAGACGAAAAAAGGAGAGTAATAAGAGGAATAGTTTCCTTTACGCCAGAAAAGAATAAAATAAAAAAAATCATCAGAGGAGGCTGACCACAGGACTTCCTGTTGGACAGGACTGCTGATCAGGCAGTCAGGGCGCACACACACGCACACACACACACACACACAAACACAGGGTGAACTGGACCCAATCCACCTTCAGCCATGAGACAGGGATTCTGACGGTGGAGACGGCACAAGGAATACTAAGGAGTAAAACCAATCAGTAAGTGTATTGTGTCAGGACGTCTGGTTTGAGATCATTTTTTAAAAACAAAAAAATGCAGAAGGAAATACTTGACATATTTAGTAATGTACACAAAAGTTATAACACGTTAAGCAACAATGGTTTAACCATTAGATTTAAGGGAAAACTGCTGTCCTGGATGATTTTATTAGAGAATTCATCCCGGAGGAACACTGGAAACAACAGCTGCCAAAATCAGGCTCAAGAAGCACACAAGCTGCTTTCCACGAACTAGCAGCGACCTGTTTTTCGTTACTTTCAGTAAAACTGCCCATTTTAAAAACAAGAACGTTGCAAACACTTTAAAGATGGCTTCAGGGTTCTTACATTTTCTGCCTCATAAGCAAGTTAAACATGCGGCCAGCCAACATGTCGCTCACTGCTGGGAATTCAATTAGATTTGTTAGAGTCAGTCACTTCCAGCCTCCCACTCCCACCCTCTTCATCCATCTCTCACAAACACACACAAACGCAAAGGAAGAGCGGGACAAGCGTTGCTGACTCTTCGTCACATGCCGTAACAGCACAGCTCGGATGCCAGAGAAGCGCAGTCAGAAAATTCTAAACATAGTTGCAGGACACACCTTGAAAACCTGTGTGTTCACGTAAAGCAGGAGGAGGTGAGGGCGGGACGTACCAACAGGTGACCTAATGCAAGCATAGAGCGTGTTATGAGGCAGGAAATGGCCTTTTTTATTTATTTATTTTTTTTTACAAAAAGCAAACACGTGCGCACGGACGCCTCAAGCAACAGGAGCATGGCTGGATCGCTGCAAGTTAATCAGGAAGACAGAAACAAGTCCCTCAAACACCTTCACAGTTCAGTTCCAGGAAACAATGACAATTAAAGCCGCAAGCGGCGTTGAGGCCCTCGCAGCAAAGCGCCGCTACGGCCTTATTGCGGTGACCGCGGGAGCTCCAGCTCATCCGCTCGGTCGCCACCTCGAATGCTCTCGTGCCCATCACGC
>JARVGS010000814.1:10590019-10608329 GCA_031762315.1 Hypsolebias antenori | reverse complement strand
TGTTCATTGACGGACGAGGTCCAGCAAGAACCGGTCCGAAGAGTGTGCCGAATTTCTGGTTAAACACTTCAAGATAACTTCCTCCTCCTCACTTCCTCCTTAGTCTAAACTTTATCTTTCTCTTAAACTTTAAACTTTTTCTTAAGCCAGTAACTATTTAAGATAAAGGTACCTTCAGATATAAGTTATGTTACACCTTATAACTATATGCTGTTGTCTTCGAAATGCGAGTTTTATGCCGTGAGAATTAAACTGCCAATCATGTGTAAATATTGTGACAAGTTGATGATTTGAAAAATAAATGACGCCATACGATTTGATGGGTCAAATATAATTCAAGCCTCCTGTCACATTCATCTTCCTAATGGTCACACAGAGCAAAATATGTTTAATCTAAAAAGAAATGAACCCGTGTATAACTCAGTAATTATTAATTTGAGACTCGAACGAGTCTCTTCAAGTCTCTTATAATTATTGAAAAGTGTAAGGTGGAATAAGGTAACTTTTCAACGCACCTTGTTCTAGTACACCAGTATATGTCCAGTGTCCACAAAACTGAATTTAAATGATGCACAGAGTATCACACATTAAAGCAATGGCCTGATGTTATTAGCTCATCATCTGCTGCAACAGAAGCTAGAACAGAAATAAACAAGAGACAAGCTGATGTCCCCATCACCGAGGAATATGAAAAGTGCATGTGTTTATCTGGACTGGAACCGAACGGGGAATGCAGGAACCTTAATGTTTTAGGTGCAGAATATTCAAGTGTGTGGAAGTTATGTTGTGCAGAAGAATAGAGGTGGATTTATTTTACTCCAACATGGAAGTCGGCACAATGCTTACATGATAGAAAACACCACCGGAGCTTGTCAGGTGCAGGACAAATTGGCTTCTTGTTGGTTGTGGATACAGTTAGGCTTCACTCTGATCTTACGCCTGGATTCATCCGCTGTTGCTCTACTTGATTAGATTTATAATGTGTGGTGTTCGGCTCATTCATCATGTGTGGTGTTGGGCTCATTTATCAAAGTGGCAGTAAATTTATTGGACAGCTGGCTGCATTTCAGATTCTATCAAAGTAACCAGCGTTCACCATCACTGTGGTCTGACTGGCGCTCGTCCAACACGTCACAGGTCAAGGAGTTTTCCCGTGTGATCCAAACTCACCTGCCTCTGTAGACAAACTTCATCGGCTCCACCGCCAGCGCCGTGGCAACGATGTCATCAGCGTTGTGTCTTCGCCCGCTCACCATGATGAGCCCGTCCATCTTCCCCGTGATAAAAACGAGCCCGCCGGGTCCAATGAAGCCCAGCAGGCCAGTCCGCACAAAGGCGTACTCGCTGATTAGACCGCCGCTGGAGCTCACTGGGTAAACCTGCAAACAACAACCAAAAAAAAACTGCTATTCAGCTGCACGGTCACCATAGCAACTACCGACAGTCAGATCCAGACCTCAAAGTCTGACTCTAGAGTATTTTTAACTTTGGACTTAAACCAAGAGTTTAATGCAGCAGCTGGTTCTGTATAAGTGTATCTGATGGAAGGATGCTCTGGTTGTATATTTACTTTGTCAGCTACACAACTTCAAACACCAATTTTAATTAACTAAACTTAACATAAAAAACAACCTTTATATTTAATTCTGATTCTTTTTCTTTTTGCCTTTTTTGTTTAGAGTGTGACATTTTTCATTATACAGATAAAATATGCCCTTACATACAAAGTACTTATAAAGTTCAAAAAAAGGTATAAAATGAGGGTTTGAATGTTCAGATAAGGTTAAGAAATGGAGACTTGAAGATTATTAACTGTGTGTGTCTTTTGGTTGCTCCCTTCTTCAGGGTCACCACAGTGAGTGAACTTGCACAAAGACTTGGCAAATGTTTATTTGTCAGATCCTTCCTGACACAACCAGTGATCACTGAGCTACCACAGCACTATGTGTGGAGCAGGAGGCTACCAGAGGGCTTGGGGGTTAAGAGTCTTACTCAAGGGCCCAGAGTAGAGCAAGTGAGGGTGGGTGCTCCACCTTTCCCATCCACATTTTTGTTGTCGACCTGGGAGCTTTAACCATTTAAGCACATCAACTGCATGGTCCTGGATACTGTTGACACCCTCCAGTTTGCCCATCGCCCTAATCGATCAGTGGGTGATGTGGTTGCAATAGTCCTATACTACACTCTGCAACATCTGGAAAGAAGCAGAACATATGACAGAATGCTCTTCCTGGACTACAGTTTGGGTTTCAACACTATCCACCCGGGCAAACTGACAGAGAAGCTGACAGACCTCGGCGTCCTGACCCCCACCTGCAACGAGATCCTGGACTTCCTGATAGATAAACCACAGGTGGTGAGAATGGGAGGACAGGTGTCTGCTGAACTCACAGTCATTGCATGATCCCTGCAGGGCTGTTGCCCTGAAGTCTTTACCCTGTACACTTACACATTTTTGCTGCTGTTGGACGTAATGTTTTTATGCTATTAGTGCTTAGTGTATTTTTAGTTAATGTTTTTCTTAGTTCATATCTTAGATGTTATTACTGTTTATCTTTTACATTTTATTGTTGGATGTAACTGGGACCCCGTGTACATAATTTCATTCTACCACATGTACACATGTGGTGCGAATGACAATAAAGAATCTCTGACTCTGACTCTGAAAACGTTTACCATGTCAGAGGTATTGTTTCCCTTCAAATTTTACCTTTTAGGACCAGTTATCCCATTTTCCTCCTCTGTATCACAAAATAATACATTTTTAGTAGCAGCAAGGGTTGAACTAGAACTCACTGATACATCACAGAAAGACACTTTTTCAAAAGGATCACATCTGTAATTATTCTAAAATGTATGAACTCGAGGACATGCCGCAATAAAAAACTCATAATTTTCTTTCTAGTAGATTTGTACCAGAGTTTGGATTATTTTCTCACCATCTTGTTTCATGTTTGCTATTCACAGTTTCTTAATTAGTTTTGCTCACATTCAATTTTTTACATTCTTTCTCAGCCATTTTTCACAACTGTCCCAGTCGACTACGTTCTCCAGCTTTTTGTGCAGTTAACTGTGGACAGAGCTGAATGAAAGGGCCTTGATGTCCTTTTTGAGAGATTTTGTGTAAAAACATAAATTTCTCTGGCTTTACTGATTTCATTTTATTTATTTTTCATGCCAGCAGATCACTGATTTTTTATTTTAAAATCTTATGACACATGAATAATAACCACTATAGGGTGATTTTTCTTTAGATCAGCACACTGCTGCACCCTATTCAGCTGCCCATTCACTCCTGCAGCCACGTAGAACACACACACACACACCACAATACCCAACGAACAGAGGGGGCATGTTGGTGAATGGTGACCCCCTCCATGCCTTTCTCTTTCCCCTATTAGTCCTTCAGCACAAACACTTTACTCAGAGCTGTACACTGAGCTCTTTGTTATGGAGGGAAGCTGATGTCTGTATTGTACTGTTTGTCTCTAGCTGTCATCACAAACCTTTCTCTGGTTTCTCAAGGCCTACATCCTGAGACGAAAATTTAAAGCATATACTTTCTAATCAAACTGAATAAAAATAAGAATGTATTAAATGTGTTTAACTTCTAAAAAAGTTATTTGTGACTTTTCCCCTCACAATAGGCAATCTATCCGCCCCCTCTCTTTATCCTTTTGTCATGTGCTGCTTCTCGTCTGTATCAGGGTTCACATCAACGCAGCTGACAATGAACTCTTTCTTTTCTTCCACTGTCCTTCTCTGTCTTCTCCCACTCAAAACTGATGTTCAGGTCAAGTCACATGACTGCACAGGCTTTCTGAGATGACCTGTCCATCTCTTTTAGTTATATAATGATGGCATGAAAATAACAGCAAAAAATCTGGATAAAACTGGATTAATATAAAGTATGAGCAAAAATAATATCCAATAGGTTTCAATTAATTCAGTGCTTCTTTTTATCATTCATTAAAAAAATACTAATCAAAACTAAAAGTGTAGTATTTCTTTAAAAGGAATGCATTTTTTTTTTCAAAGCACAAACATATTGTGTAATTTGACAAGTCATTGCAAGATGTAATACAATTTTGTTGGGTGAAATTCTCAGCTATTTTTGCATCAAATTTTAGTTTAATATCAGAAAAACTGAGTTAAAGACATTTTTGTGTGTGTTTAGACTGTGTTGCAGTGGCGGCCATCTTAAAGTGGGTCAACTCTAAAAATTTACAAATCATAGATGCTCATCCAATGTTAACTTGTTGTATTGATTTCGTTTGCTGTTTTGTAAAAAGGGGCAGGTAAAATAAGGTTTTTTTTTTTTCTCCCTGTCTCATTTCATTTTATGTTTTTCTTTCTTTTTCTCCTTTCTTTATAAACATATGTAAAGAAAAAAAATTAAATGTAAAATGAATAAATCAACAATTAAAAAAAAAAAAACTTTCTAAATGGCACAGGGACACACAGGCAAAAAAAAAAAAAAAAAAAAAAAAAAAAAGCTCCACCTCAAAAGCTAATAAGACAAATTCTGCTTTTTATGTTTCCTAATTTTTTTTTTGACAATGCAGCATTTACTTTAAGTTTTATTGCTTTTGTTTCTCAACAATAATTCTCACAAACAAATAGGATTTTTCACCCATTTGTTAATGAAAAGCATCACTAAAGTGGAATTACAGTAGTCGCTCACTACTTCACAGTTTGACTTTCGCGGACTCTCGTTCTCGGTTTTTCAAAGTAAGAGCGGACATGACACACAATTGGCTAACTGATGGATGAGCCACATGAGCGGCATGGATTGTTTGTTTAAAATAAATAAATTTTTAACGATTTAGCACCTGCTGCAACTTTGTGCAGCCCACAGGTGCAGGGAGAAGCTCCCTCTGCAGCCTGTCATGATTTCCACTCTCTGCCACCTGCGGCTTTCTGCCACGCCCACATTTCTGCTCCAGCTCAAGCAGCTTTGTGAAGGGTTAACCCTTTGCTGTCCAGCTGCACTGATAGACTTTTGTCTTCCAACTTAAAATTAAGTATGTCACATTGTAAAATCTTAATCAGAAAATGTAAAAGTGTTAACATTTATTTTAAATTATTTTAGAACTATGTTCAGTTGTTACAGTGTAACCGATCAAGAAGTACATTTCTGCGCTATGTTGTTGCTGCGTGAAGGTTAACCCTTTGCTGTCCTGATGCGCTTCTCTTCTCTACAGTTTAAATTTAAATATTGTAAAATTTAAAATAAACAATATATGAGTGAAGCTTGAACTTGGACTATCCCTACTTCATGGTTTTTCACTTATTGTGGGGGGCGTGGTCCCCTAAACCCTGTGATAAATGAGGGTATTGTGTATTTTCTGCACTGAGACTTAAGTGCAAAATAATGAGGTACCTGACTCACAAACACAGCAACACGGGCTTTAAAAAAAAAGATTAATAAAAAAAATTAGTGATTTATTTTATTGAATTTGAAGCTGAGAGTTTGACTGTTTAACATTCTTCAGTAAAAGCCTTCAGACTCAGTAACCTGCTTCTCCCATGACAACTGTGAGTCATTTTATTTTCTGTGGATGCAGCATGCATGCACACAATCCTTGTGTAAACACCAGTGTTGTTGCTGTCACACTGGCACAAACAGCCTTGTACTCTGACACACATTCAAATGCAGAATGTTCATCCTTCATGCATCTGAGATACAAATGGAACACAAGCTTTTGTCTGAAACACACCATAAAGGACTTGTTTAATTTCATCTTTTCTTTTAGAAGCCTTGTCAAAATAGTCTGTGCATACCATAGAAAAACATGAAAAGGAGCAGCAATCCCTGTAAAATTTCTTTCTTATGCAGTCCTGCATGCAGCAGTGTGTGCACAGATGAGTCACATTCAGCTGGTGAGATGGCAGACAAGGACAAGTCACATGGAAGTTGTCCTGGGAAAAAATAACATTATCATCAAACATATACAGTAACAGGAAAAAGAAAATGCATTAAGGGAAATTGAATTAATTACAATAAAATTGGTCATCTGTATGCGAGAATGCAAAAAGTCCAGACTTACTTGCTCTAGCATGTGATATTTGTTGGCATATGATGGTAAGGGGTTGTACGGTATTTTTCGCTGTACGAGTCGCAGTTTTTTGCAAAATTTGCATGCCCTTCTACTTATACACCGAAGCAACATATCTATAGATTTTTCCCATATTTATAAACCAAGTTTTGGCTGAGATATGACGGTTTTCGTTCATTCTGACTAAAATATTGAACACTACCATTTTCAGCCGCTAGACGGCACTCGAGTAGTATGGCATGCCTTTGAGTTATGTAATAGGTAAAAGTGGCTATTAATGACACAATCGGCTTGCCAAATTAATTCATCCTTTATTTAGACCAGGTTAATCCCATTGAGCCTCGGGGACTCGTTTACAAGAGAGACCTAATAAAAATAATCCAACACTACACACCCGCGATGGAAAAAAATGCAGCTGATTTGATGGTCAAAGTGCATTTATTAAGGAAAAGTTCAACTGAGACACACCTTTACTATAATTTCGAGCAAACAAATAATTGTTTTTCCAGTGTTAATTGTTAAATTCTTGTTAAAATCCTCCCGTGCACGCTTTCGCGGCCGCCATTTGGCAGCCAAACGATTTTTCACACAATACTGGCTCACATTTCCGAGTTGTCAGTAGTAACGCGTGACAAAGGCGATGCATCATAGGTGACACACAATAGATGCAATGTATACAGTGAAGCCACATATTTATGGATTTTTCCACTTTATTAGACATATTTGGACTGATGCGACTTAAAGGGTGGTGCGACGTGTACGGCAGAAAATACTGTAAATGGGATATTGCTTTAAAAATGTGTAGCAGGAAGAATCTGGTCTAAAGGGAAGAAAGAAGTCACAGAAAGTACAATGAGTGAAAAATATGGCATGGATGAATGACTAAACTGTATATGAAAGGTGTCTGCTACCTTGATGCGATGAAAACATCTGGCATAACAATTTACTTAAATCAAGAAGATGGAAAGGACTAAAGTTCCTCAGTTTAGTTTTTGCATCAAGTGTGTTGATTCCTTATGACTGAGTGCGATCATGTGGGTGAAATGACTCATATTTGGCTTGGCGTTTGCTCACTCAAATGAACACAGTTTGAAGGAGCAGGCATCCATCCTCACTCGAGTATCCACAGACAGCCTCTCTCTGCTGGGAAACACACACCCTCTCACACACACCACACAGATCTCAGCAATACTAGGTCAAGCTGTCCATGTGTCATTAAAAATGAATAACCATTTGACTTGCTGAGTGTGTGTGTGTGATTCATTGAGCTGCCTCTTAAGAAATAAGAGTCCCTCATTCCCTGGTCCATTTTTAGTGAGTTGTTGGCAGGTACGAACAGAAAGAAGATTAGACTGTGTGTATGTGTTTGGGGGAGGACAGTGTTTTAAAGTGTGTGTGGTGGACTGCTAGTCTTTGTGGATCACTATAATCTTTTTAAGGCAAGTTAAAGGTACAAGAGAAGATCCTGGGGAATTAAACAGAAACCGAGGCTGAGCTCTTAATGGTGTTTTTCAGAATGAGGCCAAAAGTGGAAAAAGTAAAGTGAAACGCAGGTGGGTTGTTGAGAGAATTCAGCTGAGGAACAGTCCCACAGAATATGGACATTATGAATGCTTACAAAAATAGCCTGTCTATTAACCCTTATTTAGCTTTCTTGGTTGGTAATGAGGTCATGAGAAAACCATGGTTTTGGTATAATTGTGCATTTCTCTGAACCAAAAAAACAAAATGGCTTCAGAGGGTTTAAACTGATGTGGTTGAAAAAATACAAGAAAATGTGCCCCATTCTTGTAATGGACCCCGCCCAGACCTCATCAACTTCTGGCACAGCACGTCACCCACATCCTTCATTGCCTTTCTTGTTAATGTAGTGTACTAAAATTTGGTTGTGTTGGAATAATTTTAGAGACAAAACATTAATCTTTTCCTTTTAAAATTAAGAAGTGGGAGTGACCCCTGTGAACCAAAAAGGAAGAAGCAGGTAAAGATAATGGATGGATGGATGGTAGCAATACATTATACAGCCACGTAAGCACCAGGGATCTCATGTAAAAAAAACTTGCATGGATTCCCTATTGAAACGTGGCATATGCTTAAATCAAGAAAACAGCACATGCACAAACAAATCCCGATGTATGAAACCACGATGAATCCAAGCACACTTCCTTTGTTCATCCCAAGCAACGTGGAATTGGGTGCACACCGACTCCTCCCTGACACGCCTCCATTCAAATATGCAAATAGATTTAAATTTGCTCTCTACCTGAGGAATCTCCTCTCTGCACTGTCAAAAAAAAAAACATGTCTACAAGCGGGAAAAGGTGAACATGATTGAATGTGAGTTGGAGATGCTTCTAAATGAGTCAGAAGCTTGTAAAAACAATCTGTTTTGCACAGTGTCTTATGGCTTTAGCGCCAAGTGCAAGAGGAGTGAGTGGTACAATTTGCACCAAGCTGTACATGGTGTGGGGTCAAAGCAGTGCACACCTCCAGAAATTAAGAAAAAATGGTTAGACAAATTAGGATGTTGAATTTACTCACCAAGAAGCCAGCCATCCTGTACCGTGCCAGCTTGTAGCCTATTCCCAACTATGCTGTTCATTAGAATAAATGAATCGTTCGTTGAACCAGGCCACCTTGCTTTGCTTTTGCGCATCCATATAATTTTCACGATGACTGAAAGAAAATGCTTCCTGTTAACATAAACCTATTGCACTTTAATGTTGGCCTGTTTAGCTGCATTGCAGATAATTTGATATGCCTAGCTGACATATGGATAATTCCATCTGACACAGCTGGCATGGCTTGGCTCAGGGTTGACTGGCACAGTCCTGATTAGTCTGCCAACTTCCTCTGGAATGCCCCTGTTGCTAGGAACCCCAGTGTGGTCCACAGCTGTATGTGTACATGGCTCCTCGCTGTGTTGAGCTTCAAGACTGGCTGTAGCTCCAAGCATAGTTACAGAAGGATTGCCCTTGGAAGCCTAAAATGACTGATGAGGCAGTCGTCATCGTGGGCCAGAAAAACCTCTGTCTCTAAATATATGCTCTGTGTATTGCACCATTTGCTATCTTGCACTAAGGTTAACGTCATTGTTGTTAAAGGCATTTTCTGCACCATTTTGCACATGCCTTTATATTCACTCATCTAATTGCATACCTGTGGATGTTTTTCACATTTACACTTTTCCAAAATCACCTTCAAATGTTGCCAATGGACCAGTAGCCATAGAAACGTGTGTACACTAGCCATGAAGTTGTGGCAGGGCTGCACACATTTCCACGGTTGTTTCATCCTTGATACATCTGAGGTTTTGTGTGGAAAAAGGTGTACGCCACAGTTTTGTGTGTACACACCTTTTGTACATGAAGCCCCAAGTATGTATGTAATAGTTGCCAATTATATAACTCATTCTTGCACACCTGGTGTGTACCATGTAAGTGGCAGGTGTGCGTATTTAGTACTTAGCAGACGTAAGTACCAGGCCTGTTTCGAGGTGTATTCTGTATTGCTACTAAGAATTGAATGTTCCTATCCTGTACCTGATTGAACATTGTTGGACTGTGTGGATTATGGACTTTGGTGTTTTGACTTTGGTGTTTTGAACCTGTTTGACATGACAGTCAAAGAGGGAGAGGGTGGGCACCAGAGGAGAGGCCATGCCCATGAGGTCATCTTGGCACCAACATGACTTTTTTCCCACTTTGTAGTAAGCAGTTGGAGCAATATCAGTTTTGCTTGGTGTTTCTTCAGACTGATGAAGCCTTCTGGATGGTAGGCGAAACATCTCAGCACAAAAAAAAAAAAAAAAAAAGAAACCGTCCAGATGACCTGACTGAACATTGTTGGTTTCCTATCCTGTCTTTTCTTGGTTATTGTAGATTATTTTTGTCTTGAAGTTCCTAGTATTTTCTTTTGGATGCTTCCTTGCTGTCTCCCTCATTTGCCAATTGGCCCAGCTGCATCCAAGTGATCCTCATCTCACCCAGTACTTACTTCCATGGTTCTTACATAGTCATTTGACTGTCAAACAGTTTATCTGCCTAGTTCCTTGTCTGTGTGTTACCTGTGTACTCATTTATTTTTCTTTGATAGTTCACTGCTCTTCCAATTTTTTAATTTTGTGATTTTTGTTACAACACCACCGAGGCCAAGAGTGAGTTTAAAATAATTTATTGTAATGAAACAATCTCTGTGGAGGTCTGGGTCCTGGGCCAGGTCCAGTCTGTCAAGACAGAAGTGTTAGTGATCTTGGCTTAACTGGGGAGATGGGTACTGGGGTTTCCACTAACCTTCTGTCTTGATGGCGAGGCATGAGCTGTTGTTGTGCTGGAGCCGTTGACGTCACTCATGTAGAGTGAGCTGCTACAGCAGAGCAGACTGAAGACGTTGTGATCCAGATACGTGGTCCGATGGTTGTAGCAGGGGTCAAGCATGGGGAAGCAGAGAGTAGAAGCCAGAGTCAAATCGTAATCAGTAGTCGTGGTCAAACAGGGAGTGCAGAGTCGTAAACCGCGGTCAGATGAGCAGATAAAATTCAAAAGGGTCAGGCAAGGCGAGGAGTCACAAAGCAGACAAGTGTTCATGGCAAGGCGACTGGCACTGAATGAGGGATGACAGGGAGCTTAAGAAGGGAGGTGAACAGGTGGAGAGCTGTGATTGCAGAGTGGAAATAAGTGAATGAGTGACAGGAGCTGGAAATGCTAATCAGGAAAAACAAAACATGAAACACGACAGACTGAGGCAGAAGAGGGCAAAACGTGACAATCACAGTTCAAGATTGTTCTCCCACTCATGTTGCACTCTGCATTGTTTGGTCACCCTTACCAGATCCCGACAATGTGTCACTTTGGTGTGGTCAATAAAAACAGTACACATTGTTTGTTGTTTTTTTTCTTCCCTCATTCTTTTCAGTTGACATGCCTCTGCAGTCCAAACTAACCAACCTTCAGTGACACATCTTAAGTTTATTTTTCTGACCCAGAGCATGTAAAATGTCAAGCAGTGACAGTGGAAGATGCTTTTTATTCAAGGTACTGACATTTTGGGGAAAAAACATGAAACATTGTTTGACATTTGTATTCAGTATGAGTGCATGAGAGAGGAGGGAGAACCTTGAGCCTAGGAGCAATGAAGGAGGACCAAGACAACTGGAAACACGTCAGATTAGGTTTGAGAAGCAAAAACTGCCTGCTGCTTGAATAACAATGTCTGAAAAAAAAAATCAGGACATTTTAGGAGGTTATTTCAATGTGTTTGCAAAGAAACTGTATTAATAGCCTTGAAAAATCCTATTAGGAAGTGATGTTTACTACTGTTGCACAAAATAGTAATTTTAAAGTGTTATAAGATAAAAAAACTGTTTATATGCATGTATTACTAAGTTAAAGCTGAAAACTACTTACTCAGAAACAAACTATCAATCTACAAATAAAATGTTCATTTAACAAACATATTTTTTGATGCAGACTAATCTATTAAAAAATCCTTTACTGTATTTTACCCTCTGGAAACAAACTTCATCTCATCTCAAATGGGGCATCTTGTAGGGCGGCTGTGGCTGAGTGGTTAGAGCAGTCGTCCTCCAATGCAAGAGGTGGGGGATCAAATCCACCAGCAGTCAGATGCCGAAGTGTCCCTGGGCAAGACACTGAACCCCTCATTGCCTCCGATGTGTGTCCCATTGGTGTATGAATGTGATCTAAAGCACTGATTAGTCTCATTAGAATGATTTGTTCAATTAATTTTGTAGAGACAATGGAGTACTGTATGAATGGGTAAATGAAGGCACATATTGTAGTGTAAAGCACTTTGAGTATCTTCATAAGATGGAAAGACTCTATACAAGTACAGTCCATTACAGACCATCATGAAGAATCACAGAACAGGATATGTATCAAATGTAATTTATGCTAACTATTAAGTAGATAGATAACTACTATTTGGTCAAGCGTTTTCAAAATTTCTAACAATGAACATTGTAAAATCAGAATTGGTCTGAAGACTATTTGACAGATCTTCTTGGCCCATTCTGTCACTCTTTGACTGAAATGGGGAAAACTTTTAAATTGGTTGTTCATATCTAATATTATTTAATATGGGACCATCGCAGTCATCACTGCACATAAACACAGGGTTAGTCAGGGTTACTTGAGATTTTATATCCTATTTAGCAGACAGTGGGCAAACTGCTGACCCACTACATCCACCATTCTTCACAGTTGGTGTTTGAGTGGAATGGTAATGAATGGTATAAGAATTTCAGATAAATTGAGTGCTTAAGTTATATAAATATTACACAGGATCAGGATGTTGTTAAAATATAACTCTAAAAAGTCTCCTGTTCTAGACAAATAAACTCTTACAGAGCCTTTCCTTCATCCCTACGGCTCTCATGCACTATCAGGGATCCAAAATATGAAAACACACAATGAAATAAAAACAGGGATATGTAGCTACAGAAAAAAGTTATATCTAAACTGCATTATGAGATTGACAATATCATAAAGCAGAAAAACAAAAGTTTCACTAAATCTAGCGATCTTACAGTTGTATACAGAAACTAACTTCTATCTTTGACCTGCAGACAGGCTGCTTGTCAATGTTGGCTTGTTAAAATTATATAATAAATGTAAAATTCGATAAGTTGCACATTACAAACAAAATGTGTACGTACTTACAATACTAGATTTTGAAGAACGGTGCGACTGTCTCTGAGTAGGTGAGGAAGCCAGCTTAGTATGAATGTTATTTCATTGGGATTTATGAACTGTAAGACAGAAAATGGATACCGGTAGATATGTTAAAAGAAAAGGTCTCTCATACACACAGAGAAAGACACATGCAGACAATTTGTGCTTTGTTTTGTCCCAGTATTACCTTAATTTGCTGCAAAAGGTGCCAAATGATCATTGACATTGCCCCTCTTAACTTGAAAAATTTCCATGAGATTTGTAGTGCGATCAACAAGGGCAGAATACAATTCTTGTAGCAGGTCTTTTTCCACAATTCTTTTGAATTCTAGACAAATCTAAAATAAATAAAAAAAATAGCTGTCAATCGATTAAAATTTTAATTGGGTTAATCACACTCAGGGGCTGTGATTAATCTGATTAATCACTATGCTTAACTTTGTAAGCTTGAAATGTAAATATGCAGGTTTTGTCATGATCATCGGCCCTCACTGACCCCCCCATCTGCTCATGTCTTTGCCCCTTCATGACATGCATGTTTTTTGTCACTTCTGCCAGTTTCCTCCAGTCCTGACTCCTCCATACAGCAGTTAAAAATAAAAACTGTTCTTGTTTTTCACTCCTGTGTCTGGCTTATACTGAATCCAAAACCCGCTCCTGACAGGTTTTCATAAAGTGTTGAAGAAAATGTTTCATTGTGTCAAATCAAACAGTTTTCCAGGTTTTCATAAGGTTTACAAAAGTAATTTTGTTTTAAACATTAATTTATACGTGTTAACTCAAATGTCTCAAGTGTCATCCGTGTGATCAAAATATGTAACTCTTCTTCTTCTTTTGATAAGGTATAAGATTTCTTGTTTCACCAAATAGATATTAACATACAAAATGAATAGCCTAAAAATTCAATTCTAGAGATAAGCTGTTATACAGATGAACAAAAATATTTTTAGAGCAAAATTATTTGGAAAAATATAGACAGAGGTTATTTTAATTGAAAGCGCTGCTCGCTTCAGCTGCTGTCACTTCCTCCACTGCAGATGACAGCAGGTGTGGAGACACGCGTGGCTCCTGATAAGCAAATCCATCCATCTATTATCTTTACCCGCTTCTTCCGTTTTGGGTCGCTGCTCGCTGGCGTTCATGTCCAGTCTTCACAGAGGTGGGGTACACCCTGGACAGCTCCCAAGTCCATTTCATCCAGCGAGTCAGTGGATGTGCGCAGCCGGTGACAGGTGTCCATCTGAGCTTAACGTGGCTTTTTCTTTGAACTGGTTGGTTGGACCTGCCTCCTCCTCAACAAGTAGCTTAACACAATTTTAAATTGTGCATTCTTATTTAGTTTTCTTTGTGCTATGATTCGTTAAAATGTATCATAGAAGTCCGAGGCCACGTGTGCAATTATTGCGCAATGCACCAGCGGTTGCGATCTCTTCACAGTCTGATTAACTGCTGAACTCTTCTTGTAAGAGTAGCACTCACTGCAGCTTCAAGATGGCCGCTAATCACCCTCAGCTGACGGCCATCCACCTGACGAGCTACAACCCTACTTAAGGCTGCAGTCGAGTTCCCTTGTTACGGTATGCTTCCAGCCAGTCTTGTGATTAATTCAAGAGATACTTACCTTGTTTGTGTATGCCTGCAGTCCTCTCGTCACGGTTCTCCTGGGTCCTGATCCTCGCTCGTCGTGCCTTGCCCTCCAGCCACTTGCCTGCCTTGCCTGTCTCTGGGATTCATTGTTGGAGTCATCAGGGCGCTTTACGTAATCCATCTTCCTCCATCTGTAAGACCAAACAAACAATTCAAGATCTATCTACAAAACAACTCCTTGGCCTAGTCCTTCTAACGTTCTGCTTCCTCCTCCAGGGATTCCAGAGGAACCACCTTCTACATTTGTGATATTATCTCAGTGTATATAATAAACACAGTCACTTTATACTCCTGTGCCTTGTGTCGTTCCGGGTCTCGTTACAAACTGGGTTGCCCTTGAAATCCTAACAGAATGCTCCAGCCAAACAAGACCCAGAATGAGACCAGGAGCGAACAAGCCTGCTCCTCACAAACAGAACAAATAGAACACTTAGAAGAAATGTTGAAACAAGTCTTAAGTCAACAGCTCAAGACCCAAGCGAATCTTCAAGAGCTTGGAAGTATGGGTTTTACAATTAACCAGAGACTTGCTACTTCTCCTCCCACAGCCTCTGCATCTCCAGTAGTTACCAGTTCACCTAACACTGGTACTGTAAATAACACTATATCTCCTCAACAACTGTTGGTAAAACCATCCGAACTCTTTTCAGGAGATCCAGCTCAATGTGAGGGTTTCCTTCTCCAGTGCAAGCTCACTTTTAAAGGCGCTCCCCAACTCTACTCATCCGACATCACCAAGATTACCTACTTTATCAGTCAACTAAAAGGTAATGCTCTCCACTGGGTGACCTCCTTTCTTCATCACAATGATCCGGACTGTCTCGTTCAGCCTTTTCATAGAGGAGTTTTGCAGGATTTTCGACTGGCCGCTACAGCAACCCAATGCAGAGAAGCGTTTGTTGGGGTTACGTCAGGGCCAACATCCGGTTCCCGCACACGTCCTGGAGTTCCGCATCCTAGCAGCTCAAACTGACTGGAACGACAGGGCATTACAAGGTACATTTTTAAATTCATTATCCGATCACATTAAAGACCAGATAGCAGCATGAGATGAGCCACCTAATTTTGACGCATTAATAGACCTTGCAATCGCTATTGACGAATGTTTCCGGGAACGCCGCCGGGAGCAGGACTACAACTTCCAGAGAGTTTCCACTTCTGGTTTTCCGACGTCATCAGCTGGGAATTACCACTCCAATGTCAAGCTTGAAAATTACAAACCTCGTAGCCCTCTAGCGTCATCTTCTGGTTTCCCGTTGTCAATGACTGAATCTGAACCCATGCAGATTGGGAGTACCCGATTAACGTCTACTGAGAGACAGAGACGTAAAAATTGTAAGCTTTGTTTTTATTGTGGTGAGGAGGGTCACTTTGTTGCTGCATGCCCAGCTCGGGGAAACGAAAACGCCCGCCAGTGAAAAGGGAGTTATTGGTGGGTACTTCCTCGTTTTCTCCCCTTCGTAGGTTCACATTACCCACAATTATCCAGTTCAACCAAAACCGGTTTCCAGTGTCTGTACTAACTGACTCCGGTGCAGAACAAAATCTTATTAGTCAAGATTTAGTCAAAAAGTTATCTCTTCCTGTCATCAAGATAGACTCAGTATCTATTGCTGGAGTTACTGGGGAAACCTTAGCTCAGATTCAATTTAAGACTACGGACTTACATTTAATCACCTACGGAAATCATCATGAGGAGGTTAGTTATTTGTGTTTGATTCCCCAAACACACAATTAATTTTAGGATTCCCTTGGTTACGTGATCACAATCCCCATTTTAATTGGGTATTCGGTAGGACAGAAAGATGGAGCAACAGATGCCTAAAACACTGTCTCTGCTCTGGTATCTCCAACCTCTCGATAAGTATACCTACTAAATAAGACATTGTCCTCTCCGGCATTCCCGCCGAATATCATGACCTGTCCCCAGTATTTAATAAACACAAGGCTCTATCTCTTGCTCCTCATCGTCCGTATGACTGCTCCATTGACCTTCTCCCTGGGGCTACACTACCAGCTAGCCGCCTATTTCATCTGTCGGGCCCTGAACGTAGTTCCATGAGATCCTATATCGAGGAATCCCTTGATTCCGGGATTATCCATCAATCAACTTCTCCAGTGGGGGCAGGGTTCGTCTTTGTCACCAAGAAGGACAAAACATTACGCCCGTGCATCGATTATCGAGGCCTTAACCACATAACCATAAAGAACAAATACCCGCTACCGTTAATCAACTCAATTCATGAACAATTACAAACCGCTACCATCTTCACTAAACTAGACCTTCGCAACGCTTATCACCTCATCCGGATCAAGTAGGGTGATGAGTGGAAGACAGCTTTTAAGACACCCATGGGACATTTCGAATATCTCGTCATGCCGTTTGGTCTCACCAACGCTCCCGCAGTCTTCCAGGCACTAATCAATGATGTATTGAGAGATTTTATTGGGAACGTTGTATTTGTTTATTTAGATGATATCCTCATCTACTCCAGGAATAAGAAGGAACATGTTTCACAAGTCAGGATGGTACTTCAGAGACTGTATGAAAACCAACTCTTTGTGAAAGGAGAGAAATGTGATTTTCACACCTCCTCTGTCTCATTTTTGGGGTTTATCTTTGGGGAGGGGCACTATAGGACTGACCCGGAGAATAAGGCGGTGGTGGAGTGGCCAGTTCCAGGCACCAGGATACAACTGCAACGGTTCCTAGGTTTTGCTAACTTCTATAGGCGTTTCATCAAGGACTATAGCCGTATTGCAGCACCTCTGTCCCAGCTCACTTCCCCCAATAGAACCTTCCAATGGACCCCGGAAGCCAACTCTTCATTCAGTAAGCGGAAACACCTTTTTGCTTCCACACCCATCCTCTGCCACCCAGACCCAGCTCATCAGTTTATCCAAGAGGTGGATGCATCTGACACTGGAGTCGGCGCAGTACTTGTCCCAGAGGTCACCCAAAGACAATAAGGTACACCCTTGTGCCTTTTTCTCTTGTCGGCTGTCACAAGCTGAGAGGAACTATGATGTGGGCAATAGGGAGTTACTTGCTGTAAAGTTGGCATTGGAGAAGTGGCGTCATTGGCTCGAGGGCTTGGAGGTACCCTTTCTCATTTGGACCGACCACAAAAATCTCACATATCTCAAAGACGCCAAACGATTGAACCCCAGGCAGGCACGGTGGTCACTGTTTTTCAATCGTTTTAATTACTTATTGACATTCAGACCAGGTTCCAAGAATATAAAACCTGATACTTTGTCCCGTCAATTTTCTCCTCCAGACGCCCCAGAGTCCGAGGACAGCATTATACCTCCTATCTGCATCATTGGAGCCCTCACCTGGCCCATTGCCGAGGAGGTTCGACGGGCTCATCAGTTGGAACCAGATCCGGGCACAGGCCCTCTTGGTGCACTTTTCATCCCCTCGTCTATGAGGGCCAAGGTACTTGAGTGGGTGCACACTAACAAGCTCTTGTGTCACCCAGGTATCTCTCGCATGCTTTCTCTGACTAAGACCCATTTCTGGTGGCCCACTCTGTCACACGATGTTAAGGAGTTTGTGGCAGCCTGCCCCACGTGTGCCAGAAACAAGACTGGGACTCGACCTCCTGTGGGTCTCCTTCAGCCTTTGTCCATGCCCAGCCGCCCATGGTCTCATGTTGCCGTGGACTTTGTCACTGGCTTACCTCCATCAGACGGTAACACTGTCATTTTCACTGTGATTGACAGGTTTCCTAAGACGGCTCACTTCATCCCACTACCAAAATTGCCGTCTGCCATGGAGACGGTCCAACTCTTGGTCCAACATGTTTTTCGCATCCACGGCATCCCCTCTGATGTGGTTTCTGACAGAGGTCCCCAGTTCATCTCCCAGGTTTGGCGCTGTTTTTGTTCTTCCTTAGGGGCATCCAC
>JARVGS010000814.1:10538134-10553067 GCA_031762315.1 Hypsolebias antenori | reverse complement strand
ATATCGGTGAGCTATTTTGATGGAAAGGCAGCTGTCCAATATTTATCGCTAATATTGGCCGATACGATTCCATGCTGATAACATTGTGCATCCCTAGTATACAGTCTTTAGATTCAAGTTTCACAGCAAGACATACAGAAATGACAAGAGTTTAATTTAAAGCCCCCAAAAAACACACATTTAACGTAGCAGCTATGTTTCTTGCACAAATGTTGGCAGCATCTGTGAGCATCTGTTGAATTAACAGTCATTTTGGCTCAGTATGCCCCCTGCAGAATGTTCCTTTTCATCTGGATTGGATGTGTCCTTACATGAACCGCTTCCCTCCATCTCTAAATTAATTTGTCTTCAACGCATCTTGAGTTGCCCACCACCTGTTCTGTTGCTCCCTTTATTTTGTCCTTTTCTTGTCTCACCATTGCTACTTTTTAAAATGCCCTCCCTCTCTTCATCCCTTCCTTCAGATCAAATTTAATTACAGCAGCTAGCTTCCCAGATGGCCTCAAAGAGCTGTGGCTTCAGCGCTGTAAACACATTCTTCCTGGACAGATATAGATGTACACACGCAGCAAGATGTTTAGAGGATGTAAGTCTCTCACACACACAAGCACACAGGTCCTAACCAGGTTAATGAAGAGCAACCACATGGAACCGTGAAGAGTAAGTGGGGTAGAAAAACCACTCAGAAGCTCCAGAGCACTGACCTGTGATCTGTGTGATTTGTGAACAGAAGTGTGTATTATCTTGTCATGCCACTATTTTTTTAAAATTGTAACTACAGGGAATTATTGAGGCCAATATTCAAACATTATCACATTCTGCGACAACCGTGTAAAAAATATTGTTTGCAAATGGAATTTAATCAGACATGTTTACATGAGTGGGTCTTTTTGGTCCTTAATGGATCGATCAATGCAACTTTTTATGGGGAAAAAGCAAAATATACTTTTACCCTTTTAGTTTGTGTACTTGTGATTTTTTTTCTATTATCCATGGGAAGAAAAATTTGAGTTTAGTCTTTAATAATTAAATAAATGTATGCTGCTGTAACTTTGTTGGTTTTGTTGTTGAAATAGATCAGGAAATTTTCTAAGGTAACGGACAACTGGTTCTGCAAATGAGATTTTCTGCAGCTCCAATGGAAAATTAAGTTTAAAATTTAGATTTCAGGAGAGCTGGTGTGAAGTTGTCTCAGTGTTTTCCAGGTAAATGAAAGAAATGTGTTGAGAAACATACACCAGAAGTATTTTTTTAAACAATTTACCTGTTTATTGTAATTTTTTTCATCTGTCTCCAAATGCTTATGCGCAAATAATGGGTTGCTAATCCTAACTGGTTCCTTAAATATGGTACAAATGAAAGTCGGCAAGTACAACTCTAGTGGACATTACTTGATATTACTACCTTGTAATTTAGTGTTTTATTACACAACCATTTTTTAAAGCTTAAAACGTGTTGAAAACATTTTAAATCAAAATTAACAAAAAGGATTTGTTGGTGCTTGCTTCATGTGAACTGAAAAAAAGTTCTTGTTTTCTACATAAATAAGCATCAAAGCAGGCGTAAGGCTGTTCTAGCTCATACATGCACATTCTGTACACATGCACAGGTGCGTGCACTTGGTAAATATTTCGTGGCTTTGAGCAACAGGACTGGAACGGGTTTAAAGGCTGTCACGGAGGCCTGGGAAGCCCAGCTTTGATCAGCCATTCGGCGGGGACAGCAAGGGCAGGATGAACAAGCATAGCTTTGTACTGGAGGGGAGATGAGAGAATGAGATGGTCCAAGAGTCATGGCTGGTGATGAGGAAAAGGAGGGAGGGTAAGGAGGTGCAGTGTTTGGAGCTGTTTGTGCAAGAACATATGCAAATGAAGAATAAAGAAAAGGAGAGAGAAATCCATACAGTAGACAATAAGATTTATAAGTAAAAGACAAAAATAACACACCACTGTGTTAAAGGCAGGGAGAAGAGATGGAAGGTGAGCAATAAGCCTCGACATCTTCAGAATAATTAAAAATGGTAGTGTGGCATTTGCTCCCAACAGCAGACCCTGCCATGTTAACTCTGCCTTCATGCCAGAACACATGGCCTCTGGCATGGAAGTTAATTTATTTTACATAAAATAAAAATAATTACTGGTTGATAGTAATCAATAAGTATTCAAGTATTGTATTCAAGAATGTGTTTTAAATATTTGCACTTTCCTGAATGTTTCAGCTTTTTCGCTAAATTACATTTTTACCCTGACGTTACTGTATTTGTACCTCATAGGCTGACCTACTGGTTAAAACGAAGAGTTGAACCTACGGATTACAAAATATACCAACAGAAATCTATAATGCCTAGTATTCATTTTATTTTCTGTTAACTTAAAACATTTAGTTGAATCAGAGCCATCAGCAGTTAAAGATTCCAATACAGCAAAAGGTCAAATGTTTAAATGCATCAATGTCATCCATCCATTATTTTTACCTCATGTCTCTTAACAGGTTGTGGGGGGGTCACTGGTGCCCACATTTAGCCATTACCTTGCAAAAACGGGGTACAGGTCTGCAGCCCATCACAAGGCCACATGAAGACAAACAAGACAACCATTCACTCTCACTCACACCTAGGGACAATTTAGTTACCAATTAGCCTAACGTGCATGTTCAAAGGTCTAAAACCTGTAGGGTTTGTGAATAAGTACCCCTGCACCCCCCGCAATATTTGTTAAAACCTCTAATATATTCATATTTTTTAAAAATACCTTTAAATGTTGGATCTGTTCATGTAGATGTTTAGACTAGCTGCATAAAATGTTCCTCATGTTTTGGCAGCCTATTTTAACAGTAGGTGAAAGACTTTTCCCCTCTTTTGCAGGTTTTAATTACGCCTCAACTTCTTGATTAAAGGTCCTGAAAGCTGGTGGCACAAAGACTCGTATTATAAATTGTATCTTGAAAAAAACTGGTAGAGTGTGCAACCACGTTGTGACAACAGCTGATGTCAGGGGTAAAAGGTGTTACCAGGTGACGAATGGGCCAATGTCAAAGCACAACAATGCACAACCACAATTTTAAAGTAATGATGCAGGGAGAAAAGTATTATTCCACCTGTCGTTTGTATTCCAAGTTGATTGAATGACCCATTGCATGCTCCAGCAAACCGTAACTCCAACCAGACAGATTAGACCTCTGAAAGCAACCATCAGTCAGATTGGCTCAATGTCTGAGTCAGACAAATGAGGAGAAACAGCAGACAGGCACAGTGAAGGTTCTTTTTAAAAGACAGAATGCAAAGTATACATGTAGTCTTCCTCCACTGAGTTAGGTTGGAATGAAAGACAGAATATTCACAGGACCTCTCTGCACTTACAGGAAGTATTAAAACTTTTGACCCCCACAGACTGTCTAGGAAAAAATAAAATGCATACACATTCATTCCCCAGTATCTAATTGAAAAGCTGAAGCAGCTGTGCATGCTCATCTCCGAAGCAACATCTCCAGTAACAGCTACAGCAATTCACAGCTGGGACGTCATCAAGTTTGCCGATGACACCTTTGTGTTAAAGCACATTAACAAGACTCATGAGTCAGTTTACAGAGAGATTCAATCACTACTGCAAGGTTGACAACGTACCTCTGAGCAAAACAGAAGATGGCTATTGACTTAAGGAGACAATAGTGACCCCCTTAGTTCACATGCTGAACAACACTCTAGTCCAGACCTGGGCATTTTAAGGTCCGTGGGCCACATGCAGCCCTTTGGTTAACTCTGACCAGCCTGTGTTAGGGAAATTACAAAATACGTATTTTCTAATTTCACCTCATGTGGACTAAAGCTGCATTGCTTTTATTTTGAAGTTTTTTCCATGTACAAAATGACACAATATGTAAATCAAGACATGTTGTCATGAGCAGGTCACAAGACATTAGCCCCCAAAAAGGTCCACTCTTGCAAAAAAAAAAACAAACAAAAAAAAAAACAACAACAACAAAAAATAGAAGAGGGCGAGTGAAGGGCTTTCAACAAAAACTGGGCTGTGAAATATTTATTTCCTGAAGTTGGAGGTAGAGCTGTGTTTAATTTGCGTGTTTAAGGATTACAGTTTGAGTTGGAATGACAAGACGAAACACGTAGAGAAAAACTTGGACTAGGCCTTTCGCAATAAACAAGAAATCAATGTCACTGTTGTATGAACGAGTCGTTGACTTGACACATGAGCACCAGAAACACTTTGGACTTTGCTTTTCATTGAACTTTAAGCATCAAAGGTATATTTTATAGGTTCTGTCTGTGTTTCTCCACAGCATGTCTGGAGCTGTTCTTTCCAGCCAGTAATTAGTTATTCTACTGAATTGCATCCTAAACTGTGGCAGAATTTCCCTAGATTTAAAAAAAAAACTCATACTTTCTGTTGTAAATGTACAGCAGCAGCTGGAGGAGTTCCCTTCCAGGTCATTGATTTCTGTCTGTGAATGCCACATTGGAGTGAACGCAAAACCTCTCATAACCCATTCTGTCAGTCTGTGACAACTAACATTCTGCCCTGTTTCACTCTGCTAGTCATTTAAATACTCAAAACCCATAAAAAATACTTGTCTACTCATCTGACAGAATGGACCAATTCTTGAATAGTGTATCTGGTAATTCCATACCATCAATAATTGACATTTAATTAGCTATCATGCCCATGTTCCACACATGGGTTGAAACTGAACAAGGCACAAGGTAGAAGGTCCATTTTTAGGATTTCATAATTTGAGTTCATATACGTTCATTGCCGTAGAAATCAGTGTCTGTGTGTGGCCAAATGCTTTCTGATTGTCTGCAAGTGAGTGTATCCATGCACGCCATCCCCCGGAGGCTGGTTTCTAATCACTGATGGCTGGTGCAAAGAGAAGGAGGGGTCTGACGGGGAGAACAGCCCCAGGCAGTGATCAGTACAAGCAAGGCCATCTCATCCATCTGGAGGATCAGCACACTCTGCACACACAGTGTGTGTGAGTGCATAAAATACATGACAGAGACATGTCGACATGGGCGTGAATGAAGATAAATATTCTGGACTTGGTTAGATCTTCAACAAAAAATAAAATGCTGGGTATCTAGAATTATCCATAAAGACTCAGTAAAAGTAATCCAGCTCAATGTCAAGGTATCGTCTTGTAATAAAAGCGTAACCAAAAAATAAATACCCCAAACAAATATATAAAAGCGTATAGGCTCGCCTAATGCTGTGAAATGACCTACATTCCACAGACACACAGAGAAACCAAAACTGCGCTCCAGTTCATATTTTCGAGTTCATGTGTGTCAGGTTGATTTATGTCCTGTCATTGCCACCAATTTCAACAAAATACACAAGCCCAACTTTGTCCCTCTGAGGCTCCATGCAGCCCTCTCCTGTCTGCACTCGACCGGTCGTTTTCTTCCACCAATATATTGTTCTCATCTTTTTTTTAAAAACCTCTTTCATGCTATCATTTAGTAATCTGCTCCTCTCTTCACCTGCTGTTCCTCTGCAGAGACACCCTGGAGTTTGACCGCAGGGTGTGGTGCGCCACTCACACCTAGAAGGTGAAATTGACGGCATGGATTTTTATAAATTAGGCTCAACATTGAGGACTAATATAACCTTCAGCTGCTACGTTACACTCCAGCAACACAGTATATATTAAAAAATATTTTTGTTTTTACATCATTTTCATTGGCAGTGTATCATTTTGATTAATTATCAACGTTGCAGTTTGACCAACTAATCCTTTTTATTTCTTTGCTTTATCCAGTTCAAGTTAGCAAAATGCTGCATCTTCCCAACACAAAATGTAGATTTTTAATGAGCAAACTAGAACAGATAGTGGGATTTCATGCAGAGTCTGAGAGAACTTCCTGTAGATAGCTCCTATATTGATTTAACGACCCTCTCCTGCTCCCCGTCACTCTGAACCTCATCAGTAATAATGGTGCGTGTCTGCTCCTCTATTACGAATCGCCACCTGCCCTTCAGTTGATGCCTGTTCACGCACGAACGATGAGGCTGATGATTTGCAGGTTACAACAAAAACGTCACAGATTTTAATACAAATTACTCAACTTCCAAATTTAAAGGTTCTTTTCTTGCATTGTTTCAAGTTCAAAACTGAAAGTTGACTTAGATGACAACACAACTGAAGTTGTGTTCATTTGCTGGTCTGAGACCCACAAGCTCAACAGTGTTGAACTGTTTATTTTTATTTTTTTTATTTTACAGAAACGAACATTAAGAATTATAACAAGAACGCATTATTATCATCCATCTAGAGTATTATTTTATAAATTTAAGCTGTCAGGATTTTATGCTTTGGTGGAATATTTTTTTTTTTACTAATGTATAAAGCACATAACACTCTACCTTCAAATATTCAAACACTTTTTTAAAAAAAGAGGAAAAGTTATAATTTAAAAGGAACAGACATTTTTGTTAAACCACTACATAGAACTGCTTTGAGGGGTTGTTTTAACTTAATACATGGAACTGGTATATGGAATGGCTTGGAAGATGTTGTTAAAGTTGCTAAATCAATGTTTGTATATAAGAAAATGCTCAAGAATAGATTGTTGAAAAGTTATATATAAATGTTATTCACAATCTGTATAAATTAGTTATATTATTGTTATAAATATGGTTCATGGATAAATTTTGCTTGATTGTTTAAATCGAAATTTTGTTTTTAAAATGGGGCAGATATCATAAGAATCTTTTCTTCTTCTGCCTCCTTTCATTTTAAATTTGTTTTTCTTTTACTTCTCTATATTCATTTTGTAAATACTCTGTGTGTTTCAAATTTGAAATGAATAAATAATTAAATGAAATAAAATAAATAAATAAATAAAAAATCAACACAGCAGATCAAACTAAGTATTTAGCCGTACTGAAACTGTACTGTTGTTAAGAATGCAACTTCAGGCAATTATCTGCAGATCAGTGATAAAATGATCTGCAAACAGAAAAAAATAATCACATTGTTTCACACATGGAACTGCATGATTATGCATGACTAATCTCAACATCAACCTGAACAATTGAAAAAATGATTTGTGTTCATTTCATACTCATACAAAGTTTAGATACAGTTAGCAGTAGCAAGTTGCACACACAGGCTAAAGCTCAATTCAGTTTTTCAATATCTAATAGGGGGCTAAGCTGGTGCCGACTTGGGACCCGAAGGTCCCAGGCTCAATCCCCAGTCATCATTGCACACTTCATGGTGTCTCTGAGCAGGACACCCCATCCCTAGTTGCTCCCTGGGCGCCTTCAATAGCTGCCCACCACTCCACCTGGTGGTGGATGGGTTAAATGCAGAGAGCCAATTGATGACAACACATTACACATTATTAATGTACTGATGTTGTTCTTTAGAAGTCAGCACAGATGATGGTTTATATTAAATCAGTTTATGATAACATTTTATTGTTGAGGCAAATTATAATCTACGGCGTGTGACTAGTTGACCAGGGTGTCTCCAGACTCGCTCATGACACTGGAGGGTGGCGGGTTCTCAAGTGTGTCGCTTTCAGTCACAAAGACTTGCAGCCTTGAAACTTAAACATGAAACATTTGTTAAAATGTGTTTGTTAGATTGTCGTTACATTTATTTTAACCTCAATAAGTTGCTGGCTTAAACTAACTGATCCACTATTGTTCATTTTAACCAAAAATTGCAGCAAAGAATCAGTTCCAAAACCATAAAAATGAAATAAATTAAAAAATAAAACAGGAGTCCATCAGTGATAATGCAACACGGCTGTTGCACAGCTTTGTTTTGTTCAACTTTCTTATAAATTTTCAGCCACGTTTGCTCACGTCGTGCACGGGACGATTGCTTTCTCTTTGAGGTGTATGAAAAATTTCACACTGCACTGAATGCCAAATAAAACACGGTTTAGAGGAGACGGCACCCCGGGAGGCTCTCCTCTCATCTGGCGCTCATACATTATCTATAGAAGCTTGAGTTTTGGCAGGCAAGTGTTTGTCGTGTGTGTGTATTTGAACGCACATGTAGCTCACGCTGTATTCCCAAATGCTAATTTCCCCCTGTGACTCAGTTTGGGTTAAGTGAAGAGTGAATTCACGTTGCGTGTGTGCATGTGTGTGTGTCACTGAGTGTTCCACAGGGAGATTGTTGGCCCTGGGCTGCGTTACTCATGGCCTGTTTTGACACATGCATGTGCGCAGAGTCGGATAAACAGAGACAATATTCTGCACACGTCAACACTGATGCAGCTTCACATGGAAAAATAAAACCACCTGAAGACAAACACACTTAAAATCACATAAAATATATAGTCTAAGTAGGCTATCGTACATCCTCTTGGGCGGCTCATATGCAGCAACTTAAGGAGGCTGTCTGCTTGTTTCCGAACTCATTAATTAAAGTATAATTCAGTTTTATGGTGTTTGAATCAGAGCTTACTGCAGTGCAATAATCAGGGACAGCATATTGATACTGCACCATATGGAGGGTGCACTGATTGAAAAAGATGCAGTAATTTTTGCTGTAAAGTTCAGTTTTTTAAAATTTTTTGGCATAAATTAGCATGCCTGTGACTTATACACCGAAGCAATGTATTTGTTTTTATTCCCCCACCATATTTATAGCACAATTTTGACTGAGATCTGACTATTTCATTCATTCTGACATGGAAAATATTGAACACTACCAACTTCTGCCACTAGAGGTTAAGCCAAGTGTCTCATTAATAGGTAAAAGTGGCTATTAATGAGATACTTGGCTTGCCATACCAAGCCACCTTCGTCTCGCTCCGGAACTCCTGGAGCAAACATCAAATCGGCTGCATTTCGTCGTGCCGTCCAGGTGAAATGCAACTGATTTGACCATTAAAGTGTATTTATTAAGGGACCATTCAACTGAGACACATTGCTTTAATTCTGAGCAAACAAATAATTGTTTTTAAGTGTTAATCTTGTTAAATTATTGCTAAAGTCCTCCCATGCACACTTACGCTGCCGCCATTTGGCAGCCAATCAATTTTTGGCACAACACCAGCCCACATTTCCAGGTTGTCAGCGGTACAAATGCGACGCATCAGTGGTGATGCATAATAGATGCGACTTAAAATATATATATATATTTTCACTTTATTAGACTTTTTGGACTGATGCAACTTATATGAAAGTGTGACGTGTACGGCGGAAAGTACGGCATATGAATGATGTCATAGGATATTTGGATAGCAACACAGTAATAAACAACAACTTTATGAATGAATGTTAGATGGATGGACTGCAATTTCCTCTTTCTCTGAATGTGTTCCTTAGAAGCCGCACAGTATTTACAGATTAATCATAGTATGATCACGTTTTCATCATCTATCAGTGTTTAAGAACTCCTGTGTCTTTGAAGCAGTGAGACCATAATGTCATCAGATTATAGAAGTTAGAAGAAATCTCTCAGCTGTTGCTGAAGGACTAATGTTCAACTAGAAAAGCTATTTTTGTCAGTGTTAAAAAATGATTAAAACCACTGACAAACATGATTTGTGGCCAAGAATGCAGAAATGGAAGCCAATCAACTTTAGTGAAGATCATAATAAAGCCAAACACATCTGTTAAATGGTAAAAGTGAGATAAATGTTAAGTTTCGGTGCGTCTGCTTCTCATATCGTCACATTTTGTGGTTGTCAGTCTGAAGGCCCCACGTTGCCTGGAGGGATGGAAAGTTGAGCTCGGGTCATCCGTTTTATCTTAACAAAAAAGGTCAAACTTCATGTTGTAATCTAATCTTCTGATGCTTTTTCTTTCAAATCATAAATTATTTGTGAACATTTTGAAAACATTCGATTCTCAACTTCAAAACTCCTTGAAAGTGGTCGTGATGACAGTTCTTCACAGCAAACTTTCAACCGCTGACATGAAAACTTTCATTTTAGACAAAGGACATTCAGTGGGTGAATGTGATGCGGATGGAATTACTGTGCACACAAAGGGAAGGTATCATCTCTCAGTAAACAGCATTTTTTTCTATATATTGTGTTCAACAGTTCTAAAAAAGGAGAAACATGAGGAATGTTGGAAAATGAAACAAGTGTTTCATAGAGGAATGCATATTTTGAGTCTTAACACATTTGAGAGTTTTAAACAAAGATGTTGCAAGATTTATTGGTGTTTAAAGTATATTTTGGGGATGACTCAGTTTTGATCACACCATATTTTAGCTCCACATCTTATAGGCTGAGTTAAAGCCATTTTCTGTTTGAACAGCTGAAAAGCCAAGAGATGATGTCTGTCGCGTTAAAGGTGTGATGAAAGTCAGGAAAGTTACTGTACATGAATGACCCTGACTGAGCCTCTTTTCTTGATGTTATCCCTTACAAAGGAAACGCTCTGGAGGGAAATGCATAAAAATAAATTGAATTATAGAGGAATTGTATTTTCTGTGAAAATGATGCATGAATGCTGTGTGCTGAATGACTGCTTACATTTTCTGAGAGGCTGAGGTATTAAAGTTAAGATGCAAAACATTTAAGTCCATCTATCCATACATACATCATCTTTTAACTGCTTCTTCCTTTAAAAGCAAAAAAGTTACCCAAAGGCTAAATGTTGCTAAAGGCTAGTAAAAACAAATGTAGCAAAAGGCTACAAGTAAAAAGTAAAAAAAGGCTTGCTAAAGCTTTGGTTTCAAAATGCTAACTAAAAGAGGCAAAATTTAGCTAAGAGATTAACATTGCAAAACACTAGCTAAAAGACAAATATAGCAAAAGTCTAACCATTAGTAAAGTGGCAAGACTCATTGGGATTAACCTGTATAAATAAAGGTTGAATGAATGAAAAAGTGCAAGAAAATTCTAAAAGTAGCGAAAGTTTAGCCAGAAATTAA
The DNA here is from genome assembly GCA_031762315.1 of Hypsolebias antenori. Taxonomy (NCBI): domain Eukaryota; kingdom Metazoa; phylum Chordata; class Actinopteri; order Cyprinodontiformes; family Rivulidae; genus Hypsolebias; species Hypsolebias antenori. The sequence continues at coordinate 10,542,201 of JARVGS010000814.1, read as the reverse complement.
AAATAACAAAGCTAAAAGCAGCTGAAATTTCACTGAAAGATACAAGTAGCAAAGTCTAGCCACAAGTAAAGGTTGCAAAACAATAACTAAAAGTATGAAAAGGCGTGTCAAATGTTGAAAGGCGAGCAAGAAGTTAAATTGCAAAATGCAATACAATGTAACAAATTATAGCTTAAAAGATAAAGGCAGCAGACACTAAAATATACAGTTAGTAAAATGCTCATGATAAAAGGTGGTAAAAGCTCATAGCTAAAGCAGAAAAAGAATAGCCAACAACAGCAAAAAGATATGGAAAATGGCTAAAAGCTGCAAGTAGCTATCAGCAAAATAAGAGTAAAACAGAGTTTGGTGGTAAAGCAACTTTTAAAGAAAACTGTTTTGGAAGGAACTGAAGAGATAATATATTTCTATGGATAAATATCTGTAATAAAGTTATTTTTTTTTAAAAAAGCACAAGATTTACAAAAAAATCAAAAGTTAAACATTTTGATTTGTCAGTTGCTCAAAAAGCCCAAAGTCGGCTGTCGTTTGAAACAAGGTTTAGAAACAGAACGAGCAGGACCAGTGCGGTGAGACTGGGACCATTACCTCCACGTATGGCACCACTTTGCAGGTGAACTCTCCCAGCAGCCAGGACTTGGTCAGCTCGTGGAAAACCACCATGGGGAGGCAGAAGAGGATGAGCACAAAGTCCCACACAGCCAGGTTGGCCAGCAGCGAGTTGGAGATGCTCTTCATGTAGTAGTTCTGGCACACGATGCACAGGATGGCGATGTTGCCCGCGACGCCCGCCAGGAAGATGACCCCCGAGACGCTCGTGATGGCGTACGCGCCCAACGTTTCGCTTGTTACGGGGTAAAAGGGGTTTTTGATCTCTCCTCCAAAATCCTGCGAGCCCGGAGGAGTGATTGGCGTGGCGTCCCACGGGTTCTCCTCCCTGAAAGTAAAAAGCTCGGGCCTCCTGGTGAAGAGGTCAAAGGGCATATCAGTGGAGGTGAGGGCCACTGGTCTTGGGATGAGTTCCCACGGGTTCTGCCTGGTTCTCCCCATCTTGAGCACTTTTGTATGTCTTGTGCCCCCCTCCTCTGCCCACCCTCCTTCCTCCAGACCCATTGAAGGAGGCTTAACCGCATTGTAGTGTCCACCTGCCGGGGTCCACGTGCTGCTCACTCCATTCATCTTCATCCTCTTATTATGGCGGCGCGGCGCTTCAGAGCGCGAGACGCCGCTGGGCTCCTCCGCGGGTGTCACGCTCCTGTTAAACTTGTTGTGCCCAGCTCGTCTCATCTCCCCCACGAGCATCTTCTTCCAGGGGTGTGTGGAGTTGAGGGTCCCTCTGATGATGGGCAGCTCCGCGGGGAGCGCGCGCTCCCGGGCTTTGCTCTTCCGACCCTCTCGGGGCGGCCCGCGCAAAGTCCTGCTGCTGTCGTCTTTGCTTCCATCACTCCTCAGGGAAAACAGCACGTGTGCGTGGGCAAGGAGCACAAGCAACGTCCCAGACTGCAGAACCTGCATGATCCCGGAGATTGCGCGCTTTCAGCCGTCACGAGCGCATCCTCAGCTTCACGGATGGATCTGTCCTGCACCCATGATGCTGGCGCAGGGAACGCGCTGCATCCGCGAGCTCTGCAAACTTGTAAGGTTGTGCAACCTCCTCCAAAAACCGTCAAAACATCCGGATCAGAGAGGAAGGAGCGCGCGCACGAAGACGCTGCATTTCCACAGCTGGAAGTTTCCAGCTGTGGACTGAAGCGGGTCCTCTGTGGCTGCCTGGGCTGGGTCAGCAGCAGCAGCAGCGTCACTGCGGCGCACAGTCCCGCTGTGACTGCGATGCACTGAAGTGGAGAGGAGGGAGGAGGAGTGTCTTGCCTCTTCCTGCTCTGACCGTGCACTTGGAGGAAAATGTTCTCCCCCGGCGGCTAACCCCGATCTGTCATCCCTCATCCATCATGGAGCGTCCAGCAGCCAGAGGCGCATCTACAGCCCCCACCCTCCTCGGGCAGATCAGCCTGCCACGCCCGACAGGACGTGCTAATAAATACATTACCCAATTTTTTACGTTCATTTTTACGCACAGGCGGCGCTGTGACGCCTGCTGAATGAGATGCAGGCAGATGGGCGTGAAGTCCAATTTCTTATGCTATTTATTTCTTTTTCTCTATCTGAATTTGCCTTTTATTTAATCCAAAGTGTATATTGCAAGTAAAACCTAACCCCAAACGAATTTCCTTCCAAGAAAATAGCTCAAAAAGTCAAATTTTTTAAAATATCTTTCACTCTGTTTGGAACATATTCTAGGTTTAGTCTCTGCACAATCATTGCTCACCGTCTGTATCTGTTGTCTGATTTAAGTAGGTGGGTATGGCTATTGATTGTGTTCTGCTTTCAACATCAATAACTCATAAGTCACACCTGCAGTTGTTCACTAATATTAGTTATTTATCTGAAATCACTGAGGCTTTATTTCAGAAGTTTGGATAAAGCTAAATGCTGTTATGGAGTTGTTGCAGGGCTTTAGAGCAACACAAATGATGGATGTTATTTATTTTCTTGTCATACAAAATTAGTCATAGTCGGTTTGTAAAAAAGCAATATGGGTTGTCAAAGATTTAGCTATTATTTCTGTTCAAAACCAAAAAGAAGTCTTTGGCAAATTCTGTGTCCAGATCCAGCAATAAAGATGAAAGGAGAAATGTTGATTTAAAAAAAAAGTTATATTAAAGCAGATGTGTCAGTATGGAGTGAAATTATACAATAGATGATGAAACAAACTGTTTAAATGTCAATTAACTTAAGAAACTATGAAGACAAAGGGTGCATGCACTCATGGGCCTGTTTGAGTTTTCATTTTTGGATCATCATGTCAACATGGCCTAAGGTGATTTGTTATTAAATAAGGAACAGGATGTGTAATTTTTCTCCCTGCCCCCTTTTCATTTAAATAAACTTTAATTTTGATTAACTTTATCAGAATCATTAGGATCCACCTTTCCAGCAACATCAACCCCAATCTTTAAAACCAGACTCCTCAAATCCTCTGAAGGTGTTCAAAGATTTCAATGTCTCACACAGATGAGTGATGGTGGACCATTATGTCTGGGCAGGTCCACCATCAAAACTCATTGGTGAGAATTATTAAAATACTGGAAAATGTAGTAGGTTTGACAATTAAGAACAAGATCCATCTCTGTGTGTGTGAGACAATAGCATAATTATTAGGTGTACACCAGTAATTAACCTAATCTTTGGCGTAAATCCTATTTAAAATGGTCACCCTGCAGGTAATCGACCTTACAGCTGAGATTTGCCGTGATAGTAGCTGACGTTCACAGCACATGATCCAAACACTAACAGATCAGGCAAGATATCACAACGTTAGGTGTCAGAGTGCATATTAAAAGCATGTAAAAGTATAAAAGTAATAAACAAACTTATTTATCAGGTAACAAGTTTCAATAATCTGGATAAATTATGCATTTTTCTTCAAAGCAGTACTTAAAATTGAAAGTATACAGGAATATGCGGCTTCTTTGATTAAATAACGTACGTCTAAACACACAACACATGAGCGAGTCAATAATTCAGCAGACCGTCCAGACTTAATGAAGTGAGCGTATTATGTCTCGAGCACTCTTAAGTACCGGACTGTAAATGGACTTGCTCCGACCACAGACTGCAACCTTGGGGAGTGAAGGGAGCACGCTTCCAGACACATCCTGACACGCATGGAAGTGCAAAACAGACGAGACACATTTACAGCTGTTTACCACATACACACATTTATAGGAACATTCTTATTATTTACTGTCCATTGTTTGTGTATTCCAAAGAATTGGGGATGGAGGGGAGAGTATTGGCAGAAAGAACCAACATATAGCTTGTGACCTTCTACATCAAATAGGTGAGGGGAGCCAACTCCAGGCAGGGAAATGCACGCAACGGGCCAAGTTTCACCATAAGGGAGAACCCCCAGTCGATCTGTGACGACGGATAAAAAGAGCTTCTCAGAGTGTCAGTGTCTCTCAGAAGCCAAGATGGTAAGAGGATCACCAATTCCACCATTGTTG
>JARVGS010000814.1:10485701-10500956 GCA_031762315.1 Hypsolebias antenori | reverse complement strand
TCCAATTTCCACCAAAGTGCATCACTTTCTGATTGCACCATCCATTACATTTTGAATCGTAATGGACTTCATGGAAGAAGACCCGGGGGAGATCTACTGCTAACAACAACAAACAAACAAACAAACATAAGCCAGACAAGAATTCACCAAAATGCATGTTGACCAGCTCCAAAATTTCTGAGAAAAAGTTTTTAGGATTGAGACAAAACTGGATGTCCAAAACAGCTCTGTTTACAATAAAAAAAAAAAAAAAAAAAAAACCTTTCAAAAAGAGAACACCATACTGTAAAACACGACGAGGGGTTTGGTTTTCAGGCCACTTTGCTGTATCTGGCACAAAGCGTGTTGAATCTGTGCGGCGCTGCAGTCTGGCTGTAAGAAATGCATTAGTGTGTGTGTGCATGTGTGTTAGGGGGCGTGGAGCTCTGTGAGCATTCCCCTGAGAAAAGGACAAGAGGAAGGTATTGCCCTTTCACGTTGCAGTCTCTGGATCATATGACATTTGGGACAGGAAAGATTATTAGTGGCTGTGGGCCATGCAGGGACAAGTACTCCGCTGCATGCTGAACGCCCACACACACCAAGGGAACTGGCTCAAGTATCTGACACTGTATTTGAAATATGTTATACCAACTTTGTAGTTTTTGGTACAGTACATTTTTATTGCCAGGTGCCACCATGCCAGAACAAGAAAGTGGGTGATAATGTTTTTGTCTGGGTCTGTGTGTGTGTGTCTGTCAAATATCTCATGAACAAATTCAAATGAAAGTTTACAAAATAATTAATTGCATGTACAACTAAACAACATTTGGAGTCAACGCTACTCAAGATGGCTGCCCCAACTAACTGACCGTACAAAACATCAGAAATGTCTATAATCAGTCATTTGTATAGACGTTGCTCTAGAATTTGATGTAGTGACTGAGACTGATCCCAAACTCTTCATGTGAGCACTAACAGACGGTACAAAATGTTTGTCTAAAACTTTGCCAATACCTTTATGGAGCCACAAAACAGGTTTTAATGAAACTTTCTTAACCTTCCATCCATCCATTGCCCGCTTCTTCAGGTCATGTGGGTCACAGTTGACCATATCCAGCCATCAGTGTGCGAGAGGCAGGGGACACCCTGAAGTCCATCACAGAGACAAATAAGACACACAAACATGGACAAGTGAAAGTTACCAATCAACCTAACACACATGTTTTTGCTCTGGGGATCGATCTGGCAACCTTCTCACCAATGGGTGACAGCTCTACCAACTGTACCACTGTACCACCCCCTTTGTAAACCTTTAGGTCTTTTTGTTCATAAAACATAAAATGTTTCAACCATGTACATAACTATTACGATTAGTCAAAAGTTGACCAGGTCCTGTCTTCATGCTGCATCTTCTGACTGTTTCTCAAACAAATATTAATTTTCTTTATTCTGTTTCATGATTCCACCACATAATGCAGTAATAAAGCAGTGCTACGTGGACCTTTGTTGACTTTGTAAGAAACTCAGAATGAAACTGTATTTCTTCAGCTTTTTTCCTTCATATAAACTTGTGTATCATTGACAGGCAGCCTGTTGACATTTATTGACAGTGATCTGGAACAGCTGCTACACCAACAAAGATGACATGAAGACGAACGCACGTGTCAACTGACAAGGTTGATGCGACAAATGTCTTATTTTCTTACTGTCACATTTGAGACAACAAAAATGGCTGGCATTCCTAGAGAAATGCATATCATCCACCATGTTTTATTCCAGGGTTTTGAACAAAGATCATCTTATGATGAGAAATGACAAAGTTGAAGCCATTTTGGTTCATTAGTGACATTTTGGGGAGCTCATGTGTTACGACAAGATCTTACGAGGGATCATTTCAGCTACCATTATACAAAACTGTAGCTTTGTTTGGAAAACCATCTGAGTAATAGGTGTTTTTTGTTTGACTATGGTTAATTAGCTTTGCCAACCATCTTGTAGTGGGATTTCATGAGATTTTGCTGACAGATAAACAAAAAGCATAGATAAAACCTAAACATAGGTGATAAATATCCTACAGGACATTTTTCCCCAAGCAGTAGAACGTGGCTGACAATAATGAATGTCAATATGACAAGAGCTGCACAACACACAACAGACCAATGCTTATTTGTGTGTAATTGATGGCACGTGGGCTCAGGTTCTGTCTAAATGGGCTTTTGGGGGGGACATATTGCAAAAACAATCAGACATCCTTTTAAATCAGCAAAACAAAACCCAACAAATAATTGCTTTGGTACCTCACTAGATCAACAACAGATTCATCATATTGGTTAAACAGTTTTCTTCTTAAGTAAATGAACAAACAAAATACTTCCAAAATCCACCAAATTTTTTAAATCGATCCAATCTGGAATCAAATTAAATCTTTACTCGACACAATAAATGAGCGAGGCAGATTTTATTCATCGTTTCACCATTTCCCATGCCGGCCTTTGGTCCTCTGACTTTCTCGTCGTGCCCAGAAGGAGAAAAATCGTTTAAAGTGGGAGAGGAGGTGAGGAAAAGCTTCTAATAAGTGTCAGAGACAATAAGAGCATCTGTCTCAGCCTCAGCATGCGAGGCTGTTTCAATCCTCCGACCTAATGGGGAAAAGACAGAAATTCAATGCAGCCCGAGATCGAAAAAGTCCATTGATACTTGTTGGCAATTATCAGGCTGCATCAGTCTCCTAAAAACATGCCTGTGTGCTCCAGCTAACTCTGAGCTAATGCTTATTATTATTATTATTATTATTATTATATTAATAATAATAATAATAATAATAATAATAATAATATAATAATAATATAATAATAATAATAATAATTTGTTTATAAAGCCCTTTAAAACAACCACAGCTGCAACTTCCAGTCAAAACGTTATAATATGTCTTTAAAGTTCACCAGAAAACTGAGTTATTTTAATAAAATATAAAATCAAAAGCATTTAAACATATAAAAAAATGAAACAGTTGTTAAAACATTAAGATCAATAAAAACAATAAAAAAAAAGTGCAGAACAAATTCAGTTTAGGCTAAAAGCCAATGAGTAAAAATGTGTTTTTAGAAGAGTTTTAAAACTGGACAGTGAAGGAGCTCGTTGGAGAGAACATGTTAAAATATCTTTATGTTGAAATATACAATAAAGGAATGCATATTTCACAACTACGTTCATTCTACAATTTTAGACTAAGAACATCATCTGATGAGGGATGACAAGGTTATAGATGAGTGAAGCCTTGAAAGTAACATTAAGCACAGAAACTCTATTATAATTATTATTATTGCAATATTTCATGTGATCTGTTGGTGTTTTTAAACTTTGTTGTGAATGTCTCTCAGATAGTACCACACCAAATTTAAAATCTATATTTTGTCATTTTTATATAGACTAAGGCTGATTAGCAGTGAAGAATGTCTAAAATGTGGTCGACTCCAAATGTTGATCAGTTGTAGATGCACATCTGGTAATTACTTTCTGAGTTTCATTAGCATCCATCCAGTGGTTTATGACATATTTTGCTAAGAGGTGATTCCAATAATTTTGCTAATAGTATGGACAATCGAACATGCAGACATGGGCAAAACGTTATCCCCTGTCCTTCGACTTTCAGTGGCAGGCAGGAATAAATGGATTTGTAAATACATTAAGTGTTTAAAGTAATTACACAGGCTTGTTACTTGTGTTTACACACATTAAAACAAAGCAGAAATATTACGCGTGGAGGAAAATGTATTGAGTATTTTGTATGTACCCTATAGAAAATATTGACATTATTACAGTAGCATGAATATTTGTATTTCTGTTCTGCATCTGAAAAAGATAAATTTGTCAACTAGGAGAAAATATGGGTGTGACAAGGCAGAAAATCTAAAGCAAAGAAGGCATTAATGGATACATTAATTAAACAATAAGCTCTGTGCTCTAAAATAGTTGTTTAAAGACCTTTGTGCGATTATAATGTTTAATTTTTTAACATATTGGTGTCTTTTTAATTTCTGACCTACCTATATTAAGAATGGTCCCATAATGATTGTTGAGAGCAGGGGTCTGCAAGCTATAGGGCCACAAGCGGTTCACTGATCCTTCTGTAGTGGGTCTTTGTAACTTTGACAATAATAACATAGAAAAAAATGTATTTTTTTTAAACATTAACCGAAAAGGCTAGTTTTAGCAGTTTTCCAGTGATTTTTATATGTGAATGATACCAATACAAGGAATAAAACACGTTGATCAGATCAAGCTAGCAGTTTGTTGTTAGCTGCTTCATTAATCCAACTTCCAGTCAAACGTTTATAATATGTCTCGAAAGTTCACCAGAAAACTGAGTTCTTTTGAAAACCTTCAAGGCAGGTTGCTACCAATAAAGAGTAAAAAAAAAAAATAAAAAAAAAAAAACAACAACAACAAACACATACATCACAAATTACAAGTTATTATAACAAGAGGTTCAGTAAAATTACAGCAAATCAATTTGATATCTAGAATTAGAAGCAATTTGAAGCTTACATTAGATAAAAACCTAATTAAAGTCAAAGTAAAAGTAGTTCTCTTATTAGAAAAAGTTAAGTGTTCAACAAACTGGCACAGTATGTTGATGGTTTTAACAATATCCTTTATTTCATAGCTTTGTTTCCACCCAAAAAGAAATGGCTCATATTGGCCTCCAGAGCCATTTAATTCTACCAACAGAAGTATGAAGTGAACAATTAATATTTTCTAAAAATTTATATTTATAATGTAAAATATTGGGTACCATTTATAAAGTTACACAGTCAAAAATTATCAGCAGTACTTTGGTTTATTTAGTCTTTCATAAGGAAAAAAGGTTTTGTTTGAGTCATATTTTCACCATGCTATTCATGCATCTATAAATATCATAGTTCCAAACTAAATATTTAATTTACAAGCTAAATATTTAGTTTACAAACTAAATACTTAACTTGAAAGTTAAATATTTAGTTGATATTTAGGTATAAATTAAATATTTATTTTTCAAGCTAAATATTTATTTTCAAAACTAAACATTCAAATTCTAAACTAAATATTTATTGTACAAGCTAACTATTTAATTTATAAACTTAACACTTTGATTCTAAGCTAAATATTTCATTCCTAAACTAAATATTTAATGTACTAATAGCGCGGACCTAAATATTTATTTTCCAAGCTAAACATTTAATTTCCAGAATGTATTTGCTAACTAAATATTTAGCTCGGACCTAAATATTGAACTTACAAGTTAAATATTTAACTTGCAAATTTAGGAATTAAATGTTTATCTTGGAAATTAAATGTTTGGATTGTAAATTAAATAGTTAGCTTGGACAATAAATATTTAGTTTGGAAATAAAATGTTTAGTTTTGAAAATAAATATTTAGCTTGGAAATTGAATATTTAATTTACACCTAAATATTTAGTTAACTTGAAAGTTAATATTTAGTTAGTGAAGTATTTAGTTTGCAAACTAAATATTTAGTTTGTAAATTAAGTTTAGTTTGGAACTGACATTTATAAATGTATGAATGAATTGAAAAAAGACTTTGAAAAAAAAAACTATTTTTTTCTTATGAAAGGCTAAATAAACCAAAGTATTGCTGTTAATATTTAACTGTGTGACCTACAAATGGCACCCCGTAGTGATAAGATAAAAAAAAAAAAGCAGTTTTGTTAAATTTCAAATTTCTACATAAATTTGAGTTACCTTTTATTTCAAGCTTCTAGCTCAGAGGTCACCACCCCCATGAGCCAGAAAATGGCCCCCAGCAAACTGGAAGTGGCCCTTGTGCCACCGTGGCGACGGTTTTACATGTTTTATGGTGCTGGACACCTTTTATTTTGTAAGCAAAAGAGCAGAAATGGCCCTTTGGATTTCAGTGGTTGCATAGACCAGTTTTAGAGTAAGAAACATGTAAACCATGCAGGCAAACATGGAGCTCAGCAAGTGGGGAATTATTTTTTTAAATACCTGGTACTTCGAGGGCACTTCAGTGTGAGGTCCGGTGGGTGAAATAAGACTTGATGTCTTCAGTTTCAGCCTGGGTTGTCAGTTCCTTTGGTCTGATCAATAATTCTTACACATTACCGTGCTCACGCTGTAAGTGACCGGCGAGGGAATGAGTCACTCCCTCTGCAATCAGCTGGCGGGGCTGACTGTGTGTCTGCCTGCGTTAAAAGCCTCATCTTCACATAAACATCTACACCTGTTCTGTTTGCTCCACCACAACAGGCAGCAAGAAAAATATTCACAACCTTTTGAACGATCAGTGCTAGGATTCAAAATACTGTACTGGAAACTTACCTTTTGGGAACAAAGTGCTTTTTGTTTTCCTGCATCAAAAGACTGAGGTGATTGTTTTTTTTCTCATGTCTGTATGTGTTCATGTGTTTGTTAATAAAATCTCACATGAACCACTGAGTTAATTTTAAGAAATCTTTCAGGGAATTATCATTTGATAAACGGAGTAGCTTTAGGAGTGAATTCACTTCAAGATGGTAGACACAGCCAGCTGAGCTTAGAAAATATAAACATAGTTATAATTCACTTAATATTACATATCCTTTTCTAACTTTTAGTATAGAAGTAGCTGGGAGCCTTTCACATTATACACTCAAATCGCTAATCTTTGTGCATTTTCTTTGCTTAAAACTTTAGCATAAACCGCTGAAGTCTGCTCATTTTGTCTGTTGGCAAAATATCTCATAAAACACTGGATATATTTTAATAAAACTTTGAGAAATTAGTAATTTCATACACATCTACAACTTAATTTCTGGTGTCATTTCAGTTCAAGACGGTCAACCCAGCTATTTAGCATTAGCCAGTACTGCTATTAACCAGTTATATAGATGTTTACCTAAGACTCAAAACATAAAAAGTCTATGGTGATATGCATTCCTCCAAGGAATACTAAGGTTTTTCATTCACATTTTTACACCCTAACACCTAATTGAAACAATTAAGTATCAAAATATCTCCATTAAGTGCATGCATAGCAAATTATGCTTTAAATGCGACCAGCCTAACAGTTTAGACAGGTTTGCTGAATACCATAGCACTGTTTAACGCACACAGCTAATCAGAGGTAATTACCTGAAGCCGACACTCTGAAGTGTCTACTAATGCATCAATGGTGTGACTAAAACATCTTGCAGTGCAGGAGTGCAGTATTAGATATTAGGAAGCAGATCTATATGTAAGCTGTATTTTTAAACCCTTTCTAATATCTGAAGACTCATCAAGTGTTTATAAACGGGGTTCTGGATCCTTGCAGACCGTCTGCTCTGCCTCCTGATAAACGCTTCATCCTATCAGTGCCCACAGGGAGCTGAGCACAAGATGGAGAGATACATGATGGCAAAATGAAGATTAGAAAAAAGGATGGGGGAGGAAATTAGACAAAGTTAATAGGTTTTAGATTTAGAGGCAGAAATATTGGAGGAAAGGCACATTGGGTGTCCAATTTCATATGTCCAGAATAATGTATACTTCACATAATAATCACAACAGATCCAATCTAAATGACTCGTTCAGATGATTGAACAGGCCGGCATGATTTTAGTGCCACTCTAAAGAGAGAAGAAGAAGAAAGAGTGTCACATTCTGGATTAGGAGACTAAACAGATGCAGTTGCCATTGCCCGTTGCGTCAACAGATGGAGCTGTGGTTCTTCAGGTGCTGCTTGTTATGAGCAACGAAAATATCACCAGACATGAAGGATGAGCTGGAGCTCAGACCTCCTGGTTGACTTTACAGATAGAAACACACCTAAATGTAAACGCAGCAGGCGCCAGAGACAGGGGATTACATCACAAATCCCCCGTCTCACCCTCCACTGTCACATCAAGATAGCACTGTGTTCGTGAGAGAGAATTAGTTAAGAGGGAATGATTTCTGGTTACTCCAGCACATTCAGCCCTCTTAGCTGCGTCTTTATATCCTCAAGATTGATGTGTTTGCAAACCCCACACTTCCAGCTTCTGTCATTTCCATTTTCAAACTGTCTGCTTCTTTCACTCCGGTTCTTTTGTGTTTCCCACAACAATCGTTTCTTCACAGGAATACATGCTGTGGACGGACACTCTTCCAGTTTATCTTGGTTCTCGACGAAAATCATGTCCAAAGCACTCACTCACACTTTGATGTGTGAATGCTGACTCAGCTAGTTTCCTGTTGTTTTTATTTTTGTGTACATTTCTATAAGCAATTTAAGTACTTTTGCATTCTGTGCTATTTTAGCCTTTGTTTGTTAAAAACTTGTTGATGGAAATTATGATTTTTTTTTTAAATTGAGATCTCAAAATCTTTCAAGAACATTGCACTTTGAAATATGCTTCTGCATACTCGTACTGTTTTGTCTTCCTATGTTTGAGGTGTTCTGCTACGTTGTTCGCACCTTTGATTTTTAGTTGCGCCTTCACTCTTTAGTTTCCCATCTTATTTATAATTTTAGACAAATGAAGATGGTCTAATTCCCAGTCGTATTTGATAAGTAAGACGTCGCCTACAGTCTTTTACATGAACAACGTTTTATGTCCAAGCCCAAGATCTTGGTGCAGTTTTGAGTCACAACCAAAAAAAAAAAGACAAAAACAATGTTGATCATTCAGATAATTAGTTTCACCAGCATGGAACAAAAGCTGTCAGAAATACAGACAGGAATGTCTCCCCGGCACATGGCAAAAGACCACATGTAGCAACTTAAAGCATTTCTAATAACAAAGCTAATACTGATGACATTTAATTATACACATGATTTGTGCTTTGGTGACAAAATGAGCCCATTTGTAAGTACCACATTGACATGGAACTCTTAAGTAAAAGTCTTTAAACTAAATACGAGCAGTTATTACCAGGGTCCAAGCCACTTGACGCATGTTGACCCTGGCTACTCTCATCCCCAGAACTCCTTTAATCATGTTTACTACAGATGTGAATTTATGATGAGGAGAAAATATGAAGTTTATATGAAGACCTAAGGTCTCAGCAGCTTTTTCTGCCAAAGTTTAAATCATCTTTCTTCTTTAAGCTTTTCCAATTTTGGGGGTCTCCATACTGTCGTCCTCCATCTCACTGTCTTTTTCATCCTCTGTCCTCACTCCATCTACCTCCGTGTCCTCTCTATCTGCATCCATATATCTCCTCTTTGTCTTTTTCCTGACAGCTGCATTTCTAACATCCTTGTACCAATTTGCCCACTGTCCCTCCTCTGGTCATGTCCAAATCATCTCAGTCTGGCCTCCCTACCTTTGTCTCCCAGTTGTTCAAGCTGAGATGTACCACTTATCTCATTCCTAATCTTATCCATCCTTGCCACTCCCAAGGAGTACCCCATTTTCATTTCTGCCACTTCCAGTTCTATCTCCTGTCTTTATCAGTTCTACTGGGCATGTTACCCTTAAGGCGGGGTTATCAACCAGAGTAGAGGATGGTTGCTTTTGTAGATGTTAAAGCAAACACTGCTTGTCAGTTACAAACTGTGGGCATTAAAAAAAAACACACACAAAAAATCACCACAATGTCAAAAACTTTAGAAAATGTTTACCTAAGGCTGGCTGTTCTTTCTGTACATAAACTTTTTTAAGGCCCTAAGGTTAATATTTTTCAAACGAAAAAATTAATCTATCCATCCATTATCTTCTGCTTGTTCTGAAGTCAGATCGTGGGGGCAGCAGCTTGAGCAGGGAGGCCCAGACATCTCTTTCAGCTCTTCTGGGAGGACTCCAAGATGTTCCCTGGCCAACCAAGAGACATAGTCTCTCCAGCTTGTCCTGGGTCTTTCCTGGGGTCCCCTCCCAGTTGGACATGCCTGAAGCACCTCCCTAGTGAGGCGCCCAGGGGGAATCCTTATCAAATGCCTGAACCACCTCAACTGCCTCCTCTCTATGTGGAGGAGCAGTAGTGCTACTCAGTCTCTCCCAAATAACTGAACTTCTCATCCTATCTCTAAGAGAGAGTCCAGCTGCCCTGCGGAGAAAACTCATTTGAACCGCCTGTATATGCAATCTCGTTTTTTCGGTCACTACCCAGAGTTCGTGACCATAGGTGAGGGGAGGTGCCTTACAGCTCAGCTCCCTCTTTACCACAACGGCTTGGCACAGAGTCTTCAACACTGCAGATGCTATACCAATCCATCTCTCAATCTCACCTCCATTCTTCCCTCACTCGTGAACAAAACCCTGAGATACTTGAACTCCTCCACTTGAGGTAGAACCTCACGCTAAACTAGAAGAGAGCAATCAACCCTTTTCCAACTGAGGACCATGACCTCAGATTTGGAGGGGCTGATTCTCATCTCAGCCACTTCATACGGGTGCAAACCGCTCCAGTGAGAGCTGAAGATCACAGCCCGACGATGCCTTCAGTACCACATCATCTTCTTTGTCACCATCTTTCAAAAGAAAAAGGTTAATTATAATAACTGTATGGTATAAAATTTAATCCAAATATTGTGACTAATTGCCCCCCCACCCAAAAATAAAATAAAAATAAATAAATAAATAAATTTTCTTATCAGTCTCTTTTTCTTATACAGTCTCAATAAACATCACTGCCAATTTTCTAGTGAATGGGATAAAATGATGCTAATGTACTACCATTTTGTTGTTTACTATATATCCTTAACATAATATTCAAAAACTTTGCAAAAAGTCAGAGGTTTACATATTTCAATATACAGTCAAATATATCTGGGCGCTAGATTACAATTTGTAATTGTAAACAATGAATCTTCCTATTACACCAATTTAGTCATGGAGTTCCTCAGGGTACAGCACTTGGACCAATACTCTTTACCTTATATCTGCTTCCATTAGGTCAAGTTATTAAACAGCATGGGATAAATTTTCATTGTTCTGCTGATGATACACAGTTATATTTTTCCATGAAACCCAATGAATCCAATCAGCTACTTAGACTACATGCATGTCTTAAAGTCATAAAAACCTGGATGAGCATTAATTTTCTGCTTATAAACTCAGACAAGACTGAGGTTTTGGTTTTTGGACCTGAGCATCTTGGGTATAATTTTTTTAGTCTTTCGCCCTCCTTGGATGGCATTAATCTGGCCTCCAGCTCTAATGTTAAAAATCTTGGTGATATTTATGATCAGGACATGTCTTTTAACCCCCACATTAAAAACATTACTAGAACTGCTTTCTTCCACTTGCGTAATATCACTAAAATGTAGAAACATCTTTTCTAAAAGTGATACAGAAAAACTGGTTCATGCATTTGTCATGTCTAGGCTGGACTCTTACAATGGTTTGTCATCTGGGTTTCCTCAAATTTCTTTAAAAAGTTCTCAGTTGATCCAAAACGCTATGGCCAAATTGGTGTTAAGTTAGTGTGCCAATACTATTTTCCCATGCATTTTCAGAATTCAAAAAGATAATTACTTTTCCTTGGAAACTTATAATCTGTTTTGAATTAAGATTGTTGATAGTTTAGCATCTACCATAAAATCTTAGAAAACCAGTCAAAAGTAGTTTTTTCAAATTTTGTGATAGAGATTTTTTTTTTTTTTAAAGTGGCAATAGGTATGGCCTATACCAAGTGACTCAATAGAATCCAGGGAACAAAGGGATATAAGCCATTAAATGTAATAAAGTACAGTGTAGAAGTTAGTGACGCTTATGCAAAAGTTCTCTGGACCTACGCCCAGAGACTCCGATGCACGCTCCACTTCCTGTAAGATAAACACATTCTTTCCAGGTCATTCTGACTCCAAAACCATTTCCATTAACATTACACATTACATTTTGCTGGGACCTTGTTTTAAAACAGATTGCCATTTTAATAAATTTCTTAAATCCTACAAGAGAACCAAGTACAAAGTCTGCAATTATAGCGGTCCTATAGGGGGCAGATGTCTGAGTAGCTTTCTCTGCCATACACACAGAAAATAGTTACTGTAATGTAAATATCTTCTTAATATTGTGGTTTGGGCTGCAGCATGACTTTTGTTTAAAGAATAATAAAAATAAAAAACAGAAGAGTTTCAATAGGGTTCCATGCTCCGTTGGATGCATGGTAACGATGCTGCTTTGCATCTGTGTACCTTTGCCTCCATTTGTTTGAACCTCTAATAATTGGCTTGGTTTTCTGTCTGTTAAGGCAACAGCCTTAATTAATTTTGGCTACCTGCAGTATCACAGGATGAAGTTTTAAATGATTTGTGCAAAGAAATTAAAGGAAATAACTGAAGACATAACTTAATGTCATGTTTTTAATTGAAGTCATGATTTAGAGTTTTGAGCTGTATAGTCTCCTCATACCGTTCCTTTGCCCTGTTTAAAACTTTTTGATGGGGATTTGTTCATTTATTTTATTGCTTGCAGCTGAATGCAGACTGATAATGTTTTTGCCTTTGTGTGTGTGTGGTCATTTGCCTGCACGGTTAGCAAAACTTTCCATGAATGATGAATGATGGTCACAGGACCACAATGGGAATAAATACATTCTAGCATTTGTAGAAGGCGTCATGTTGCAAGAGTTCTAAGAAAAGATCATCTTGTCATGAGAAGAGTTGTAGCTATTTTGGTCAAACCTTGTAAATGACATGAAGCGTGATCTCATGTGAGATTGAGAAAGTTCACAAGACGCATTAGCGCTAACAGCATGTGGTAGTTTATTCTTGGGTACCAACACATCAAACTTTAGTTTAACATCTTTAACTCCAAGTTATATTCACTTTAGGGTTGTTTAATAATTGATTAGAAGTGGAAGCCATCGGATGTTTGTGGGTTGTCACTAATTGTTTTCTGAGGGTTTCATTAAAATCTGTCCAGTGGATCAAGAGAGATTTTGCTAATAGACTCTAATTAATACAGAAGATTTAGGCAAAAGAAATTTCTCAATATTAGGGGCTTAAATATGTGTTTGGATTCTTATTTAACTACTTCCTTCACAACATGAATGAATGAACGCTTCTTTATACCCAATAAATTGTGGCAGAGGAACAAAAAGTGGAAATCCCTTTATATAACATATTTTATTTGTCTGATTTAGATTGATGGAGCACAAAACTTTTTTTTTGTGTGCTGCTGCTTGTGAATTCACTGCTAGATGTCACAAATATTCACATTTCATGTATTATCAAGATGACAAATTTATTTTATGGAATAAAACAAGACGGTAGAAAATCCTATACATCTTCTTCTGCCTTTTATTGAAAGCTCAGACTGCACATTAGTTTCAAAACCCTTATTATATCCTACATAATGCTTCTGTTTCATGTTATTACCAGGTAGCATCTTCATGTTACGACACAACGGTGTAATGCAGAGACCTTTATAAGTAACTTGAAATGTCACGTTCCTGCTCAGCCACTACAAGTCATCATTATCTTTATATATATAAAAAAATGTTAGCAGGCTTTCAGTTTATATTAAAATTTCTGAGCCTTTCTCTAACCTGTCTTTCAACTAACATTTAAACCCCATCTGCTCATTGTTTTCTGAGATTTCCTCCCCACTTTTTGTCTGTGTGGCCTTTTCTTGCCTATTCGTGTCTGTATTTCACTTCATTTTCTTGTCTTTTTAAATTCTCTGTCTCTGGTCTGACTTTTTCTTTTACACACCCACAGCATTTCTTGCCTTCACGTCTTAAATCTGGCCCTCCCTTTTTGCCTTTGCGCCAGCTTCAAACACATCACTTCAAAGAAAACGGAGGAAACTATTTAACACAAATTACAATATTCAACAAATTTAGTCTTCCTTTATTTATTTCATCTCACCCAAAAGCCTTAAAGCAATGCTTTGCTGACCTATAAAACAGTCATTATTTTATCTTAATAATTAATGAGCTTGATCTGAAATGCAAATTTGTAAACAAATAAGAATCCAAACTATTACATCTAAAACCTGTTTACAAAACACATTTCTACAGTCAATATGTACTCATGCAATGCATATTGTTTATTGTATATTTGCAATTATTTCATTCGTATGTACAGATGTAGATAAATTAATTTGTACAGTTTTTGTTAAATAATGAAAAAAAAAAAAAACTACAAAGTTCACTGTAATAACTTGAAACGCACCAGAAAAAAAAGTACTAAAATCAACCATTGAAAACTAGTCATTTATTTAAAAATGTGTTTCTACAGGGATAATAAAACTGGCTTTGACAAAAAGAACAATACCTTTACTATTATTTTTTTCTGCTGCAGCACCTTTTGAGACGTTCACTGCAATCAAGTGGTTTCTAGAACTCTATCTTGTACGTCTGTCCCTGTCGACAGGTATTTTGGCCCACTCCTTATAAGTAAACTGCTCCATTGAAGAGTTCTTCAACAGATGTTCAGCAGTGTTTACATTAGGGCCATTTCAAAATAGTCTGTTTTGTTCGTTGCCATTCTTGTGTTTTTGATCATCAACCTGTTGACCCATGACCTCTGACTGACCAGGCTTTCTGACACACGGGCGACACATTTCACTCCAGAATGACCTCAGTAGTCTTAATATTCCCATGTACCCAGGACATATTCAAAATGCTCTGTGCCACATGCAAACAAAACCCATTAAAACAAAGTAAAAAGCCCCAGAACATCCTCCTCCATGTTTCAGTGTAGATACTGTAGTTTTTGTCTTTTTTTGTATGTTTCATTTTAGGGTCTGTGAGCACAGAACTGATGGGACATGTGTCGTCTCATGCATGTAAAGGACATTCTCTCAGAAACTTCAGGGCTTGTCAATTCATTTTTTAATGATTTAATTTAAACAGTGGTGTTCCATTAAGCCCAATTTGGTTCAAATGACAATAATGGTGCAGTCTAACACTGATGTACCTTAACCTTACAGTTCTCCTTCCACCTCTGTTTTAGTTGTTCTTTGGTTACCATTCATATTATCCATCTCCTCAGTTTGTCATTAGTTTTCCTCCTGTTGCCATGTCTAGTTAGCTGGAGTCTTTTGGATCTTAAAGTTTCAAATACATACAAATGTGGTCATTGGAACGTGAAGCTGCTTGGAGATGGGTTTTGTTAGTCTTAACCTTTAACCAGCTTGTTAATATTTTTTTTCTTCTAAGCTCCTGAGGCAACTCTCCTTGGCTTTCTGTGGTCCATGTTCAGTGCAAAGCACACCATGATATTAAACAGCACAGTGACCACATTTCTTCTTTGAATCAGGTAGACTAATTACAAGATTGAAAACACTTCATCCATCCATCCATCCATCCATCCATCCATCCATCCATCCATCCATCCATCCATCCATCCATCCATCCATCC
>JARVGS010000814.1:10456973-10467380 GCA_031762315.1 Hypsolebias antenori | reverse complement strand
CCGAGTTGCTGTAAGTCGAGGGCGCCTTAAGTCGAGGACTACCTGTGTATATATATATATATACATATATATATAAACTTGTTCATAGTTGTCCTTCCATGTGGAGTTTTTACTGACCCAGGGTGATTTTAGCTGTTAGCTGACATGTTAGCTGCTTTTTACCAAGCAGTACCAGGAATGGCGCTGTCAAGTTCAAGTAGTTTATTTGTCATATGCAGGTTAACACAATGTTAACAGTAGAATGAAATGCTTAGGATGAGAAGAATCAGACTCTCTACATACAACATCAAAGAACAAACAATAAATACTAAAACGTGCAATAAGGGCACAAAAATAAAGCACCAAAAAGTGAAATAGTAATTATATTTACAACGTCCTAAATAGAGATAGTAAACAACAACAAGGTAGAATTTTCATGGTGCAAGCAGAATGAATTTGAATTAATAAGTATTTCAATATAAGCTAAACTGTACATGATATATAGTGTGATATACAGTATAGTGTGTATGTATGTAGGTGTTTTGAACACTTCTCACACTCTTGCAATTTTCTAAACAATGTTTCTAAACACTCTAATAGGCACAGAATGTCATGATTTCAGCTCTGCCTCCTCTCAGCCACGGCTGCACTCATCAACCTGCAAGAGTTCTTGGCCACACCCACTTTCGCTCTGCACGTTGAACAGCTGATCAGCTGCAGCAGGAAGTTAAACGATGTTGAATAATTTAAAATATTTTATTTTAAATAAAATAATTCCATGCCGATTGTGCGGCTCATCCATCAATCAGCCAGTGTGTCATGTCCACTTTTATTTTGAAAAAAATCACGATGGAGCGAGTCGGCGATAAACGAACGGTGAAGAAGTGATAGACTACTGTAAACACATTAGCTGTCACAAGCTAATTTTAGTCATTAGTTATCACAAATGTGGCTTGGTGCAATGTTGTTTCCAGTTCAGTGTAATTTATTGAGAGTTCAGTAATCTGACAGCTTGTGGATAATAGCTGTCCTTTAGTCTTTTTGTGTGCGATGACAGACTCCTGTATCGTCTGTCTGAGGGTAGTAGACGGAAGAGTCCATGTGCTGGGTGGGCGTGGTCCTTAATGATGGTGTGTGCTTTATGCAGACATCAGCTGTCTTCTCATCTGACATGGCAGCAGGAGAGAAACGAACCAGCATGCATTAAAATGTTGATTATTTTGCACGCGTCTATTTGTGTCTGTCACCATCGTGTCACATGAACTGGACAAATTTTAATGAAACTTGTGGAAAATGATCTTTGAATGTGCATCTACAACTGATTACCTTTGGAGTCTGCCATGACCATCTGACCATAGAAAACGTAAAAATGACTGACAATTTCATGGCTAGTGATCTAAAATTTTAGTCAAACTCTGGTGTGAAAGGAGGCGGGTGACATGCATTCCTTCTACTACTCTTAGGTCCTCAGTTTGCTTTAGTGTTCATTTAAAATTACTGTACTTTTCTCTGTATAAGCTGCATAAATTAGCATGCCCTGTGACTTACACAGCAAAGCGAATTGTTTTTCTTTTCTATTTATAACCAAATTTTGGGGGTGAGATCTGATGATTTCATTCATTCTGACATGGAAAATATTCAACACTACCATTTTCAGCTACTACAGGTGCTTAAGTAATATGATAAGCCTAGTGTCTCATTAATAGGTTAACATGTCTATTAATGTGATGCTTGGCTTGCCATACAGGGTCACCGTCATCTCGTTCTGGAACTCCTGGAGCAAACGTCAAATAACTGATTTGACCATTAAAAGTGCATTTATTAAGGACAAGTTAAACTGAGATGCACCTTTGCTATAATGTTGAGTAAACAAATGATTGTTTTAAAGAGTTATTCTTGGTAAATTCTTGTTAAAGTCCACCTGTGCACATTCTGGTGGTCGCCATTTGGCAGCCAATCTATTTTGGCACAACACCGGCGCACGTTTCCAGGTTGTCAGCGGTGACGCGAAATAGATGCGACTTAAACGGCAAAGAAACTTTTTTTTTTCCCACTTTATTAGACATTTTTGGACTGATGCAACTCATAAACGAATGCAAGCGTTTTAAATGCCATGTTTACTTCATGCATTTAAAGATGAGCCTCAATCTGCAGTAACGCTTTTATTCCATTTTTATGTTTTTGTTTGGAGCATTTATTTGAACCACTGCCACATCTTATTATGTATTGAACATTTACTAAAATTAGCTGGGATTTGATAGTAAGACGCCAAGCTGAAAATCAGAACCCTATTTGGGACTGAGCAAAACGCGGCATGGTGCCATTCAGGCTGCAGTGTAGTGTGATGTCAACAGGACTTTATATTCTTTTCCTCACTCGACGCTGAGTGACTCGCACGTTTTCAAAACAAACCAACTAAAACATGTTTTCAAATGTTCCTCCAATGCCAAATTGGATATTTCCTGGAAACGGAAACCTATAAATTTATCCAAACAACAGTAGCAGCCTGTTGCTCGACTCCTGCAGTGATCCTGTATGAATGCCACATTATGAATGTGCTCTACCTACAATGACATATCCCAGTAATTATTCACTTGGCAGCAGCTTTAGTGCTGCAGAGTGAATGGACCCTCATTAACCTCCTCTGGACCGAATAAAAGTGCAAATGTAAGAGTGCTGCCATGGCCCCGCACTATATCAATTACAAAAGATTGGCTTCTGAAAAAGAGTGTTGGTGCTCGTCATTTTCCCATTTGGACATTTGTCAACTAGTCAGGTCTCATATTTGAGTAGGAATCTGAGGCCGATCATTACTCGATTAAACTGTTTACTTTGGAAAAATAAAACATGTAAAGGACTGCAGAGATTGAGGAATGAAGAGGAGAGGATGGCAGAAGAATTGTCTCACGCCCGCCATGAGGTGGAAGGCGTCATAGTTTCTGTGGAGGGAGAGATTTGTTCAACATAAACGTTACAACAATGGCTGGAGCATAATCTGCTCAATCCCATTACAGGCTGGAACCGTCCTCAGAGAGACGCACACGCTGAGATAAGAGAAGAATCTGTCCCTGTGTTTGAGAACAGAAAGAAACGTGTGGGAGAGAGTAAAAAGAAGGCTGACAGAAGAACCAGGCTACAGTAGTCTCGTTACTTCATGGTTCATTTTTCGCGGACACGCTCTATCGCGGTTTTTCAAAATAAGGTTGGACATGACACAGAATTGGCTGATTGATGGATGGGCCGCACGAGCTTTACGGAATTTTTATTTAAATAAATTATTTAGCTCCTGCTGCACCTGTGTGCAGCCCACAGCTGCAGGAGAAGCTTGCTCCTGCAGCGTGTTATATCTCCGCTCTGCAGAGAAGTGGGCGTGGCCGACCTAGTTTTCCACTTTTGTTTGAAAAAAAAAAATAAAGAACATTCTGTAGAATCTCATGCAGGACTATGATGTCCTGTGTGTTCTGTTTGTGCTTGCAGGTTATGTGGTAAATTACACTCAGCTACTACCACCTCAAAATGTATCTGACTATTTGTTAAAATAACAGAATTATAGCCATTTTTTGTCTTGACTAAAGTCACTTAGCTGTGGCAGTCATCTATAACAGGACTGACAACGCCAGATGATTAATTTAAATAAGTTTGTTGAAATCCATTCAGTGATTTATGAGACATTTTGCTAATGGTTCAGACAAATACATACATGGGCAGGAGATCACCTCTTCACCTCAGTCATGCTAAACGGCCCAGATGTTTTCACGACAATTATCAAATTTTCTTAAAATAGCTGGTTTGAATGCTAAGATTAACTGACTCGCTGGTTAAAAATTGTCAGGAGCTTCAGGAAAATGATTTCAAAGAGACAGAAGGTAAAACCACTACTTTTACACAGATGGTGGAGCGCTATGGACCACATTAAAAATTAACAGGCTAAGTAAACTCAGTGTGAAACTTCAGAAAACTAAACTGTGATCTTACTGCTGGGTGATGAGCAGGCTTGGTGTTTCGACTGTTTGGAAACTTCTGAATTAAGTTCTTAACGTAAATGAAAATATAAAAGTATTAAAGGTCAACGTCTGTGCCTTTTTTTTAATCTGTAAACCAAACTGCTTTTGAATATCTGAATTTTATTTTATACTGCTGTCTTTTAAAATATTTTCATTAATATGAAAAATAAATGTGGACAATAATGCAGTTAATCTTATTTTATTTTTTACACAAATGTTTCATGAACCACTATACATCGTTTGATAAAACACTAAAAGTAATCACTGGCTATACTTTTCCAACTAATAAACTTTTGGAGTCAACATAATTCAAGATGGCTGCCACAGCTAAATGTCTTTAACAAACACAAAAAATGGCTACAGCGCTCAGTTTTACACATATTGACCTAAAACCTGGTGTGGTAGTAGCTGTGTGTCAGACACAGCACTTATTTTGAGTGATAACAGTTTATGCAAAATCTTTGTTTAGCATCAACTATTTGGAATCTTTTGCTGGTCTGTTAGCAAAGTGTCTCTTTAACTAGTTGATGGTTTGAAACAAAAAAATTCTGTAAATGCTCTCTCCAACTGATTGTTGCGGCCAACCCAGTTCAAAATGGTCACCACACCCAAATTAACATGAAAAAGACAACAATGGCTAATTGAGTCACTTTTCTACAAATATCCTGATGCATGCTCAATTATTCAGGTAGATGGGTCCAACAAGGTTGAGTCAGGTCCTCTGGACACATCTGTCCAGAGGACCTGACTCAACCTTGTTAGACTTTTACATACAATGTGCTAAAACATGGCGTGGACACTCGAGTGCACCACCTACTTCAAGTGCGGGTGGAAATTTTCAGTCCTCCAAGTCATGATCAGTTAAAATAGAAAAGCAACCTTATTTTAGGGAAACTCGAAGTACCGGTACTATGCACTACACAAGATCTTTAATTAAAATATGAGTAATAAATGTTAGCCAATCTTGTTTGTCTGTTGGCAAGATGTCAATCCAAAAAGGTTTAAAACCAATAACTGGACTTCTATTCTGCAGCTGAAGATGTTTTGCTTCCCACCCGGGAGGGTTTATCAATTTAAAATGGTTGTGTATGTGGAGATCCAAACTTTATAAAGCTGCATGAGAGGACTGGTTGTGTACTTAAATTCACCTGCAGATTAGACTGGAACTACTTGCACTACACAATTAGGCTCTTTGTTAGCCTGGCTCTCAGAGAGATGTTTTGGTCAACTGCATGAAGGTGTGTTGGAGTGGAGCTGACCTGGAATCAGGTCCAATTCTGCATTGGAAGTTTTTGAAAGTTGAAACTGAGACCTCCTCTGTTTAAAGTTGTTTTTTTTTTCTTGTTTGACATGAATGACTTCCTTTACCCCCCTCTCAAACCATCTGTCTTTGTCTAAAATATGAACAATTTGGTCCTTGAGTGTCCCTTATCCTTGAGGTGTGGGTGGACTCTGCGGTTCATCCACATCTTAGTGTTGAGCCATGCATCTGTGGGAGAAATTGTTTATAGAGGTCTGAACATTCCTCACTGCAGTGAACTGAAGACACCACACTGCCCAGTTTGGGTTTGGGGGTTCTGTTCTTGGGGTGGACTTTGGGAGGGTCAGAGTTGATGTCTGGTGAATACTTCTAGATCTTTTGAATGTATTTTGACCCAAGTGTCATTGACTTATCTGAACTAGTGGCTCGGTGTTGTTCCTGTGAAAGAGTCCACAGCTCTTTGTTTCACTTCCTTCATGGAGACTGGTCACAAGCAGCGACACTGGAGATCCCATGGCACAACCTTCTGTTTGTAAAAGCTGTCATTGAACTTGCAATAAGTTGTGGAAAGACAAAGGTCCAGCAGGGTACAGATCTGGTCTGGGGTGAAAATGGTCCCATTGTAAAGGTCATAATCTTATTGAAGGTGTATCCTGATGGTTTCTATAGCCTCTGATGTGGGTGTACAGGTGAAAAGTGAAGTGTCATCAGAAGATACAATAGTTTCGCCTGGAACCATCTTCAAATGTTTAACTTTGTTTGCAAAGTACATGGAGTTTTCTATGATGTGGTGTGTTTCCCACAAGAGGAGCCAAAACACCAACAATAAGTTTTGCATAATTACATGTCAGAGATGATGCTGCTGCTGGGTCCGAGTGGTCCCATTTTGTGGACTTTGGGAAGTCTATATTAGAATGGAATTCTTCCCCTGGATGTGATCTGTGGTCAAATGGATGGATTACCTTGTCTTTTACAAGTATTTGGAGGTAATCTGTGATCTTTTTACAAGTGCTGTTGGGTCCCTCTTGCAAATTATCTGGATGACCAGGAAAATTTCAGTGCAACTTTTGAAAATTATCATTGGTTATACACACATAAATGATATACGATTAAAGTAAATACATTTCAGGCTGGTCACCACAAGTTTGCAAGCATAAAAATGGCTTTTGTTCTGTCGGTTCCGCAAATATGGAGTTAAAATTTGATGTGGCGGATGACAGTGTTTCACAACACATAACTCTGAGTGCCATCACATGAGATTGACATTATTTTCAAGGTTTAATTAAAACAACAGTCATCAACATTAGATAGTCTTATTTTTAAAAGGTAGTTTGGTGGTTTTAATGAAGGGTGCAATGTTCTTTTGACAATAAAACATGCAAACCTTTTCTTTGGTTGCTTTAAATTAAGTCATAGCCTTCAATGAGCTTATCAATGGCACTTTAGATTTGTCATACTACACGACAAAATTAATCCATATTTCCAGCCAATTTATTTAATGAATCTAACAGTTTGGCTAATTAACCCAATTCCTATTTAATGTGTACCCTACTTATACTTTAAATAGTGAGTTTTCTGTTTATTAGTGCATGTCCATGTCAGTGTAACATTGTGGCAAAGCTGCACAATGAAAAGTCTGTTGAATTAAATTAGCTCACATGCTGTGGCTAAAAACAAGGATAGCAAAGGAAATGGTTTAGACAGAGCTGTCTCAACAATAACAATCAACCCTTATTATCTGTTTCTTGCAATTTTTTGTATCACATTTTATAAATTAAGATTATATTTGAACCTTTTCTCATTAAGAGCTAAGTTTCACACTTCCTTTCAAAACGGATTGCTTGTAAGACACATCACAATTTTTCAAGTAAAAGTAAAATCAGTTTGAAGCCTCCCCGAAGCAAAGGAGACAGCCCATTTCAAAAGTGGAAGTGAATTTGTCACACCCACTTTCACATACAGATGAATGGGAAATGTGTTTTTATTTGACTTTGCCATCAGGGACCTTCTTTAAACAAGGTGGACATGGTTTCTAGTTGTCTTGTGGCATTTTCAGATGATTTTGTCAAGGTAAACTTAGCAGCATGCTTAATTACACCAAGCTCTGCTGAAGTCCTTCTCAAATCAGCCTTCACTTGGCTGCTGGGAATTAATGAACTGTAGTAAGAGCTCAGTAAAAAGCAAATGCAGCCACTTCATCTCTTTATACTTCCCAATTAGAAAATTATTATTTGTTTTAGTTTGCACTTGATTATTAACATACTGCTCTGATCAGACCCAAATGTGGGGAATTCAGACTACAGGTCAGAATCCACAGTGATCATTTTCACAAGACTTAAAAGACTGGATTGATGATGTGTTCATGAATTGATCATAGTGTCTTGGTAAAATGGCGTCACTGATCTGGATCTACCATTTAGGAGCAGATGGCATGTTTCAAAAGAAGAGCTTTGCTGCAGTGTATTGTATAAAACCCCAACTTTGGAAAAGTTGGGACATTGTGTAAAACTAAAGAAATGCACATTTTTGATGGAAAAGTTTATTTTGAATTTAAAGGACCGGGGGCAACAAAAGGATTTAAAAGTAGTATAATATGAAACAGCTGCAGGAGCATTTTGCATTTAACAAGGTTAGTTGACAAAAGGTCAGAAAGAGGACTAGGTATGGAAAAAGCATTTAGAGAGGCTCTGATGAAGTCCAGTCACAGAAATGAGCCACAAGCTGTTATCTGCTCACTTTTACACCCCTTTCAGATTAGAGTTCAACATAGTTCAGGAAGTGTCCTTGAATCCAGCTGCAGTCTTCTTGCATAGCACTCGGTCTACACAAACATATGGTTCATGGGCAGAGATAAGATGGTGTTTTGGGAGACCGTTTTGGCTTGTTTTGGGCTTCTTGTTCTCAGGGCAGAAGGGAAGAATGTTAATAATAATAAAAATATATAAATTTTGACCAGAAATTCCCTGACCGTATCCCATCATGCACAGTTCTTAATTTCATGAGAGAATATTCAAGAACCTGGACAAACGTCAGGTGCTCATGATCTTCAGGCGGCACTGCATTCCATTTTAGAACAGTACCATAAACACTCCAACAAATCATTGTCTGTAGACACAGCTCATCGTGCCATCCACAGATGCTTGTTAAAGCTCTTTCACGCAAAGCAAAAAAACGTAATGACCATCACACAGAAAGGCTGCCATCTTCCCGGGGTCAAACTCATTTCAAATGGACCGAGGCATAAAAACATTCAATTCTTGTTTGTGAATGGAGGATGCCACATCCTCATGACTGAAGAGTAGCGAGACCATCCACTTTATCAAAACACAGTTGAAAAGCCTGCCTCTCTCATGGTATGGGGGTGCATTTGTTTCTCTTGCATGGACAGCTGATAGTTCAGGAAAGGCACCACCAGTGCAGAAACATGTTTGCAGATTTTAAAAGAACATACAGTATTCTCCCATTCAGACGATGTCTTTGTTCAGGAAAGGCCTTGCATATTCAGTAAGACAGTGATAAAAACTGTTCTACTTCATCAGTTACAACAGCATGCTTTGTAGCAGAAGTGCCCTGGTGCTGAACTGGTCAGCTTGCAGTCCAGAGCCCTCCCCATTTGAAACTATTTGACACAATAGGGAAGGAAAACTGCGAACACATACCAGGACTGTTGAACATCTCCCATATCAGACAAGAACGGGACGGTTCCCTCCAAAAACTGCAGCAGCTGGTCTCCTCAGTTTCTAGATGATTTATATTTTATTTGTGTTTTACACACTGTCACAACTCTTTCAGAGTTAAGGTTGTGGTTCATTTTGATTTCTTCTTTTGAAGCATATTTCTTGCAGCATCGCTGTATCAGCTGTTAGAAGTTACTTGTGTATTGAAGCACCTTCCCTCGCTGGAAATTTGGAGTGTTGACAGCTTGCGCTTGGAGGAAATTGAAATTATATGAGTCAGTAGCTCAGAGGAATAAGTTATTACATATGCTTTAAAAGGCTGGATGCAACCATAAATACTTATCTTCAATAAATATTTATTTTTTCCCTTAAGAAAACAAACATCCTTGGGGAGAAAAAAAAAAAAAAACTAAAAATGAGTGAAATGATCTACGGCTGATTAAAACAAGTTAATATGGTTTGATAGCCACCCTTAGTTTCATAGAGATCCAGCAATGAAGGGAACATGTTGCATTTCCTATTTTAATTAAAGTGATTCACTCATAAGCTTCATTTTACATAAACACGTCGTTTGCTTGGAGCACTGGTGTTCAATATTCTTTTTTTAATCACAAATTTAGTCTCAAAAAAACATTAAACCTATTCTTGGATGAGAAAATGCTTTTTAAAAAATAGTTTCCAAAATCATTAATTATAAACAATGGAATATTAAACAACATCATTGCAATATTCAAGTTAGGTTCAATATAAGATATAATTGGTTTACATGAAAGTTATTGAAATAAAACATTTGCCAATTTAAATTATATCTTAAATTAAAAAAATGTCTGAAAATTTAACTTATTTGACCAAATAACATCTGTACTACTTTGATTAATATTGGCAAAAAAATCTTGTGCATTTAGATTAAGTTAAAAACATTTTATGTAAACATCTAATTAAATTTAATTAATTGAATTTGACACTTTTTAAATTAAATTTAATTGTTAGAATTTGACAAATTTTTTAAATTTTTTTTTTAATTTTTTTTACTTTTAACAATCTAATTATTATAGTTTACAAGTATACAAAAGTTAAGTCTGGTCCTCTGGACATTCAATTTTTCTGAATGTCCAGAGGACCAGACGTAACTTTTTTAGATTTTTTTTCTACCTGGATTATTGAGCATGCATCAGGATAGTTTTCGAGTACTTTTATGTAATAACTTAAATTGTTTGTAAACCCATTTATTAATCCAGTGCTGTCAGTCTTAGTCTTTATTGAAAGGCAATGAAATAAAAGTTTCTGGACTATAGTTTTTGTGATGAAGAACAGCCATGATTCTTGTATGTCTTGAGTTAAGCTCCTCTTTTGCTTCAGATACACTCAGAAGTAGGTTTTGACCTTTCACCCCCTAAAAGGAACAGACGGGTAAACCTTTTTGAGTCAATAACCTGTCTGGGAGAAAGTACTTGATGTTGCATGTCAAGAGCCAAAAGTATATATA
>JARVGS010000814.1:10307459-10321821 GCA_031762315.1 Hypsolebias antenori | reverse complement strand
ATGATTGTTTGAATTGTTTGTTTCATGGGGAGCAGATATGATAAGAAATGTTTTCTTCTTCTGCTTCCTTTCATTTTGTTTTTTTTTTTTCAGTTTTCTTCTGTGTATAAAATTGTCATTGTTTTTTTATATGAAATGAATGAATAAATAAAATAAAAATAAATAAAAAAAAATATAAGCTGGGGCGTTCTGTGATGGGGTGCCCTGCTTCCACTTCCGGGTTAAGATGAATTAGACGGACGCCTCAGCACAGAAACTGTAACTTTCTCCTGCTGAACATTTAATTTGGTAAACGGAAATTATATATCTTGATTTATTTGAGTTACAATGAATTTCCTCTCCATTTGGGAATAAAAGAACCAGACGCCAGAGGTGGGGAGTCAGACCGATTATAGAGACGGGCCCGGTCCAGATTCTCACATGTTCTACATTTGAACCAACACATTAAGTAGATTCTCTACCAATTACTTCCTTTCTAAAGCGGCCTTCTGTTTTTTTTGCTAAAATATTCTTAGCTCACAAACACGGTATCTTAACTAATAAAAAAACACAAACACACACACATGCCTTGATTTGCATTTAGGTGTAGTTAGCAGTGACTGTATGCGCAGTGAGCTTTGTATTTTCAATCACCAAACAAATAAGTTACTTCACAATTATTTTTGTAATTCCAAATATGAAGTAACCTTGTGTATAAGATATTAACAGACACACCATAACTTGCTAAATATACTGTACCATACATCCACATTCCTTGTCTCCATCACACACTTGTTAATGCTTGAAATCACAACAAACAGGCAAATTTATTAATTTTTCAAAAATGTCACTTCCTATTAGCGCCACCCCAAACTGATTCATTTTAACTTTATGAACAATCCTTTCTAACAAGACTTACTACAGAAACATTTACAAAGAACAGACACAGAGAGGGAAATCAGCTGGAAACATAAGCTTTGAATACCATAGGCAAAACTAGATAAAAATGCTGACATTGTTTACACATAAACATGAATCAAAACATGTTAGAGCTCAGCACCAGCATTAGATTTAAAACATTCAAAGCCATTCAGACATAAGTTATTCCCTTTTCTCTCAGTCTCCAGCTAAGTGACATTTAACTGATGCTTCTCAACAGAATGCTAACAGGGTCCTGCAGCTACTGGGAGGAATAAAAGGAAAAAGAACGAGCAGGTCATATTTGGCTTCTTTCTTGAAAATTTGACAGTGCTCTGTTCCTAGGGATCCACAAGAGAGGACACAGAGCTTAACCTTTGAGAAATGGAAGTAACATCTGAAAGCTACCAAGCCCTGCTCTAATGGATGGTTTGAGTGGAAAGGTGTGGAGAAATGAATGAAAGACCATTGTAATGAGTGTCATGAATTTGCCTTAATGCTTTAAATAAATTCCAGTACTTGATCAAAAGCCAAAAAACTGTCCAACTCTGGAGTGGAATCAAATATCAACCAAAAATAGGACTTTTGTGGTGCCTTGGGTTTCTGAAACTTTAAATTATGACTAAAATATTAGTTATTAAACTGGGCCTGAATAAAAAGAGGATTTTCATAATGACTGGGATGGTGATTGTTTGACACAAAAACGCATGTCTGCAGAACAATCCTCTTGTTTATCCAAGCACAAACACAAATTTTATCACAAGTTGTGAACTCTCAACAGGAGATATTATTAATTAGGCAAACGCAACAAACAAAAGAGCACTGCAGCTCTAGACGGCCCCAGGTGGAGTGCCTCAAGCACAATGCAGTGGTGGAGATTCAGAGCTTTGCTTGAGGCCTTTTCAACTATTAACAGTGGAGCAGGACAACAGCGCTCAGGGGAAGGAATCTTCTGAAGTTTCATATTGGTGTAAAATGAGCAATTGTAAGGTTGCATACACTTTGAAGATGTAGGTATTGGAAAATAACATAAAATAAAAGGATATCTCTTGAATACTGATACAGTATTCCCTCGATACTTCGTGGTTTGACATTTTCGGACTCTTTCGTGGGTTTTCAATGTAAGATTGTACTTGACACATGATTGGCTGATTGATGGAAGACGAACAACCAGAGTATTGTGCTGAAAGGCGTACTGGCCGTTAGGAGCTCTGGGACATTTCCCGGTGGCCTGGCCCACTCTGTGGTCACTGAGGGCCCCCTCATTTCTCTTTCTAAGGCTGTCTGTCACACAGAGCAGAGGCACACAACCTGATGGGTGTCTCTGTTCTGCTGTGACATACAGCCTCAGAAAAATAAGGAGGCGACGGGTGGGTTATGTCTTTCCCCATTGCTACTGCTCAGGGAGCTTCAGTGAGGTGCATATCAGAGTGAGTGGCATGGATTGTTAAAATAATCAAGCGTGTCGCAAATCAAGACTTTGGTACAGCCCCTTGGCAATCGCTGAGTGGGCCAGGTCACCGGGAAATGTCCCAGTGCTCCCGGTGGCCAGTCCGCCCGAGCAATAGGCTCAGTAACCATTAGTCTGTCTGCTTTTTTTAAGAGAATTTAGAAAGTTTAGAACATTAAGAACATTGCTAGTGTGGGGGAAGGGCTTATAAAACCTTAAAATATATATAAATACTCAAATAAATATAATGTCCCTACTTTGTGGATTTTCACCTATCGCAGGTGTGTCTGGGATGCAACCCTCATGATAGGTGATGGACTACTGTATACTAAAATTGATGAGCACCCAAATCTTTAAATCTCCACTTATTATTTTTTAAAATCACTTAGACTGACATCATCAGTAAACGAGCATATCGCCATGTTGGAAGACAAAGCCCATTCACAGAGGAAGTCGTTTAATCTAGATGCTTTTTAACTGTGATATTTATTTATTTACTGAGCTTGGTGGCTCGGAAACTGGAATAAAATAAAATTAAAATGCAACCCAAAAGTTAAAATGCATAAAGGTGGCTGATTCCGTTGACAATCAACAATATTAGCTGAAATGTTGTTGTTCAATGGCTTTGACACCTGCTAAAGTGTACATGTGAGACAACAAATGAGCAGTTCTAATCAGCTGCAGCATTTTTGTATCCTGACATAAATGATTTTTATACATAGCGAAAGATTGGGGCACACAGAATGTCATGTCATCACGCAGTGTTCTATAATTTGCTTCCAAGGAGTCTATTTTAGCAATACATTACTAAAGAATGACAGAAATACAGGAAATGGATCATGAAGAAGGTTTTTTTTTTTAGTCTCTACATTATGTTTATGGACAGCTATCGTAGCTTTCTGGTTGCTAATAGCTGGATGCAAGTTGACTGCTCGTGGGAGCTATAAAAGTAAAAATATAGGTTTAAAAATCAAGAGAGAGGGAAGAGTGGCTGAAGCATAAGTGCGGGGGAAATATCCTGTCATAAAAAAGATAGGAGGCGAAACTCAAGTGCAAATTGATGAGAGGCTAGCAGCTATAGGTGTAAATCCATAGGGGGTGAAAATGTGGTTTGTATCCATTTTTAATTTGAATGTGTTAAGGCAGCAGTTTGGCCTTTTATGGCCTTCAGTATGTTCCATATGTCCACCATAACCAATATACGTATAAGAATGGATGAAATAATGTGGTAGAGTACAGATGCAGTGAAAAAGCAGTCTGTGCTTCAGACAAGATTGGGATAATAAGGGAGGTGCAGGTTATGCTCTATTGCTCTATTGGTATTCTGTCTCAGAGGGAGCATCTCCGATGTATGACTTGCGAGGAAAAAAGTTTGAGAAGAACAAGAAGCAGTTTTATGGTGGTGGTGTGACAGACATGGTAACATTTTGCACACAGAGAAAAAAAAAAAGCAGACAGAAATGTCATGCAGGACTGTCTGGTAAAAGGGGAAATGGAGACAAGAGAAGAAAATATGTGCTGGTTACATTTAAATGAAAGTTACCTATACACGATAATGTCGGTTCAGTGCAGTCACTTTGTCCTTTAATAAAGAGATAACAGTTTTAACTTCTTAGAGTTTGAAACAAAGAATTGGACATAAGACAGGTAGGCTGGATATATTTATTTTGATTGAAAAATACAAAAACAAACAACGGAAGAAACAAACTCAAACTGTAAAAAACAAGTAAGGGAGTAAATTAATGAAAAATCAACAAGTTAAATGTAAAACTGCTTTTATACACTGTATATCAAATTTCATGCTCAAAAATACTGGTAAAAATCCATTAAAGTTCAATCAGGTCATCTGGACGATTTATTTTTTAGTTGAGACATTTCGTCCTTCATCCAAAGGTCTTCATCATTTCAAGAAGCCACACCAAACCCATATTATCACCAGCAAACTGGTTGGACCACAATGTGATTGTGCTGCTTGTGGGACTGAGTTTGTTCGTGGCTCCTCGGACTGATGAAGTCCTTTATCTGAAGAACAAAACGCCTCAATAAAAATAAGCCATCCAGATGACCTGACTGAACTTTGTTGTTTTTACATAACTTTATTTGTTAATTTCCATAGTTTAGGAGGTCAAAATCTAAACTTTACTTTAAATATTTTTGTACATTAAGCCTGTTTTTTGATATTCTTTTCAGTCTAAAATACATTTATAGGAATTGAAATGGTGTAAAAATCAGCCAAACTTAGCTTTTAATACTTTAACTCCCAAAACAGTGTAAATAGAGCCAAGGAAGCAAGTCTGAGGGGAAAAATGCTTGTCCAGGTGCATGGTTTACTCATTTGAAATATAATTAAAGTAAAAATAAAAACTCTACTGTGATGTTGCACAAAGACTAAAAAAGGTATTCTTTCAGAATGTCAAAATGAGAAATTTAAACATTAGTTCTAACAAATAAAAAAAAAAAAAAACATATTTTTGTTAAGACAATATGTTTACGTCTTTTACAGAGGATTTTATTGTTGTTTCCCAACAAGTTAGAGAATTTGTTTTTACATGAAAAAACAAGTTGATTGTGTTTCTGCTCATTGATTGTTGCCCTGCTGGGTGAACATGTAGTTCCCTGTTTGGATATTTGTTGATTACTAAAGTATCTCTTGAACTACTTGACAAATTTTAATGAAACAGAGACTATTTAACCTGGGTTGACTCATACTCAACTGATCAACCTCAGCAAACAGAAACTATGATGCAACTTTTACTTTTTACAGACCTTGAGCTAGAAATTGATGTGGCAGTAGCTTCATTCGCAATACAAACTTTGAGCATTAAGAAACTGCTTCTTCGAAACATGACAAGACATTTGTTCTTTCAAAGAAGGCTACTTTTTATTATGTTATTAAAATTGGTCTTCAAAGACTGATTTAAACGACAAGAAAATCACATTTCTGCTAATTGTAGCTACAAAACCCAAACCAATCATGTGGTTTTTGTCTTTCTCAGTCACTGAAAGGTTCAGGCAGAACGCAGGACCTGACACAAGGGGACCGTCCTCCCTGACCTCTGATGTCATTTATATCTGCCCTCCATATTTACTGACGGTTGGATAGACTGAGCGTCACACACACACACGGCCCAATACTGTGTGCGCTCACGCACATGAACACATCATGTCAGCAGTTTCATACGGTTCTTTCATGTGAAGGAAACAGAAGCTAAGAACTGCTGTGGGGGCTAAAGGTGTCAGATAATTAGCATGATCTCTTTTCTTATGCTTCCTTACCCTCACTAAATTGTTTCCCTCCTCCATCTGGTTCTGTCTCGTCCTTTCCAACCTCGCTTTTTTCTCTCTTTTGTCTTTCTTGTGTCCTCTGATGAAAGAAAAAGTCACTGAAACAAGAACAGGAATGTATATATATATATATATATATATATATATATAAACTAAAACGGATGAGACTGATGATGTGTTGGTTATAGTTTCTTTAAAGAAAGAGGGGAATCACGAGATGAATTTGTTTTGAGAATTGTTGTACATTCTTGTGAACACACGTGGTAATTGTTATTTAATTTGAAGCAGGACAACAGAGACAATACAATATTGTTTATTCCTTTCAGGAGGAAAAAAAAAGACAAAACATAGTAAGTTTGAATTTATGTTGCTCTCCTTTAGTCACGTACCTGTAATTATTAGATGCTGCAGCATAAGATGAATGCCGATACAGGACTTGCACTGTCTAACTAAATTTCTTTGACAGTTTGATGTACCAAACATAATAAAATGCATCAAACTGACCCTGGAGAGAATAAGTCATTGTGTACCATAAATCTGTGTTCCTGCAGGCAATTTAAATCCAGGCTTGTTCAGTATATTTCAGTCAGTTATCGTAACGGTGAGTTGCAGTGATTTACTTCAAAATTCAACCCCAGACAGGCTTTGACTGTTGAAGGCAAGCTCAGCCATACTCGGATATGTAACGAGTGCTGGAACACACAGGATTGTGCAACAATGTCTCATCTGTAATGTCTGCAAAGCCCTTATCCAGCCACCCACAACCACTTCTGTAACTGTTATTATAGCTGGAGAGAAGAGACATTAACACATTTATCCTCACACAGATGCACAAGCATGTCTTCCATTTAAATCTCAGGGAAGCTTTAGAAAAACACACCTCTAAAAAGGTCACACAATGAAGTTCATTGTTGGCTTTATGTTTAAATTTAAAAGTATAAAACTAACATAAGAATACAGATTCTTTGCTTCGTAGGTCAGATGTTTCAGACTCGGAGGCTCGGAGTTAGACCTGCATTAAATTCCCATTTTACTTCAGTGCTTTCACTTATGTTGCCAAGGCACAACAATTTGATTGGATCATTTTTATTTTATTTTATGCTCTATTAATCCCCAATGGGGAATTTACTTGTGTGCATTTTTCCCATGCGAGCACACATGTGAAGCAGGGGGCTGCCATCTAAGGTACTTGGGGAGCATCCAAATGAACGTTTTTTTAATGTGGGGGAAACACGACCCCTTCATATATATAATGGTTGTGACGCCTATGCCTATTCCCTAAATTACAACGCAGTTTCTTCAGACTAGTTCTAAATGAAGGTTTTACAAATATTTTCATTTCTTTACGGTTATAATGACTCTCTTTTTTTAACAAATTTTTATTGAATATTTGAGGTTAATATTTTTTATGAGCTTTGTACATGACTTGCAAAATATTATATTCGACCAAATCATAAAATTTTAATAATTTCAACTGATGAAATTCACTTTACTAATAAAGCTCTTTTTTGTAAAATGAAAATAGGATTTGTAATTATTTGAATGCTTTCCCCCAAACTTCAATACAATAGATTAAATATGGAACAATCATTACATTATACAATTTATACAAAACCTTGTCATTCAAAAACTATTTTACTTTATACAGTAATGCAACTGATTTATCTATTTTTATTCTTAAGTAATTTCCATGAGCTTTCCATATCAGCTTCTCATCAAAAATTACACCCAAAAAATGTATTTCATAACTATGAATTTCAATACTGTCAATTTTTAAGTTGTTGTTTAAAGTTAAAACTATTAATATTGACAAAGTTGAGTGTTTTATGTTTATTTGATGGTGATTTCAATTTTTTGAAGGCTAAATACAAATAAAAGTGAACATTAATTTATTTGTTCAGATTTTAGTTTTTCTGAGGCTTTTATATTGTTTATGTCAATATTGAATTATTTTGTTATTGACCGAAATTAAGAAATATATTGTGATAAAAGTTTTGGCCATATCGTCCAGCTCTAATACATATACTGTATGTATATATAAATATATAAATATATTCCATTTAGGCTTGTTATTCAGTAACTTAAACAACACTAGAAAGCTTTATTGCACATAAAGCACTTTTACATATAAAACGTACATATACATTAATGCAAACCCTCTTGTATACATATCTCATGTTTCATAAAATTTGGATGAATCTGCCCATTAAAATAGATTTAGGATATAATATTGCCCTTTTTAACAGCTAAAATTATGTTGGATAGCCTGAAAAGTGGTTCCAGACACTGAGAAGCGCTTCATAACTTGTTCTCAAAGAAAAGACCAACCAATTGTTGCTGCCACTGAAAGACAGTTTCAGTGTCTACACCTCGCTGCAGAACTCTGGTACCTCGGTAATACCTTGCTCTGGAATAGTAATAAATTTGAGCTGTATCACAAATCACACAAACCCCATAGTCTGCATGTTATTTAGTTATTTATGCCTCTTAGTGAAATGGCTCCCTGCTCCTTCCAAGCAGCACTTATTAGTGTCACATATGGACGATTTCTCCCCTCAGGTTGTCAAGCCAATAAGGAAGTGCGGTATGAGTTTTAAAATATGCCTGACTGGAAGGGAAACAGAAATCTGCAGAATGCGTAAAGGAATATATGAGTGAGAATATGACGATTTGTGTGTGTTCAAGTGTATTGGCTTGCACAAATTTACGTACCAAGGATCACTGCTTATTACATTAAAATAATTCATGCCTCTATGATTTACATATAGTCTTGAAAATGGCTGTGAGTATGTCTTTGTGTCCAGAAACACACAGTATGTGTGTATGGCTTTGTCTGTCATGTATAATACTGACGTGTTGTCAGATAGGCCTCTCTGCAAGTTCCCAGATATTTCTGCAAAGTAAGATGGTGAAATTGGGGGTTAGCGTAAAGATGGCCAGACATGAAAGCTCACAGTAATGGAGATAATAGGCTCTGAATCGACAAGTGGAGGCCAGTAAATTAATGGGCCTTCCTTGACACAAAGTCCATTTGTTAGTTTTGAAGCGTTGTGACAGTTAATTACTGAGGGTTGGCTTCAGTATACCCCTCCACTTAAACTGCCATGGAAAAGAAAAACATTTCTTGCTTTGTTGGAAGACAGAAAACTGCTCAGCCGCTGTGGTTTAAGTGTGATGGAATATGTGTGTGTGGGACTATGGAAGAATGTAGGATGAATATATATTGTGCCTGTTTTCAATCCATAGATGTAACCAGGCAACAAAATAGTTGTTTTCAAAGCTACTAATGTACCTGGAGAGCACTGACAACATGCTGTACCATCTGTATCTGCCCATTTTAGGAAAAATCTTAACTGAACATTGACACCAAAGGACTGTCACACCAGAGAGTGGAATGCAAAGGGTCTCGTAAGTTGTCTGAAATATGACGCTTATGCAAAGAGTAGTTAGGAAATGACCTACTGGCTGCCAAAAATATTGAGGCTTCACCAGTCCTAATACAGTTAGTAAGATTTTCCCTATCAAATGCAAAAGTCAATAATATTGTTATCATTACTGTTTTAAAAAAAATTGTATTTTGAAATTGTCATTGTGTTTTTAAAAATTGAAAGGAATAAATTAAATAAAGAAATAAATAAATTTCCTTCACCAATCATGAAGCTATTAAAATATTGATTTATCATTGTATTGACATTTTTAAACATTTGTTTTAAGGTTGGCCAAAAATTACACAAGTATATTTAAGTGGCAAACAACTAGCCAAAACTTGACACAATTCTAAATAAAGTGGCAAAAATCTAGCTTAGAGGCAAAAATCTAGCTTAGAGGCAAAAGTCTAGCGTGAAGCAACGAAAGTTTAGCTTAAAGTGACAAAAGTCTAGCTTAAAGTGGCAAAAGTATAGCTTAAAGTGGCAAAAGTCTAGCTTAAAGCAGCAAAAGTGTAGCTTAAAGCGACAAAAGACTAGCTTAAAGTGGCACAAGTATAGCTTAAAGTGGCAAAAGTCTAGCTTAAAGCAGCAAAAGTCTAGCTTAAAGTGACAAAAGACTAGCTTAATGCAGCAAAAGTATAGCTTAAAGCAGCAAAAGTGTAGCTTAAAGCAGCAAAAGTCTAGATTAAAGTGACAAAAGACTAGCTTAATGCAGCAAAAGAATAGCTTAAAGCAGCAAAATTATAGCTTAAAGCGACAAAAGTCTAGCTTAAGGAGGCACAAGTCTAGCTTGAAGTGACAAAAGTCTAGCTTAAAGCAGCAAACGTCTAGCTTAAAGTGACAAAACACTAGCTTAAAGCAGCAAACGTCTAGCTTAAAGTCACAAAAGTCTAGCTTAAGGAGGCACAAGTCCAGCTTGAAGTGGCAACAGTCTAGCTTGAAGTGGCAACAGTCTAACTTAAAGTGGCAACAGTCTAACTTAAAGTGGCAACAGTCTAACTTAAAGTGGCAACAGTCTAGCTTAAAGTGGTAAAAGTCTAACTTAAAGTGGCAAAAGTCTAGCGTAAAGTGGCAAATGTCCAGCTTAAAATGACAGAAATCTAGCTTAAAGTGAAAAAGTCTACCTTAAAGCGGCAAAAGTCTAGCTTGAATTGGCAACAGTCTACCTTAAAGTGGCAAAAGTCTAGCTTAAATTGGCAGAAATCTAGCTTAAAGTGGTAAAAGTCTAGCTTAAGGAGACAAAAGTCTAGCTTAAAGTGGCTATAGTCTACCTTAAAGTGGCAAAAGTCTAGCTTAAATTGGCAGTAATCTAGCTTAAAGTGGCAAAAGTCTAGCTTAAGGAGGCACAAGTCTAGCTTACAGTAACAACAGTCTAGCTTAAAGTGGCAAAAGTCTAACTTAAAGTGGCAAAAGCCTAGTTTAAAATGGCAAAAGTCTAGCTTAAATTAGCAGAAATCTAGCTTAAAGTGACAAAAGTCTAGCTTAAGGAGACAAAAGTCTAGCTTAAAGCGGCAACGGTCTACCTTAAAGTGGCAAAAGTCTACCTTAAAGTGGCAACAGTCTACCTTAAAGAGGCAAAAGTCTAGCTTAAAGTTGCAAAACTTTAGCTTAAAGTGGCAAAAGTCTAGCCTAAAGCAACAAAAGTCTAACTTAAAGTTACAAAAGTCTAGCTTAAAGTAGCAATAGTTTATCTTAAAGTAGCAAATGTTTTACTAACAGTTGCAAACTAGCTAAAAGTGGCAACTAGCTAAAAGCTGAAATTGGCAAATTGAAAACCAAAAGTATCAAGAGGTTAATTGAAAGTGGTGAATGACTGTCTAAAAGGTATAATGAGCAAATCTAGAGGTTCTTTAAATATTTTGCTGAGAAATGAAGTTCACTCCAAATAATTATTGGAAAATGTTTGTAGAAAGATGAAGTGTAATTTGTTTTCAATCAATGTGTGTGGGGAATTTTTTTAAGGTACTACCGCACCAAATTTTTGATCAACCTCTAAAGAACAATTGAGTTTGAAGAGTTTTGTATTTTGATGGTCAGCTGGTTGTGGCAGCCATCTTAAACTGTGTTGACTACATCTAAAAAAGCTAAGTCTGGTTTTGTTTTGTTTTTTGAACGTCCAAAGGACCAGACTTAGCTTTTTTAGATTTTTCTACCTGGATTATTGAGCATGCATCAGAGTGTGACTACAGTTTAGTTAAACAGTTGCAGATGTATGTATAATAACCTTTTGCAAGTTTTGTAAAATTTTGTCCACAAGTTCAAGTGATGATCCAGACACACATACAAAACATTGTTTGCCTTTTACCATTAGACAGCAGGCAATATTCATTTTAATCACATAAGCAGAAATTGTTTATATATTATTATAAGGAAATCTGTAATCAAATTTGTCTCTAAAGGCTCCTGTATAGTTTGTGAAAGGGAAAAAAAGTACTCTCTGCATTTCTTGTTGTATAGTAGCATTATTTTCTCAGCGGGGGTGCTTACTGTTTAGAGCTGCAGCAGTTGCAGCACCAGCATGAACAGCAACACACTGAATGTTTAGCATTAGTCGCATGTGCACTTTTGTGCACTGTTTTTTTTTCTTTGTGTCAATGTGTTCTGTGAACTTAATTTAGTTTTTTTTTCCTGAGTTTCTACCACAATCAAACTATTTTACCATCGTGATTCAACTGGTGCTGTAAACAAATGGTGAGTCTGATGCTCATTTACCAGTAAGGGTATTCATTTGTTCATTTTATTAAGACCCCTTGAGAGAGATTGTGTTTTACTATTCATTGTATAAAAATGTGTTTTCCCTTACTGAAAATGTCAGTCAGCATCAAATTACACTACTCCTCAATATTTGGTGATTATTAGTTGGATGTTATGAAAGGATACTGGAATTGTAATAACAAGGTCTGATTATGAAAGATATTTTAAGTAGGTATTTAAAAAAATTGCCTCATTAAGATAATTTCTCTGCTCTGTTGCATGAATTGCACTATGCAGAATCAAAACTTAGAGTCATGTTACATAATGAATGAAAGGGTAAACATTTTGTTGTGTCATACTTTTACTGCTTCTATGACTTCAGCACAGTGCTGAGATGAATGAGGTTATTTTATTTGTAAACCAATTTAAATTTGTTTTAAGTATAAAAGGTATGGAAGTCTTATGTCATAGCACCCATCTCCTGAATGAGCTTAACATTTTTGATAAATCAGCGGCACAGTACCTCATGTTTGAAGTTGTTGAATACAATGACAATATGCTGATTTAGAGAAACTAAAAGTCATGATCACAGCTGTGGGAGGATGACTAACAGCCTCTTCTTCACCACTTACTGTTTTCTTTTATACTGAGAGACGAAACAGGACAGTTGCCCTTTTTTAAACATTTGAATCTCTAAAGTGATTTTTGGACTACAAAATCAAAAGGATTTTATTCTAACCAAAATGTGAAAATATATATGACAACTTAGATGAAAATGTGTTTGCAACTTTAAAACAAAATGAGCAGCTTTTTTTTTTTACTCTACTATTTCCTGGAGATTGTGAGAATGTGTTTCTCATGGGATGCATACATTCTCATTCCACTTCTTTATTTTTCTTTTCATCTTCTCATTTGCTTTTCCATGCAGGTTTGTGTGGAGCTGGTGCTTAACTCCAGCAATCATTAGGCAAAAGGCAGGACACTGTTGTCGATCACCAGGACACAAAGACAGACAACCATTCACACACATACATTCACACCAACGGACAATGTAGAGTTGCCAATTAATCTAACATGCATGTATTTCACCTGCTGCCACAGAAAAAAAATGCCAGTTTTTTTTATTTTTTTTTTTAAACAAACATAACTAACGAATCACTGGGCAGATTTAGTGAAAGCAATCACTGGATATACAAGTACATTTAAGCTCATTTTAAGATGGCAGCCACAGCTAAGTGACATATAAAACACAATGTTGGAACTGAGTCATCAGTATTTTGTAGCAACATCTTCAGTTTCTTACTAGTCCCAAACCACAACTTTTTATTGGGTGAATATTTATACCAAATGATATAGGTGAAGCTTAATACCATTCAAATAATTACCATATTTTTCACCCTATAAGTCATGTTTTTTTTTTTCATAATTTGCATACCCTGCGACTTATAGGCCGAAGCGACATATTTATGGATTCCCCCCCCCATATTTATGAACCAATTTTTCGCTGAGATATGACCGTTTTCATTCATTCTGAATGAGAAAAGTTGAACACTACCATTTTTAGCCACTAGATGGCCCCAGAGTAGTAAGACATGCCATTGTATCATATAATAGGTAAACGTGGCTATGATAACAAATTCAAAAAAGTTCAAGACAAAAACAACTGGACTTTATTTATTTAACTTTACAAAATACTTTGTTTTTGTCTTGCACTTTTTTGAATTTACCATGTCCTGGATGACTGAGGATCTTCACCAGCTATTAATGACGCAATCGGCTTGCCAAAGCCTGACACCTTAGTTCTGCTCGCTGCTTGGAACAACCGTCAAACCAGCTTCATTTTGCCGCACCACCCTGGCAAAATGCATCTAATTTGACCAATAGCGAATACATTGAAATCATTGAAATGCAGCTGATTTGACCGTTAAAGTCCTTTTCTTAAGCAAAAGTTAGACTGAGACATACCTTTATTATAAAGTTGAACAAACAAATAATTGTTTTAGACGTTTATCTTGGTAAATTTTAAAAAATGAACAGCGGCTCGTCCCTATGTGTATCCACGCTTCCACGAATTGGGGTTTGAAATGCAACTGATTTGACCCTCAAAGTGCATCTATCATGCAAAAGTTAGACTGACACTCACCTTTACTATAATATTGAGCAAACAATTGTTTTTAAGTGTTAATCTTGTTAAATTCTTGTTAAGTCCTCCCATGCATGCCCCAGTGTCCACCTTTTCCCCCCCTTGTCCTGTTTGGCATTGTGTCACTCAGAATTATTGTCTGAGTGTCAAGGTGAAGCCCAACATATTTACTTTCACAAGCAGAGCATTATGGCTGGCCTTAATGCTCCACTTGATATATAAATTAAACTTTATTAGAATTTGCTTTGCGTTTGTTTCAGATGTAATGGACACAGGGATGAAAAGACAAAGAAGAAAATAAATGCAGGAAAGTGGGAGAAGGGTCAGAAGGGAAAGAAATGGATAGGAGTAGAGGAGAGAGAGAGGTATAAAGAGAACACATATCAACTTTTTTTTTTCATTTACCCTTTATTTATCCAGGTTAGTCTCATTGAGCCACGAGAACTCATTTTCAAGAGAGACCTG
>JARVGS010000814.1:10076296-10087012 GCA_031762315.1 Hypsolebias antenori | reverse complement strand
TACTGTACATTTACGTACGTTGTTAAAATTATGTAGGTTTAAGAGTTTAAAGAACAATGTTCTAAACTCTTAAAAATTACTAAAATAAATATAGCATTCCTGCTTTGCGTTTTTTTTCTCCTATCGTGGAAGCATCTGGAACGTAACCCGTACCATAATCGAGGGACTACTATACTCTGTTCTTGTTGTTCCATACCAGTACAGAGTACTATATTTCCTTAGG
This sequence comes from Hypsolebias antenori, assembly GCA_031762315.1. Classification (NCBI taxonomy): domain Eukaryota; kingdom Metazoa; phylum Chordata; class Actinopteri; order Cyprinodontiformes; family Rivulidae; genus Hypsolebias; species Hypsolebias antenori. The sequence continues at coordinate 10,086,789 of JARVGS010000814.1, read as the reverse complement.
TACAAATTTGAAGCACTTGTTTTGTACTTTCATTACCGCTTTGCTTTTGGATGTTTTACTTTGCTACATCCAAAAGACAGCTTTGTTACCTAATGGCTTTTTTAAATATAATAATAATTTATGACAAAACTTGAGATCCTGTACAAAAAGATTTCCACCTAAACGGAAATGTGACATACCGGTAACTAGGGCACTTTTCTGCATGGAGTACATTTTTTCATATTTTTCAACACACTATTGTCTGTGTTTAAAAAAAAAAAAAGCTAGTGAGATTAAAAGTGAATACTTTCACACTGTTTAAATATTTGTCCTTATATATCGTTGGCTGACTCTATGAGCAGAATAATACAGTCTTTTTACCTTAACTTACCAGAGTCCTATGACAAAAAAAGAGGCTCCCATCAAAGAGCACACTCATCTCCTTGTTGTATTGTAAAGGTTTCCTTTCAACTCTCAGACAAAAGAACCAAAACATCTACTGCTGGGGAAAAAAATGCTGTTTCACTTTGGCAGTTTTCTTTGATAATTCAGAGCCAAAGAAGATAAAGTGTCTCTTCACCTGTTTCGACTTTTTATTTTATGGAATTTTCTATCGTCTCTTTGACCTTTGAGTACCTTTGTATTTTGGTAGCACATTATTTTTTTTTTTTTGCTTTCCATTTGACCAACGAAGGAATACAAATTAGTGTTGCAACCAGCCAAAGTCAAGAAAAGACAGAAAGGACAGGTGAAGACTTAAAGCTCTAAGATCAATACAGAGAGTAAGGTGACTTAAAAGAAGGTATTCACATTACTGACATTTACACAGTTGCATTAAAGACTGCATTTATTTATTTATTGTGCAATATGCTCTATAATGTCAATCATAAAACTTTTATATGACTTGTACTATTTCTTTTTTTCCTTGCTTATTTCTACAGCTGTCAAGGCAAGAAAAGAAAAAAAAGTCCCTTTTTCATCTGCTGGGAGTTTTCCTCCTTTGGGATTTGGGAATCTGTAATTCAGTACCATTCACTGGCATACACTGCCAGCATACAAAAACCCTATCTCCCCTTCTATGCCTCCTTTTTGTTGTCATTCACCTACTTCTCAAAATATATTCTGTGGCTTTCCATTTATTTTTAATTTCAATATTTGTATGAGCAAAACTGGAATCTGAGGTACAGCATATTCTAAACTCTTCCTGCAACCCTCCTTTTTAGTGACTAATTTTAATTTTCGTTGAAGTTTCTGCTTTATGCACATTTTTACAAAAAAAAAAAAAAAAAAAGAAATTCATTTTCTTTACATTTTGTTACCTAGTTCTTTCCTAAATTTAACATTTTTCATCATTACCAAAAACCATCAACAATGGGTTTACCATGATTTCATGTGATCACATGCAATCATCCATCCATCAATTACAAGTGCCCTTTCCATTTCAGGTCAGCGTTTATTGTTTCAAAATCACATGCTTCTCATATGTAAAACATGTTTCACATGATAATTTACTATGTTTTTACAGGTGAAAACAATTCACCACAGGTGAAGTTCACACGTTTTCCTCTAGGGCCATCCTAATATGCTATTAAGTAGGTGTAGCAAATATGTGGTAAAGCAACAGATACCACACTTTTTTCTTGTTCGTATCTAGGATATAAGATAGGAATTAAGCTGGTGAAGATTTTCAGTCATCCAGGACATGGTAAATTGAAAAAAGTTCACGACAAAAACAACTGGACTTTGTAACAGAAGACGTTTCGCTTCTCATCTGAGAAGCTTTCGCAATTCAAAGAAGTCCAATTATAAGTTTTTGAAAGTTGAAATCTGAAACCTCCGCCTCTATTTAAAGATGGTTTGGTCCTCAAATGAGTGTCACTTATCCTTGAGGTGCAGGTGAACAGCTGAATTAATCTGTCTGGTGTATGCCCATTTTCTAAAACAAAAAACGTTTCTACATTTTTTTTTTTTACCCGTCCAGAGGACCAATTTTATAACACAAATCCCACACTCCCTGTTCTTTGACTTGAGAAAGCTCCTCAGATAAGAAGCGAAACGTCTTCTGTTACAAATAAAGTCCAGTTGTTTTTGTCTTGAACCATTTTTGAAGATGGGATAAAGGAACAACTGTCTAAGGGTCTAGTCACATATTCAACTTTGCACTCTTACTATGGATCTGGTGGTTGTAAAATAAGCAGCATGCTGTTTGGCACTGCTTTGCTGAAATACAAAATGAGAGAAGACATTTGTTATCCAGGCATCTTCTCAGATGTACAAGTTAGCCAGCATGTAGACTAACCCACATCCATCAAGTCAAAAATCCAAATGGTCCAAAGCTTCTTTGTTGTGCCATCATTAAAAATTTAGAGATTGCAGCATTTAACTTTAGCTTTCTGCCTCCTCACTGTTGCATACAGAATATCCATTCATTAAGACAATATATTGGTGTTTTAGATAGCAAAGTCACCAATTTTTAACAAGATAAGATATAACATTTTGGTACATTAACTCATTCACAAAGTGGTGAATCCCTTTAAACTTTTAGAAAACTTTGAGATCATATTTTACACATGCACTTTGTCTAGCCCTTTTCCATACCCACGTGAGCTAGTTAGGGGTTGCAGAGAAACGGAGACTTTCTCAGGTGGTCATTAGTCCTGAGGTGAGGTACACCCTGGACACATCGACAAAATATCATTCATGCTCACCCTCATACCTAGGGACTATTTGAAGCTGCCAATTAACCTAACAAGCATGTTTTTAGACAGTGGGAGAAAATGGGAGTACATGGACTAAGCCCCTGAATGCACAGTGAGAACAAGCTAACTCCACACAAAAATGCTTTAGCTGGAAGTCAAACCCAGGACCTTCTTCAGCAGAGCTAGCTAAAGGTAAAATCTCATTGGGCTGTGGTTATTGGAGATTATGGGGCTTGTACTTGATTCACTGTTGTGTAAAATTGTGCAAATTTGCTGTTGCAGTCTCATTTTTATGTATTTGGGAACAAGTAACCAATGAGCCTTAGAATTAAATTTTGCTCAGCCCATTTTGTTTAAATAACAGCTTATTTCTGCATCTAGCTTGCCAACTTGAACATTTAAAAATTCAATTATTGCTTTGCCAAACTCTTTTCTCATTGAAAAAAAAGGGTTGTTTTATATGCACCTTGACATTCACTACCTTATTTTTCTTTCAGCTGTTCCCTCTTCAGGGATCACCACAGCAAGCCATTCTCCCCTACCTCACTCTGTCCTCTGCATTCTCTGTTCTCACACCATTTACTTCCATGTCCTCTCTAACTGCATATATATATCTCCATACATCTCCTCTTTCGTCTTCCTCTGTTTTTGAACTCAATCCAACAATAATGCTTTAATCCACTATAGGTTGATCTGGACATGTTTTCTGGCAGAGGAGAGCTATAGCGTAGGTGTCATAATACAACTCTTTTCATTTGTAAGATGTGTTAAAGGTGCCTGCAACAAAATTAAGAAGGGGTTGACACGTTTACAGAGAAAATTTGTTGAGAAAAGTTTTTCAACATTTCTAAATTCAAGTGACAAGACTGCAAAACTTTGTTGCGACTCAAGCAAGAAAAACAAACAGTCATGAATGTTGTAGCACATTCTAGATGCCAATGCCGTTTGTTTGCTAGACACCAGCTGTCACAGCCCAATGAGGCATGATTCTCGCTGTTCAACCATGTAGCCACGAATCATGATCAATCACCAACCTATTTTTTTTTTTAATATACCTGTTTGGTAGCAACCCAAACAATAATCAAAAATAAGGTAATTTATTCACACAATTGTTGGGTCTGATAAATCACACAAGTGCATATGAATGTGTATTTAATAGTGAGCATTAACTCAGCAATGATTTTTAACTTAATGAGCTTGACATTTCCATAGATACAAGGTGTTCTAATGAGTCACAGCACAAAAAAAACTCAATGTCCATGCAATATCAGCGAAATATTGTTCCTTCTATTCCAAAGTTGAGATGAGTCACCTTATATATTTTCCTATGCATTGTATTCCCAACAAATACATATTTTTAGACATGTATTTACACTTATTTATGAAGACATTCATTCTGAATAATTGCTTTAGAAAACTTCAATTTCTCTTCTTTCTGTATGTAAATCACTTTTTTTGGATGATTATTTACTCTGGTATCAGATGCTGTGCAGCTGGAATGATTTTTACTGTAACCTTTTTACCTTTGGACATTTGCTATGATGAGTAACCATGACAACAAGTTGTTTTTAACAACCAGGAGCAGCAGATTAACATCTCAAAACTCAAATAACTCACCTAGCACCCCAGATCCCAAATGAGTTGAAAAGGAGGCGCCATGGATGAATTCCCATCAACCTGGCAGTGGTGCTTGAGTACATGACAGCCAAGATCCTGGAGCTGGTGTATAGTTTTCCAATTGTTATTGCTGACTTGCTGCTGCTCTTTGACTTTTTTTTCTCCAAACTGAATATAGACTGTTGCCTCAAGCTTAAAGGTGGCTCTGATATTAAAAAATTAAAGATCCATTTCTGCTTCACACTGGGTGAAAATAAGAGTTAGAAAATAAGTTCAATAATAGTCAGTAAGACATGGGTCTGGTGATAAAGACAAGTTGAATTTGAGATCAGCTGAGTTGCATTAAACCCACAGTTGCATGTAAAAACTGAGTAACAGTGTCTGATGCAGTTGCATCTTTAAACTTTAAAATTTACAGTAAATTTGTTTTTTACAAGTGCAAATGTAAAACCTTTTGGATCCAAATTCTCAGATATCACCTGCAATGGTTTTGTAATTGCCTGAGAGGGGAGTGGACCTCAACAACTGTTCGTATACACCAGCACACCAAAGACAGCTCATTATACAAACCAGCAGTCCTCTGAGGGTGATAAGTTTTAAAAAGATAATATGCCTTGAGGGACAGAAATAATAAGTTCATGAATTGCTTGGAGGTAGGACAAAACACTGGAGCAATAACCCAGCCCTGTACATTTTTCAACAATTCTCAGAAAACATTACTTTAATTTCTTTTTGCTTATAAAATATGCATCAACTGTGTGGAACGAGTAGCTGACTTTTTTTTTTTTTCTTTTTTAAAGAATGAAGCCCACAAACAGCAATTAAGTTCAAACTCACCAGTTATGATTCATTTTATTGCTGTACATTTCATTGCTTATGTAGTCATTTGCCTAATTAGCTTTTTTTACTTTTCATCTAAAAAATAATGCAAAAAGACAAGTTGTTTAAGCAAAAATTGTTAACACCATATGATGCATGCAAAACGTCACTAACTGTATTGAATGGTTTACATTTCAATACGTCTAGTACCCATTGTTTAATGGTTTGGACAGTGAGGATAATTTTGATGGAAGGCTAATGATAATATCTAAATTCATATGTATTAAAATTATATTGTTTGACCATCTTTACCACATGCTCAATCCTCCTCACCTGGCTCCTTTTGTTGTGGAGGAGCAGCGACTCTGAGTGTCTTGTGGAAAACCAAACGTCTCAGCTTGTTTTAAGGGGGAGTCCTGCTACCCTGCAGAGAAAACTCTTTTCTTTTACCTGCATTTTACAGCTAATTCCTTTGGTCACTACTCTAAATCTACGATCATATGTGAGAGTAGAAATGGTAGGGGGAGTGGTGGTGCAGAGGTTAGAGAATGTGATCTGAAGGTCGCCAATTCAATTCCCCAGGCTGACAACATCATCGTCATGCATCATGAATGGCATCTGGCATAAAAACAATTGCCAAGTTTTCATGGGAGTTAGTTCGCTGTGGCAACCCCTGAAGAAAGGAGCAGCCGAAAGAAGACAAAAAAAAAAAAAAAGGAGTGTACAAACATAACACGGCTGATAAACACCAAGATTTGCCTTGCAGCTCAGCTCTCTCTTCACCACAAGAGACCAGAGCAGAGTATGCAATACTGTGGTGGCTGCACTGATCTGTCAATCTCAATTCTCTCACTTGTCAACAAAACACTGACACTTTTCAACTTCTCCACTTGAAACAGCACCTCACTGCCAACCCCAGACAGGACAGAGCCATGGCTTCAGAGTTGGAGGTGCCGATTCTCGTCCCAGCTTCTTCACACTCTCCAGTGAGTGCTGAGATCACGGCTCAACGACACCAACAGAACTTTCAAATAGAGACGGAATACAGAAGTCACAGAACGAAACCCTCACTGGCTGCACCAAGAAAACTTTCAAAACTGTTTGAAGTTAAAAGCATACATTATTTTGCAAAATGATACTTTTAATAAAAAAAAAAAACAACAATAATAATGATAATAATACAGTATCGTTCATCTATTCAACCTGTATTTATATAGGCTAGTCTCACTGAGCCACGAGGACTCATTTACAAGAAAGACCTGTTCCATTCTCAGCCCTCCATTAGTGTTACCAAAACTTGCAACGATGTTCTGCTAAAACAAGTGCCTACACTAAACTTTTTGTCAGTTTGATATTTTGAAAGGTTAATAGTTTGTAAAAATGGTAGCAAAAATTAATCTAAAACTATCAGGTACACAAATATATCATAAAATTATATGTTATGTTAATATATCATAAAATGAGTATCCATCCATTCCATTGTTTCCCCTACCGTTATACAAGCAGGACGCTCCGCCCCGTCGACAGAACCAAACTGCACACACATGTCAGCAATGAAGTAGCGCTAAGCTAGCAGCGTGGAATAAAGGGGCGTTAGCTAAGAAGCTAAAGGCAGAGCTCACGCTGCCTCTTCCCTCATACTGAACCCCCTCCACCCGAAACTGTTTGTACAAACAGCACGAAGCTCAGATGAATCTCTGTCCAAAAGGTAAAATGTAAAAACAGAAATTTAATTCAAAACCATCCCACTTCTGTACAGATTCTAGTTTATCTGGTTGTGTGTGTGTGTGTGTGTGTGCGTGTGTGTGTGCACAGGCAGTAAGGACATCAAATAGCTCTCAGCATGTCAAGTGTTTAAATTGGCTAAGGCGGCTGTACCTTGGCTTCACATTAGTTGCATCTTTCCTGCTCTCATCTTGTCCTTTTTTTAACGTCTTGTTAGAAACATAATAAATCAGCCTTCTTTCTCGATTTCTGTTAAACCATCATTCCCTCTCTCCTTGTCTTTCACTTTAACCTCTGCAGCAGTAGCGGGCTAAAGAAGTTGTTTTCTCCTATCGTCACTTCTCTCATTTTTTTTCCTATATGTGTCATTTAATTATTCTTCATCTGTCACCATTTCTATCCACAAAAATGCACTTATTTTATATCTCATTTCTTACATGCACACCATCTGTTATCGGGTTAACACTCCTTCCTGACACTCATCACCCCTCTGAGTGAAAGAGCTTCACTCTCCACTGATGAAACTGTCACTTTCCACAGACCATCAGCCTCAGTCTTCTTTTTTTTGCTCAGAACTTTTTGCCGGTTTAGTTTTACATTTCACTGAATCAGAGAAAGCAGAGCTGTGCAATGTCCTTGCATTTATGTTTGCCCTTCTCCAAAATGCCCTGGGTGGCAATATAATAGTATGAAAACCACAAGGTATCATTTCATATTAGGCAAGAACAATAATCCTTGCACATTGACCAGGTCCAGAATCAAGATGAAAGATGCCAAACCTGTGGATTGTATTGAGTGTCCTTTTAAATAAGGTTTTCATGGTTCTGGAAACATGTCAGTATTACTAAAAGCAACAGGTGTAAACAGCCTCCCAAGCATTTAATGTGGAGCTATTGATTGATTCATGAATAATCAAACTTGGACAAAGAAATTTGAGTAAAACAGAAACACCGCTTTGTCATGAGAAGTTAAAAGTGAACATAAATGTCATGCAAAAAACAAATATCAAAATGTATTTCTCATCATCTAAACTTTTTATACTCAAGAAAACCTAAAGCTCACAACACTATAAGTAAATTACAACTCAGCGTGCTGCTGTCTATACAATTTATTTTAGAATTTGAGCCAAATTAATCCTGGAAAAAACTTCGCATGCCACTTTATTAGACTCACATGCTTGTTCAATTCAAATCAATTTATTTATAAAGCACCAAGTCACAACTGAAGTCGTCTCAGGGCACTGAACAGAAACATTCATGTACAGGTAGTCCTTGGGTTACGACGGTCTCGTCTTACGACGTTTCAACGTTACGACGCAGCTCCCTTATTCACGTTACACGGTTACGTCAGTTTTACGTCAGTTTTACGTAGGTTTTTAATGTCGGTTTTACAACGGTTTTACAACGTTAAATGTCGTTACGCGGCGGCGGAAGAATACAGTACTGTACGGAGGAAGACGGCGTCACTAGCATCCCAGTAGGCCATTAGCCCTCCATTAGCCCTTCATTATGGCTCCTAAACGCAAGGAGGACTCTTCTGATGGCAGTGCATCGAGGAAAAGGAAGGCCATCACCATGGACTAATGTCGAAAATTGGTTTACGCGCTTGGTAAAACAGGTACGTCACATGTATCTAAGTACGTTCCGACTCACTTCAAATTTGGTTTACGCCGCCGCCGTGAGAACGGATCTCCGTCGTAAGTCGAGGACTACCTGTACAGTATATAAAATAATAAGTTAACATTATTTATCTGAGGAGCAGACTCTTTGAGTTTAACTTCATCACATAAATATCATCTTGAGCAAGCATGAAGGCGACGGTGGAAAGGAAAAACTCCCTCATTAGGATTAAACCTTTACCAATCAATCACTCAATTTTATTTATAAAGCACCCTTCATACTAAAAGCAGCTCAACGTGCTGTACAGAATTATAAACACACACACACATAAAAAATGAAATAAAATAATAAAATTGTATGGAAAATGTATAGACTGAGGAGAGATGAACCAGTTCGGGAAATGCAGTTAAAAAGATGGGTCTTGTGCCTGTTCTTAAAAACAACAACATTCTCTGCGGCCCTCAGGTTCTCCGGCAGACTATTTCACAGACGGGGGTCATAGTACTGGAAAGAAGCCTCACCGTAAGTGTGAGTTCTGACTACTGGAACTGTAAGTAGTCCAGTGCCAGAAGACCTTAGTGTCCACGGGGGTTAGCAGAACCAGGCTTAGGACAAGCGACCATCTGCTTCGACCAGCTGGGTTTGGGAAGAACAGGAAGGAGGAACAGACACACAATGGCAGGTCAAGAATCACACGTTAATATAGAAATAGTATCAAATGAAAACTATTCAATTTTAACAATTATTTAAGGAAATGGGGTCAATTTGTCCTCCAGTAGTCTAAGCCTACAGCAGCATAACAAGCCAACCCTAACTATAGGATTTATGAAAAAGGAAAGTCTTAAGCCCAGTCTTAAAGTGTCAACCTTATGGACATAAACTGGACATTAGTTCCACAAGAGAGGAGCCTGATAACTGAAAGATCTTCCTTCCATTCTGCTTCTGGAAACTCCAGGAACCGCACTTAAGCCTTCAGTCTGAGAGCGAAGTGCTCTGTTAGGAAAATATGGAACAATAAGATCTCTAATATGAGATGGAGCTAGGTTGTTGAGAGCTTTGTAGACTAAAAGTAAGATTTTGAATTATATGCTGGATTTGACAGGGAGCCAGTGGAGAGAAGCTAAAACTGGAGAGATATTATCTCTCCTACTATCTCCAGTTAAGACTCTGGCAGCAGCATTTTGTATTAACTGAAGACTTTTTAAAGAATTATTTGGACACCCAGATAACAAACCAATGCAATAGTCCAGCCCAGATGTGATAAATGCATGTTGTCAACTGCTTGTTAACAAAAATTCGATAAGACAGAACTTCATTGATCCCACAGGAAACTGTTGAAGCTAATAAAATAACAACTCAGTGCATTTAGGCATAAGTGTAGTGAAGACTATTGACTGGAGATCAAGCAGACCATCAAAATGGAGCGTAAAGGCTGATTTATGCTTCTGTTCTTCCATGGAAATTGTGTAGCTTCCATCTCTTACCACCTGCAGACACCCTGTCTTGTGCATTGCTCCAGTCAGAACTCATGTCTCGCAGGCTTTGTGGGGTGGTCAGAACTTTGTTGGCTTGTTTGTTTATGTGGAATGGCACATTATTGGGAGAAATATCAGATCTTCCTCCTCTTTCTTTGACTCCTCTTCCAACAACACAAGCCTCCCTTTAAACATCCGATACACTGTAGAATAAAAAAAATGTAAAAAAAATACAACTTCTATCTTTCTTGCAGTTGCTGTTTATATATGCTTAGCTATGCGCGTGACGTGCTACAGTGGGGTGCTGTGGAATGGCAGAAGGAGGAATTATGGTAATTTATTGCTCACATCTTCTCCTTGGCTATAAACACCCTGTGAGACAAAGACAACTGAAACTACATGACGAGAGATCCACCGTCTCACATCTTGTGAAAGTATACATCCATCTTAAAGGAGATTTAAGTGAATTTGTGCTGGTTAGAGTACAGGTAACCCTCGGTTTCCGGCCGAGTTCCGTTATAACGGCCCGGCCAGATACCGATTTAGCCGGATACCGAAAC
>JARVGS010000814.1:10015151-10032484 GCA_031762315.1 Hypsolebias antenori | reverse complement strand
TGTGTGTGTGTGTGTGTGTGTGTGTGTGTGTGTGTGTGTGTGTGTGTGTGTGTGTGTGTGTGTGTGTGTGTGAGAATCCTGCACTCTGAGCTGCAGATTTAGTTGCTTCTAAACACTATGTCATAGTGTTTTTACTTGAGTACAGTAGCTGTGCCTACATGGATTATTCCCATGTTTTTACCCAGTTTTCAGGGTCTTTTAATCCCTTGGTTCTCACAAGGGGCCTTATGTTAAAAATATATTTTTATGGCTTTCTATTATCATCATGTTTATGTTTTAATGATATTTTTCATGGCTTTTCCGGTTCCATGTGTAAACTGTAAATTATGCGTTCTATAGAGCTCCGTTGAAAAGATGCCTCGGTACTTTAATTATTGTAATTATAAAGAGATGTAGCCTTTATTAAAATGTTCTATTTTTCAAATTAGCGGACTGCTTCCTGTGGTTTTGTGTGTGTGTGTTTGCATCTCACCCAGCCTGCTGTGCAGGGTGCAACTCGTCGGGCCCTGTGAGAAATTTCCAATAGATTTACATCCATTATCAGCTCTTAATGCGCTCCCTGTTGGAAATGAAAGCATGCAGCATTAATTTGGCCACTAGAGCCTGTGAGTGTTTAACGGTAAGGCAGTGAAGGAGCTAAGTGTGTGTTAATGAGACGTTTGGTAAATACACAGTTCATCATAAGTACACATGACTCCGCTGCTTGCATGGTAAAATGTTGGGCTTCCTGTGGTCCGTTATGTAATGTGAGGGAGACTCGTCTGTTTCTCAGACCTGTGTAGGGTCAAAACAAACGAGGGGTGCACCCATTGCAGTTTTCTGGCCAATCGCGGATTTCTAAAAAGTCTGACCTGCCGATACGGATTTTGTTTTATAAGCAACACTGTCAGGTGTTATAAGGTCACAATGCACGTTCAATTTTCCAATATTATTGAAAAACGTACCCTTGAACAACATCCTAGAAACAATACAAACTTGTTTTAACTGGCCATGAGGTAGCGCTCTGAAATATAAATGAAGTTTAGACAATTATTGTTAAAACTACAACAACAAAAATCAGTTTCTCATGTAAGTATCGGCCGATTTCCCAAAGTTAGGGGAAATCAGGGCCGATAAATGGATGCACCCCTAAAGAACTGCTGAACTTTAGGCGCAGATGTTGAGGCAAAGCAAGATGTTTATTAAAACAAAGTTACAGACATGGTCTCAAACTGATGACTGTCTACTTTGGTTTAGACTTCTCTAAGATATTTTATAAATCCATCTCTGATGTGAACAAAAGGCCTAATATTCCTTGAAGGAATGCATATCACCCGCTGCATTTCTGAGTTTGTGCTCCACTCGTGGGAATAAATTTGAGCACAATCTCCTGCGACATTGTGAAGTTTGAGTTAGCCGTGGTAACGATGTAGACGTACATCAGTGACAGTGGTTCAGGGGAGATTTTGCCACCGGGCAGTCGAAACAAGCGCACGCACGGATCAAAACATCGCCTGTGGCAGCGGGCGACAACTAAAGTGGCTCAACGGTTAATCAGCCAAACCACGTTCGTTAAAATCCCGGCAGAAACTTTATTTTCCTGATATTAATCAGTTTTTTTTTTTTTTTAAGCGTTCGGCGACATCATCCTTCCTTTTTACGACGACCTCTGTCAGGGTCAGCCCTGGCACCACATCAGCTCCCGCCTGATGTTTAGCTGATGCACAGAAAACTTTGATCGCAGAGTTCACCCAGAATCCAAACATGATGTCGTTTAAACGGTTAAACAGCCCCTTGGGGTTCACACACGCCTCTCACACACTCTACACTCCTCCTTTCAACCTGCCTCGGTTTAGAGAGTTGCTTATGCTGCCTTTCATATTGAAAGGGCATCATGATATTGTTAAAATACCATTTTGGTGCCTTTCATCAGGAAAGGTCAGTGCATACACTTGAAGGCCATCCTTTGGAGTCTTCAGAAGCTCTTATTCAGCGCGGCGGCGCTGTCAGGAGGCCTTCTGAACCCGCCTGTGTGCACGGAGCTATTTTAGATGAAGGGTCATCTTTTTGAAGACTCCTGCAGGGTTTGGTGAAGCGTGGACGGCTTCTTTCATCCACACTGAGCTTTTCCATAAGTAGGTGAGTAGATGTATTTGTGGGCTTTAGGTTTGATGATGGGCTTTAGCGATCACCCGCCATCTTTCATGCTAAGAGTTTTAAACTGAGCTCCTTTTATAACGGGAAGCAACGGAAAAGAGAACGCTAGGAGCTAAAACGCCCAAACAGGAAATAGAAACGGCTTCTCCTGCGTCAAGTTAATGTGCAGTCGGGATTTTTTTCTTTCCAAAGTTCGTTGTTATGGTGCAAAACGTGTGACGCCGAGGCGACGCTACAAAACTTGAAAGACGTTTAGGGGGGAATTTGTTTGAATGTAGATGAAGTCGACGTTCAGTTGCGCGTGTGCTTCACTCGCTGTGCGTCACCACAAACCTCAGGTTCATTTAAACACACTTAAGCCAGCGCACTGGAGACGGCTATGAAGGAGGGAGACCCCCAATTTGTGCTCCTGAACCCCTTCATTTGGAGCCTGGACCAGCCGTGTGAGTTGTTCCACAGAGGCTTCGACCCAGACAACCACAGGACTGCGGTCGACCGAGGGGCCTCGGCTGGATTCTGCTCGGGCGCCGCTGACGGAGCCGATCCGGACACCGTGTGACCAATCACAGGCCGCCCTCCTCATTTCACCTCAGCCTGCTGTGTATATGTTGAAATAAACCACAACCAGGGTCCGAAGGAGGAGCACACACTTCCATGTAGAGAGGAGCTAACACTAAACGTTAAAGGGATGGTTTGGGAAGTGTAGTTCAGTTTAGATGTGAATAATTAATATCTTACCTGCTACAACTTGTTTGGAGAAATAGTTTTATTATTTACTGCTGACAAACGGTAAAAGAGCAATAATGTTTTTGCCGGTGTGTGTTTATTTGTAACTAACCTAAAACTGCCATGAACCACAGTCAGAAAGTCTTTTATCTGTAAGGTAATGTCATTCACGTAACATTTATATTTTTTCCACATAACCCCACTTCCACATATCTGAATTTAGTATTCCATGTCCGTAAGGTCCTGTTTTCAGCCCATCGTATGTGACCGGACCATCTAAAGTTGATATGTCTTCCAGTAAAGTGTTTCTTCCTGTCCGTGGTGCTGACAGATGAAAACTTTCTGTTTCCCTCCCTGATCGCACGGCGAGATGCGGAGGAGATCGTGTATCTCACAACTGCTTTGGGAAATGGAGACAACAGGAGGTTTGAGGGCCAGAAATCCGATCTTCTGCTTGTGTGGAGCGACAGTATCGGACGCTGTGCCGCTTAAAGGGCGCAGAGGATGTGAGGTCTGATAGGTGTCCGGGGCCCACCGGGGAGTTCAGCGTGCATCCTCCCAGCAGCTGAAGGAAAAGCAGCTTTTGTCAAACCAGGGTGCGTCCATTGTCCTCTTTTGTTGTTTACTCTAGACTTAAATTTCACCTTGTGCTTAGCCCCACCAAGCCACAGGAGAAGCATTGTTTCTGAACCTACTGTCGCCATTACCCCCCTCCATCCCTCCCTAAACCGTCTCGTCTCCAACAGCTGGGGCGGCTGCTCGTCTCGTTGAGACAATTGTTTTACAGTTGTTTTGCTGTTTTCTGTACATTTTTTTTTTTTGCTAATTCTGCATCATTTGTGTTATTTTACCCATTCCAACGTTCGGCTCGTTCACGCAATGGGTGCTCTGACTTCTGGTTTATGTAACTCACATACGTTTACAAATATTTAACCTGATATAGAAATACACTGTTATCCCTAATTTTTTTAACACATTGTTCTCTTTGAAATCAGTTCAACAATTTTGCTACTTACCAGTATGCTAGTTTTAATTATAGATAGCTTTTTGCTACTTTTAGCTTGCATTTGACTACTTTTAGTTCTTTTGTTGTTATTTTAGCTTTGACTAGCTTTTTGCTACTTTTGCTAACTTTTAAATAACTGTTAGCTGCAAATTAGCTACTGTTCTGCTACTTTTAGCCTCCGGACAGTATTTTGTTACTTTTAGCTACCCTTCTACTACTTTAGCTTCTGTTAGCCATTTATTATTTTAACTACCCCACAGCTACCTTTAACTTAAAGCTAACTTTTTGCTGCTTTTATACAGCGTTATGCAAATTTTAGCTTTTAAATACCATTTTACCTTACTCAGCTGTTAGCTTGCCTTTTACTACTTTTACAGTTAAGTGAGTGTTTTCCTACTTTAAGTTTGTATTTGACTTATTTTAGCTTTTAGCAGGCGTTCTGTTTGTTTTAGCTCAAGTCAGTCTTCAGCAGATTTCAGCGCTCAGTGTTCCCACTGCAGTTTCACAAAAAGTGTCATTTCTTTAGCTGTTTTGTGTCTCTTCTGTCTTTTGTCCTCCTTGTGGGTCGACGTGTGTGAGAGGAGATGAAGTGTAACGGTTAACCCTCCATGTTTTTTTTACTCTCTTTTTGTTTCTTTCTCATGGTGAGGGATTGTGGGTAATACAGGTTGAGGACATGTGGAGAGCAGGAAGTCATGTGAGAGAGAGAAAGAGTTAAGGAACCCAAACCAGGACATTTGGTTCTGGTTTGGGGTGCAGCTTGCTCTGATGGCGGGGTGGGGGTAGGGGGGTCTGGTTTCTCTTTGCTCCGACCTGCCTGTTCAATCCAAACATCTCACTGATCACTAAACAATGCAGATGCCTCTAATGCTCGCTGCATGTGGACTACAAAGACATCAACAAAGCAGGATGGGAACAAATTAGCTGCACACACTTCTGTCAGGATCAGAACACCAGAACGAGTGTTTTCTTTCACTGCAGAACACAGGAAATGTAAAGACACAGTATCACATGACAAACTCTTTGTTTTCTCTTTGGAAGAATGTATATTTCGGATATCCCCGATCAGGTTCCTGGTTGGTTGAAAGTGTGGGTGGGAGCATATTAACACGAGGCCTCTGGGCTCTGTGGATTCACTGTATGAACTGTAGTAAAGTTAGATCACACGTACTAAACTACCGGACGCCTTCAGATTGTTATAACACACACACACACACATTCACACATGATGCTCTAATGAGCATTTTTTTTTATACGGGCACACATAAAACACACCAGCAGACCACGACTGTGAGTGAGTTTATTAAAGGTTAACAAAACTGCCATATTTTAGTGTGGTAAATTCTGCCATCCTGTACCTTTAAACGTTGGACAGAAAGAGACTCCAGGTTATTTCAACATATCCGAACAACGCAGAAAATAAAGCGCCTCTCTAATCCAACTCGGATATGTGGCTGCAGATTTCCAGTTTGGCAGTAGCATCTTGGCTAGCAGAGCTGTGAACGCTATTACCGTAGGTCTTTTTTGGAAGGAGAGAGAACAAATGAAACGGGCCACAGTGTGAAGAAGGAAACATTCTGAGCTGTATCAAGGTTCAAGGTTTCCTTATTGTCATTCACATCATATGTGGTACATGTGGTGGAACAAAACTGTGTACACAGGGTCCCAGTTACATCCAACAAAAGTATAAATTATCAAAGAAAAACAGGAAGATCTAAGATATGAACTAAGAAATACGCTAAACTAATCTAAAAAAGCTAAGTCTGGTCCTCTGGACATTCAAAAAACAAAACAAAACAAAGCAAAAATTTTTTGAATGTCCAGAGGACCAGACTTAGCTTTTTTAGATTTTTCTACCTGGATTATTGAGCATGCATCAGGGTATTTTGAACCACTTTGGCCAGGTTGTTTTGTTTTTTGAATGTCCAGAGGACCAGACTTAGCTTTTTTAGATTTTTCTACCTGGATTATTGAGCATGCATCAGGGTTGCCAAATTTATGTTGGTTAAAGTTGCTTAGCTGTGGCAGCCATCTTGAATGCGTTTGACTACAAAGCTTATCTGTTGTGGACATTAATTTACTTTGAGAGTTGCATTAAAGCCATGAGTTTGTAAGATATCTCCATAATGCTGTCAAATGAGAAAACAGACATTGGGGGAAAACTATCTCCTCCCATCTTTACTCGCAGATGATAAATATGGAAAAAGTGTATGTTTTGCATAACTGTAAATATTTACAACCACTGTACCATTTATTCATGGTTACAACATCTGCTACTTACATTTATAAAGCTCCACATTCTGAAAAAACCACAATTATGCTATGTTTTAAATTTGAAGGAAAACAAAACAAACAAACAAAAAACTGTAAATTTTACTCAAGAAACTGAACTTGACAGAACTAGTCCAGGCTTATTGGAAGTGGTGTTCTGCGAAATATCAGTAATCACGATCTTACCTCCAGAAGAAATCAATCAGAGCATTATTGATTTGTAAAATCAGGCAGAAGTTCTTTCAAGGGAAGATTAGCCAACAGCTAGTTTGAACAGGGATAGTTTAAAAGTAGAATTATGTGGTCTTAAACTCATAGTCTAAACAAAATCAGAGGTTCACTGCCATTATTTTTACTTTTATTTACATATAATTCATAGTGTGTATGTTTTATGGTGATGCATTTGTTGTCTGTTAACAATGATAAATTTAAGTAATGTAGTCCTCTACCATTCATAAGGATGAATCAGGAAGAATCAGCACATCCTGATTCTGGCCTCAGAGACATTGAACATGATTGTATGTAATTAACCCTGTGTGCTAATTGTTCCACTTCCTGGGTCAGACAAAATGGCTCCTCATAGAATTTAGCCCCTGCAAGGTAATCAACTCTCCTTCCCGAGAAAGATAGACTTTGCATCTCCAAAAAAAGTCTATATCAAAAGTTGAACAGAACTTTGCCATACTCCCAGGACAACAAGAGGTGTGGTCACCATGACGAGCCAGCTGAAATGTGGGGAGTCCACAGAACGCCCTCAAACACCCCAGAATGATGAGGCACTGCCTTGCTGGATGAGAGATGTGGTCCTGATGAAAAGACATCCCTTCCGGTGACAGTGTGAACCTCCGACTTTCACATCATATCTATTGTAATGGGCGAGGATGTCTCTTGGTAGGATAACCATCTTCCTCCTGATGAAAGGAAATGACCCTTGGTGCCAACTAGGTTTATACACACTTTAGTTTACTTTACGAATCTAAGATAAAGTTTAACTAAACATTAGTCCAAAATTTGAATATTTCTTCTCAAAGATTTAAGCTATCTTATATTATTTACCCTTTTGAAATAACGCTATTGGTTATTCATTCATATTTGCCATAATTCCATATTGTCACTATTCAAACTGAAAAGAAACGTTAGAGAATTGTGATTTTAACTGACAGGGTGTTGTTGTTTTTTGTTGTTGTTTTCAAGTGGGGGGGATCTCAACATTGCCAAAAAACATTATTCCTTTGATAGAGGTCGACTCACATTCATTATTTTGATTGCACAGCAGTTGACAAGGTGTTGAGACCTGTTTATTTAAGTATATCTCTACAGTAATATGTAAAACTAAATTTATATAGATGTTTTGTAGCCGTTTAGGCAAAAAAAGCACAAGAGTGCATGATAAACATAAAAAGTCGCAAGCTAATCAGAAAAAAAAAGAGAACAATTTCTATAAACTCTTTAACTACAGTGAAATGCTGCTGAAAACCTCAATATACAACAGTTACTTACAATCAATGCCAGCGGCTCTTCCATGAAACCTATGGTAGCTGGATCTCTAAAGGCTGGCAGCTCACACATCCCATATTTCATCTACTTTCATCTTTAATACACAGCCAGTGGAAATTATATACAGATAAAAAAGGAGTCTCACATCTTTCATTTCTGTAAGATATTAGAAAACCTTGACATGGGAATGACAAGTACTTGGCAGCTACAACTCAAACACACGCTTCTGTAGTCACTGTTGCCATGACAGCAATGTCACCAAAAGTTGTTTTAAAGCTACATTAAAGCACTTGGGTTTGGAGACAGGGTTGCTATAGACAACCTTCAGCTACAGTATGTCATACATCAGACATTACTTAATAAGTGCATTATAAAAGATGCAGCCAAACCTCCTGTCAAATAACTCTGGGTTTTGTCTCATTCCATGAAAGTGACAGATATAACGCAGTAAAGCAAGATCAGATCATTCTTTAGCAGTCTACTGAGAGCTTAATTATCTTGTGCTTGAGGTTTTTTTCTGTTAAATTACTCCACTGCCTTCAGTGAACTCTAGAGTTCACGCGTAGGACATGCGAGAGCTGTTATTAGACTCGTCTGCCAAGGGACCACAATTGGAAACTTTCATAAAGTCCAGGATGTGAATGTATAATTCATGGAGCGCAGAGATAAACAAATCAAAGGCAGGCCAGCAGATAGACACAACCGAGGAAACAAATCATGTGCAGTCGGCTCTGCACCGTGTGAGCCTTTGTCTGTGTGCGTCTCGGCTTTTTCACTTGTTTTGCTTTTACTCCGTGTACATTTAAATATGCGAATATCCATTTCAAAGAGGACTGAATGCACCTCTGCAGGAATATGAGCTATTCGTCTGTTTACAACAGCTACGGGAAAGAAACCGAGTGACCTGGGCAAAGCTGAAACTTTGATCTTTTGTTATTCTGCT
This sequence comes from Hypsolebias antenori, assembly GCA_031762315.1. Taxonomy (NCBI): domain Eukaryota; kingdom Metazoa; phylum Chordata; class Actinopteri; order Cyprinodontiformes; family Rivulidae; genus Hypsolebias; species Hypsolebias antenori. The sequence continues at coordinate 10,023,905 of JARVGS010000814.1, read as the reverse complement.
CCTCAGCTGGAAAACAGACCGACACAGATGCAAGCACATCTTTGCATACACTGCTTTGTCATCTTCTTGTCATATTTCCCAAAATATTACTGAATAAAAAGCAGAAAGAAAACTTTAAAGCAGTAATAGGGAGAGACTAATTCAGTGTCATCCATTGCTGTTTGTTGCAAGCTTAGACCTAATACTGTCTTCTACAGCCATACCTGTGTTTTCTAAAAATAAAAGCAGAAAGAAAAAGACAACATCACTGCTTACAATAATATAGTCTCTCATGTGTATTGGTGAGCAAGAAATGCAAAGTGTGTGTAAGCACAAGAACCTACTTGGGCTGAAAACGTCTAAAGTCACGTAACATTTGAGCGTTCCAAATCATTCATGCGCTGCGAGGATTTTCAAAGCAAGTGGAGCTGGAGGTGGAAAATTAACGACTCGGTTCCCCCACATGGCCGAGGAGGAAGATTATTCCTCCAATCCCTTTAATTCCATTTGCACTAATGAATATGTGCGAGAGGATGCGAGAGGGGGAATCACGAGCGTTAAAACGGAGCAGGCTGATGTGTTGTTTTAATTAACACCTTCTTACGCTCACATGCTTATCAGCAGAGTTAATGCATTGTTTTTGTGTCTCGACACACAATTGTCAGTAATTATGTCATTGAACTGATTTCTAATTAATACTCATTGAAGTTCCAAATTCATGCCACTGGCACGCTCATTTAGGGGTCAGTCTGTCAACTGGATCCAAGCTAAATATTAGTAACATTGTTGGAGCGATTACAATTGGTTTAAGTAGACAAACTCATGTTTCCATTTGAATAAATCCTATTAGGCTTAATAAAGCAATAAATTAATAACATATGAAACACCTCAGTAGTTACTGGGTAGAAGTTCTTGATTTTGACAGGGCAACAACTAAGGGTAGGAGTTTTATTCTACTTTGTGATGCATCATGAAGCCTCCACAGATAAGCAACACTAGCCAACACATAAATGGTTTTAACTCAGTCAGTTATGTGGAAATAGAGGTCAATTTTAATGTTGCGGTATGCAAGAGACATTCCCAACATAAAATTTGAGCACTAATTCATCATGTAGGACTGCACAATATTGCATGAGATTGTGCATAATGTATTTTACATGGTTTGACCAAAACAGCTCCAACTCTGCCCTCTCTGGGGCTCCTAGTCTAAATTTCAGCAGGAATGGTGGTGGGGGATATGCAACCCTTCAAGAAATGCTACACATTTACCAGTAGTTTAAATACAAATGTTAGTTTAAACTAAATGTGACCTGAACTGTATGGGCATGCAAACCCAACAGAAAGATGTCAACAGATGCATTCAAACATCAGAGTAAATTAATGTGTGAAAATATTCCAGCTTGAACATAGCATGATTGGTTATAATTGAAGATGTGAACCCAGACACGGTGCGTTTTAAATATTTATGCATTTATTGTGATTAATTTATTTATTTTTTTAGATTTGCACAGCTGCATACAAGAATGGCTGAACATGTGTGAAAAAAAAAAAAAAAAAAACACTTGCGGTTTTGTAGAAGCAGAGACCCAAATGTTTTAATCTTTGGGTAGAGAAGTGATCCAGTGATACTATTAAAAGCTCAAATGTTTAGCTCTGATTAGCAGCAGCTCTGCTAAGCAACAGGAGAGTAAAACAATTTAATCCTTAAATGTTAAACTTTTTACGGGTCTTTTTTTTTTAACGCTCCATTTCCATTTTTTAAATATTCACAAAATATATTTTTTACAACAACAAATAATAATACAGTACAGTAGTCCCTTGCTACTTCACAATTTGTTTGGCAGACTCGCTCTATAGCGGTTTTTCAAAATAAGATTGAACATGACAGAATTGGCTGATTGATGGATGAGCTGCCCGATCGGCATGGAATTTTTATTTAAAATAAATTATTTTAAATTATTTAGCAACTGCTGCACTTTTGTGCAGCCCTTACTGCTGCAGCTGATCAGCTGATCACCATGCAGAGCTGAGAAGTGGGCGTGGCCAAGATGCTTGCAGGTGGCAAAGAGCAGCGGAGGCAGGGAGCAGAAGTCATGACATTCTGTGCTCTTTTCGACTGCTTAATTTAGAAACATTGTTTAGAATATTGCCTGATGGTGGGAAGGGTTTAAAACACTTTTATATATAAACACTGAAATAAACTACTACTTACTACTTGTACTACTAATCCTACTTAGCGATCCCCCGTGATAAATGAGGGACTACCGTAATAATAAATCATAAGAATAACTGTTAATAACAATGATAACGTTGACAACGACAACAACGTATTTTCAACCATTGGTATACCTTAAAGGATTTTTGACTTTCCTTTTTTTTTTTTTTTAACTCCAGTCCAGAGTTTTGTGAAAATCCTCCAGACCACCAGACCCTTCAGAATCTGTATCTGAACATGAGGCCTCATTTTCTGTTACTCGTGTCTCCCACTCTTTGAACATGGAGTTTTTCTAATAACTCCACCCATTATAGAATTGTTTATTCTAAAATTGTCATTCGCCTGTACCAACCCTGAAATACAAGCGAGCTGCAGGTGCACGCTACACCCAGCAATGGCAAACGGTCTTCAGATAAACTGTCAGCTGTGGAGCATTTCATTCTGCAGCCTGCATCCATGTCAAACATGTTTTTGGTACTAAACGATCACTTGTGCACGTTACATGCGAGTTCCTGCTCTTTACATCCAAACTACAAGGATTTTTCCAGACGAGATGAGAGGCGAGACTCTGCAGCAACTCTGGTCGGGGAAGACGTCCCTCTTCTGAGGCTGAGTTGAAAGGCGTCTCAATTAATATTTTCAGCGGCTAAAATATTATAATGAAGAAACTAAATTTTAGCAGTAAAGTTAAAAAAAACAATTGCCAAGAGGAAGATATAATTTTATGATATGATAAATATGGCATTAAAATAAGTTTTACAGTGTTTTCTACTGTGGCTGATTTGTCCCCTCAGAATATGAACAGTAAAGTTACTGTGAGATTAAGGAGGCGTTTGAAAAATTATGACTAAATAAAGGATTTGTAGTATTTTCAGGAAAAGAAAAATCTTTTCTATTGACCGCACCAAAATAAATTTATAAATCAAAGCATAGACAAAATTAAAAGTGTGGCTGATTTTTCACCAAAAGATGATGCAAGGATTAAGTAACATAAATTAGAGTTAAACTAACCTAAACTTAAGTCTGAGCAGGAAAATAAGATTATTTTTAAATAAACCTAATGCTTACCGCCATAAGGGCAGAGTGTTTATGCATTTTTTTTTCTTCTTGATAGTTGCAGCACTAGTTTAACATTTCAGATACTATTTACATCTAATAACATAACTTTGACAAACACACACAGTTTTATGTCTACGAACTAAAGATACATAAAACATTTAAAGCCTGTTCTTAAATATCTATGGAGAATAACTTATTCTGCATGAAATGCTAAAGGACTGCAGTACAGTTCACCTCAATCACTTTTTCCCCAAAATCACCTGTGTCTGTTCACTAAAATCCAATAGAAGCCTAAAGACTTCCTTAAAACAAACAAAAACTAATCAATTTCATAATGTTTTGCCACAGGAAAAAAAATTAATCAATATTGGTTTTCATTTACAATATTTGATAAAAGTGGATGGAACAAATTCCCCAGATCTGTAAAAATAATAAATTCATGATGAATTCATGGACCGTACCGCAGGCTACACAAAAGCTACTCAAAGAGCTCACGCTCACGTTTCCCCTCATGTAAACAATCAATACACACAAGAATGCTGACGTCTCATTTTGTTGGGAGGTTAAAATAAAACCTGTCTTTTGTTTTTATAAATAATACCTACAAAAACCAATTGTGGTATTTGCCAGTATCTTGTGGAAAAAAAAAAAAAAAACTTCAGAAGTGAAACCAATATAATCCAATAAGTCCTGTCACAAAAGACCATCAGGTCTGCCCCTTTGTTCCATAATAGCTTTGGCAATCGAGGGGAACGGTTCCATCCCTCACTATAGATCCATCTGAATCCCACAAAGAGAGCTGAACTGATAACTAAAAGACAGATTTGGACCCTAACAGACCTGGAGATCCAGATCAGTGGCTTTTTGTGCGAGTCTTTTCACCTGTAGATCAAGTTTGAAGTATTTCACTTCAAAAGTTTTTGGTTTGAAGCGATCAAGACAACAAGAATGCTATATAAGATCAGGTGCACCTATTTCTTGAGCATTTCTGGGATGTCAAATACTTCAATTAAAGCAACAGCATAAAAAAATCTCTTAAAATGCCAATAAGAGTGCAGTCCAAAACTTATTGTTAAAATATAGTGTTTGGCTTTTGTTATGTACAGACTGAAAAAAATGTGATTATGACCTAAAATGGCCCTTGTGTGCGAGTGTATTGGGCTGTATTGGAGCTGTCGGGGGCCAGACACTGAGCATTAGCTTGATAGATGGCAGTGGTGTAAGGCTAATTAACCCCAGTGCTTTACACACACAGATCGCCTCAGTATCGTACACACACCCAGTGAGAAGAGGAAATGTTGTATAAGCACAGTTACACTGACGTGATCATTGTGGCAGGACTCATGTTGGTATGATCACACACACACACACAGACACACACACACACACACACACACACACTTCTGTTTCTGGTCTCTCCACTGGTTCGTATGTAGAAACAGAGCTACAGAAATGGTCTAGTCATTTTTTTAGGTGTTGGTTGGTCAAAAACAGTTAGCACTTCATCCACTATGACATCAGTGATAGAGCACTTTAAGTTGTAGCAAACCCCTCATTTCTATGAGTATTTGGGGAAAAAAGGACAAAGGTAATTTTGGTCATGCCAAACAACGACCAACTGATCAATGTTCAGGCTTAAAAACTAATTCCTCAAAAACGGCATACAGCTATTAAAGAACAATACGTTCACTAATAATACATTTATCTACTTCTGTGTGTCCGTTTATTTAGTGGGCAGCACGGTGGCACAGTTGGTAGAGCAACCACTTTTCAGCAAGCAGGTCATCCCGGTTCAAATCCCAGCTGGGGGACTTTCTGGGTGGAGTTTGCAAGTTCTCTCCGTGCATATGTGGGTTTTCTCCAGGTAATCCAGTTTCCTCCACAGATCAAAAGGCATGTTAGACTGATTGGTAACTCTAAATTGTCCCTAGGTTTGAGAGAGAGAGAGAATGGTTGTTTATTTGTCTCTATGTGTCCCTGTAATGGACTTGTGACCTATCCAGGGTGTCCCCCACCTCTTGCACAGTGATGGCTGGACATGGGCACCAATGATCCCTATGACCCGTAAAGGAAGAAGAGGGTAAAGATAATGGATGGATGGGGTTTATTTGTCGTTTTCTCAAAAAAAAAAAAAAAAAAAATCTGTGTTATGAAGTAAAAGTACAGAGCTGTGCAAAGACTTTTTCACATACAATTTTGTAATAACTAAAAAGTTTGGTTGACAAAAACTGTGACCAAAGAAATAGCCTTGTGCTCAAATTGTAAAGGTTTATTATTAACCAGTGTAGTGCTCTCTTGTTTTGAGAGAGGACTTTTATAAGCCTAAAACGTATAATATTTGGCCCTCCTTTGGCTAGCCATTAGCCAGACTATCCCTTTCAGCAATTTTACAGTCCTGAACTGAGAAGTAACTGGTTTTGGATGCATAGAAATCATACGTACAAAGAAGACACATAGGTTTGAAGAATTATTAGCTTACTCAAAATGCAACTCAGCACTTTAGTACCCAGCCATGGCTTTTATTTAATGAGGATCGAGTTGCCACTGAGAGACTTCACGGGGTAAATTACCAGAATCATGAGAGCAGGGGCTGAGACTCTTGCTCCTATTAACCCTGGTGTCTATGCCTGAGGCCATTCATCTCATTTGTTCCTCACCATTTTTTATTTATTTATTTTTTTGTCTTTGTAATGCTCATAAAAATTGCAGGTTCATCAGTTGTAGAGTTCTGGTGTAAAGACGACATGAAAAACACAATAACCAGAAAATGTTTGAAAGTGCAACATTTATAAAATAGAAAAACAGAAAACTAACATTGGGTCCAACATATTCACCTGGCAGGAAAGTTGGAAATAAAGTCCAAATGTTGGAATATTTTTAATGACACTAGCATTACTTGAAGTAACACACGTTTCTATGGTACACCAAAGTTTTAAGCAAAGATCGTGCATGATCTGAAAGCACTCATGTGTTTGCAAAGTCTTTCAGCTACTATCACACCAAATCTTCAGCTCCATATAATTTCAATTAACTGGCACAAAACCATTTAGTTTACCTAGTTTGATTAGCTGTAGAGGTTATTTTGAATTGGATGAAACCAAAATGGTAATTAGAGAAATTGCATTTCTTGCGAAAATGCAATGTGAATGCTTATTGCAGAAGAACTTGCTGATAAACAGCTGAAATTTGTTTAAAAACATGCTGAAATGTAGCTGAAATGGAAGAACAAGCCTAAATTAACTGAAGAAAGCTGAAAGAACACAAATTTGCTGAACTAGGTTTAAATGTGCAAAAAAATTGCACAAAAAAATAGAAAATTAGCTAAAAAAAAAAAAAGGCTGAAATTAGAGGGGGGAAAAAGTGGCTGAAAAGTAGCTGAAATGCAGAAATAAGCTTAAACTACCAGAAAGAAGTTCTGACAGAGCTGATATGAGCTAAAAATGTGGAATTAGCTGACAAAGCTAAATTTAGCTTAAAACAGCTAAATAGTCACTGAACTAGCATAATAAGCAGAAACTTGCAGAAACAAGCTTAAAGGCATATAAGCTGAATTTAGCAAAAAGGAGCAGAAAGGAGAGAAAAAAAAAAGCTGAAATTGGCTGAAAGAAGCCAAAACAAAGTTTAAACTTGCACAAGGAGGCTGAAAGAAGCTGAAGCAGAACAAAATATGAAAGAAGCAGTAAAAAGTTGTAAAAAGATCTAAAGATTTGAAGGATGTAAAATTAACTCAATTCATTTTTTATGAGGAAAAAATGCCAGAAAAAATATTATTTCAAAAAGCTAAAGTTGCACCAGTACCCAAAGTCATAGCAGGATTGTCCTGAAAGAGCTGAACGTTATGATTTATGATTTGTCGTTTTGTTCCACAAAAACTGTGGAACGAGAAAGATGTCGGAAATGTACGGAAGAAAAACGGATAGCAACAATGTGAATGTTCACACTATTGTGAACAGTATAGTGCTCATACTATTAGTTATAGATGCACATTCAGGAATCATTTAGTTAAATTAAGTCCTCCCATTGATTCATGGATTTTGCTGACAGAAAATAATTACTAAAATAGCTCACCTCTCATGGTCGTTCACGACTAACAAATACACCTTCCTTCTTTGGTGTTGTCTGGTTTTGTGTCATCTTTTGCTTTAGTCAAATTTCTTGGGACATGAACTTGTCAGCAATAAATTAATCTAAATCATCTGGAAGTTTGAATATGGATACAACTTTTAACCTCATTTTGTGTAATTCAACACATTTTCACGAGTGAGGGTCGAGCAATCATTGATGGAAATGCCTATCACCTGCCACCTTTCATACAGTTTCTTTAAAATGTGACGAGTTGTGCTTGTAGTCATTGGAAAAAAACACAAAGCCAGTGTGATTTAATGGTAAAAGAAAGAGGAATAATATTCACCTTTATCAGTCTCAGTTCATTTCTCTTTCTCAGTGACAAAAATGCTGCTTCACTGATTATGAAGTTCACTATGGTCTTATGCTTCCCACAATGCAGCAAACTCAGAATAGAAAAATTGCATTTTTTGCTGAAAAGCATGTATGAAAAGGTTAAATAATGTGCAGCAAGGAACACGTTTAAGGAGGAATCATGAAAAACTTTGAGGGACCAAAAAGTCTGCAACAGAAGAAACAGCAGAAATAAGTGCCAATGAGTATCAAGCAGGGTAAAAATAAATGATGAATAACTTCCTGCAGCAGTGAAAAAGAGGGATGCAGAAATTACTGGGGGGAAAAAAACACAAAAAAAAAACAATAAGTGGGACAGATGAGAGAGAAATAATGAGGGTGTGTTTAGCAGAAGCATAAGGACTAAAGAGGAGGCAGGGGAAACAAAGGGAATAAAATAGGACTGATGAGAGGGAAACTATGGGACGACAGATGCTACAGAGAAACAGAAGGGGAGACAGAGGAGATAAAGACAAAGAAGCTGAATGAGAGGAAACTGAGATAATTGGTGCAACACAATAAACAGAGGAGGGGGGTAACGCAATGCAAAATCCAAGAGAAAAAAGAAAGTAAAGAAATAAAATGGGTGTTTAAAATGCCAAGACATTTTCAAAAAACAGATGACAGTGATAAAAGATGAAAATCAAAGCAAGAAAAAAGACCATCCAGCTGCATGCCAATGAACAACAGTGAAAGTTGAGCTTCATTTTAACAAGAAAAATAAAAAAAATGAAGAAAACGACAGAGAATGAGCAAAACATGAGAAGTGAAAAAGAGGTCCGTTCAAAATGTCTTCCTGTGGGTTTGTTAACTTCCACATTCCCTTTCTGTTTCTTTTTTCATAACTGAGAAAAAAAGAAACGGAATGCCATATGTCGGCTTGATTGTGTAATTAAGGAATAGATCCATGTACAGTCTGGAGTGATAAAGTCTGAAAGGTTGAAAACTGAATGAAGAACGGAGCTTTCCCTGCCAACTTTATGTGGGAGACTCGTGTACGAGCGAGGGAGTGAATTAATGGCCCGGCGAGCTCTTAATTCCCA